>CM038145.1:387113807-387597836 GCA_021437245.1 Aegilops speltoides | reverse complement strand
CATTTGATTGGCACCAATTGACTACAACCTACATCACCCCAATAAGATGCAAGGATTTCCAGCTTCCATTCACCAGGAGGCCAGCCATTCTTGCCCAGATAGATTATGAATTTGAAGATGCAAGAACAGAGCAAGTTTTCTAGAAATTGATTGATGATTTTAGGTACTACCAAAAGCTAGATTGGAGTCAACTATCTTATTCGTTAAACGAAAAGAGGTATAGTAGGCATTAATTCCATCGGATGATACAAACGCATATGGTCCTTGCCGTGCCCGCAGAACATCAGATTATTCGTCTGGCGTCTGAATCATAGTTCCCTAGCTCTTTGTATCAACCTGATGAACCATGGGGTTAAACTAGACAACACCAAAGTGCTTCTTTTGTGGTCGGGTGGATGAGGATGGGGCCAATTTATTTGTCCCCATCCTCTAAGAAGCTCACGGGCAAGGCGATAGTAGCTCCAGTGGCCGGGTTATTATCGATGACTGTTTCTTCATGAAGTTATATTTTAACCATGTCTTGTTTGAGCATTGTAATAGAGATTGTAATCAGGCTGCTCATGAACAAGCTAAATTAGCTAAGTACTCTACTCCTAGTGTCTGGATGGATTCGCCACCAGATGAGCTGATCTCCTTCCTTGTAAGTGATACAATCGTTTTGATGGAATAAAGGAAGAGAGAAATTATCAAAAAAAAAACTAGTCCAGCATTGAGAAAGTAAACAACCACATTATTAAAAAAGAAAAGAATACATGTCAATACTGTAATTCCCCTTCTGTAATAGCTGATGAATCATTGTTGTTGTTTCAATCTTGTTCTTTTACCTGCACGGAACCTATATTGGTTCACAATTTTCTTTATCTTTTTGTATTTTTGTCTAATCTTGCTATATTCCAAGTTTCTCCAGTACATAGTACATAATATCTGATTTCACACCCCCCCCCCACCCCACCCCAAAAAAGAAGAGAAGATGTTCTAAAAGGCATCCACGGAAGTGCAGATCTAAAAATGAAGGACCATAATATCTAGTGTTCGGTCATCACGGAGCTACCCACATCAAACGAATCATTCGCCGGGGAGCAGCTCCCCGCGACAGTTTTCGCTCGTTCGCCGGCAGGCAAGCCCAGCGCGACCCCCCAGACCCAAAAGGCTCAGTTAAAGTGTTTTTTTAATTACCACATTATAAGTTTAAATCAAACAAAAAAGTTTGAGTGATCTAGATTTTTTTGCCATGCTAAACTAAAAAATTGACATCCACTAAAAAAATGTCATCCTCTAGCTTAAAATACCATAAAAGGACAAAAATATAAAATAAAAATTACCATGCTAATACTTTGAAACTAGCATTCTCAGGTAAAAATGCCATGAACAAAAAAAGGCACAAAATTATAAAAATAAAAATTGCCATGCTAATACTTTGAAAGTGCCATCCTTCGGATAAGAATGCCATGAGATAAACACAAAAATATAACTTCAGAAAATTCCACACTTTGAAAGAAAAATGCTGTGCTACTTTATAAAACTACAAATCTTATACTTAATATTTTATGTGAATATGACCCACAAATAAAATTTTCATGCCATTAAAAATAAAAAATACAATCCTTTAAAACATTAAAAAAACATCCTATTTATAATAAAAAAATGCCATCATATTATTGATAAAAGTTCCATCCTATTGTTAATAAAAATGTCGTGCGCTTAGTAATGAAACTGCCATGCACTAAAAATAAAAATGCCATCTCTCAATAATAAAAATGCCATCCTATTATTGATAAAAATTCCATTATATTGTCCATAAAAATGTCATGCGCTTAGTAATAAAACCGCCATGGCATTAAAATAAAAAATGCCATCTATCAAAAAAAATTGCCATCGTCCTAAGAAATGCTATATAAAATAAAACTGCCATAAAATGAAAAAAAAATCTGTTTTTTCAGGATTGTAAAATATATGTGGTATTTTAAACACAAAAGATTCATAAAAGGCCATCTCAGCCCAGTGGCGCTGAGCGCCCGCGCACGCCCAGGAGGTCACGAGTGTGAACCCCTTGCCTCACGAATTTTTGAAAAATAAAAGGTACGCGTTCATCAGAAGCAGCTGAACGGCGAACCACTCTAGCGATCTTACATAGTGTCGGCTGTGCGCCGAGATTCATGCGACGACAGGAAGAATGTTCACTGGTTTAGCACCCTGGTGAATGGTCGCCAAATAACAGTTCCCGAAATGAAAGAGTCACAACACCAAAAACCATAAAATCCAAGTATTCCACTACTACCTCCGTCCTGGTTCTAGTCCACCTCGTGTTTAGGGTCATATTTGACCATGATTTTAACTACTAAAATATAAATTACTTACTATTTTTAATATTAAATGTATACCAATTTATATTCGGCCCCTACACCAATAAAATATGAAGAACTAGTCCAGACATCAAGGATGTATGCAGTCACATTATTATTAGAAAAGAAAGGAATGAAATCATATATTGTAGTTCCCCTTCTGTAATAGCCAATTGTGAAATATGAAATAAGAAAAGTTGTTTCATTACTATTTTTGTTTCCATCTTTCCCTTTTTCCTGATGGAAATCTTCACAATTTCTCTCTTTTTTTGGGTTTAATCTTGCTATATTTTCCATGAGAAAATGCCACCAAAAGTATTAGTTCATTGCAAGGAACCTTCTGAGGGTCTTGGATCGACATGTTAATATTCCAGGGATAACCTGTTAATGTTTTTATTTGTATACATCCACACTATAGAGTAATGGAATATAATGAATAACAGGACATTACATGACTTTCAAGGTACCATTGATGTTTTTGTCACTTGATCAGATGCGCGAGCGTTCTGCAATTTGGATCAGCCTTAGGCCTATGCATACCAGATCAATAACTTGTGTTTGACTGGGGAATGGAAGACAAAGAAATGATGTAGCATGACTGGGAAGTTTGAGTAACTAGTGAGCTTCAGGAAAACCATCGACAAACGTACCTGTGCATCGTCATTCACCTTTTCTAGATACCCTTTGACCTTGTACCAAACACTATACATTTGATTTGCATCAATTGACTACAACCTACACATCACATCCAATAAGATGCAAAGATTTCCAGCCTCCATTCACCAGGAGGCCAACCATTGTCGGACAGAGTTCTATTTGAAAGATTGTGCATTTCCAGATGCAAGATAAAACATGTTTTCTAGAAGTTGATTGATGATTTTAGGTACTAAAAGCTTGGTTAGAGTCAGACTATTTTATTCGTTCATGGAAAGTTAGGCATGAATTCCATTGGATGTTAAAGATAAGTTCTCTTTCAAGAAGTGCATTGCACGCGCACAGTTTCTAGTATACCAAACGTAACTAAGTCGTTCTTTGAATTTTTCTGAGTTTCTTCAGTACTAAATATATGTTAAGTTTCATCCTAATTCACACACACAAAAAAAATCATCCCGAATAAAAAGAGACATGTTTTAAAAGGCGCTCACATATGTGCAGATCTAAAAATGGAAGACCAAAACACTAGAAAGACCAATCACAAGACCAAAATAAGTCAAATACAAGTATTCAACTAACCCACAGCACAAAATCCAAGTATCCGTACAGTAAGCCTTGATCTTCAGAGTTGGGTCTATAGTTCTATATTTGTCACAGAAGAGCTCCCTATCATCCTTTCCATTTTACCTGGAAGCAGTAAAGTTGAGAGCCTGTCAATTTTACCACAGCCAGTGAAATTGTTTTCGAATGTTCACTCGATATGAGCCGCTCACAGAGCAGTGGCCTGGGTTCCTTAGCTACGAGATTTTTCTCCCTTCAAAACTGGAGCAGAAGGTGAACTACAAGCACAAAATTCACCAAAAGAATAGCGACAAAAGAAAGCAGCCTCAAGTGAAACAGAAGTCTCAGTGATACTAATGTACACCAGGTAGCATTGAACATTCAAGGACGACATAAATTTGAGTGAGAGTTGCTATACGTACGACAGAAATCCATACGATTTTTGTACGACCAGACTCATCTGGTGGTGTGGGCCCAAACCTCGGGGAGCGTGCCTATGTCTTGTCGTACGAAATCGTACGGAAAAGTCATCGTACGCATGGCACTTTCGAATTTGAGACAAGTATCAAAAGAGTAAAGACTAGTTCACGAAACATGTTACTGTGCATGACATTACCTAGCAAATCATTATATGTTCCAAGAAAGGAACAAATTATGCATTCCTGCAGCTAGGAGCAGCATAATATATTTTGAAACACCACATTCAGAAGCTTGTTTGGTAACACATTGACCAAACTCCAGACGATGCCATACAAAATGGAACGAACAAAAAACTACAAATCTTCTCATGCAAAATGTATCAGAGATGACCATAATATACTTTGAAGGCACACTTATGTTTTCATCGACGCACGCATCAGAACATTGTCTCATTAACTGTTCACATTTAGAACATAAGGTGAACAGCTACTCTATAAACTCAGCAGGCTTCCTGTGTAAATGCCAATGGATTGGGAACCTATCAGTTTTAGTGCATAACCATAAGTGTTGTTTCTTGGATCATAACTTAGCAGAAATCCGTCTCCTTGCTCTCCAGCACTGAATAAAGCTTGTAAACCATTCGACCCACTGAAGAAAATTGTCCCATCATCTAACATCAGAAAAGGATACCTATTAAGCTCAGCAACATGTGAAGGCAAGCTGTATTTCTTAACCCAGATACCTTTCTCAGAATCTGTCAAAAACCACAAGTCCATAGATTCGTAATGAATATTCTGAACCATAACTAAGCAGCCGTCCAACTCAGCCAATGATAACTGGAGGTCAAGTTCTGCGTAACCGTAATCATCGTTCTCTTGCACAAACCTCTGTACCTGTTCTGGACCAGGTAGAACACCCCACTCATCTGTCTCAAGGTTGAACGAAGCTATGCTACCAGGCTCAGTGATTAAAACCCCGGTATTACAGTATGTGGGGTAAAAATCCATCAAGAAGTAGATCACCCCATCAAGTCTCATCTGGCGACGGGCACAGATATGGGGTGGAGGGTCCTGCTTTCTCCTCCAGCATCCATGGTTGGTGTCATCAAAGGTGATAACCTCACTTACCTGCCGGTCATCGATTCTAGAGACACGGAGCGCCTTGTACTCTCTGGTAGAGGAGACATGCCCAAAAGCACAGGACTCAAAATGGCAGAACCTTTTCCCCTCTAGCTCATGCTCCAATTCCTCTGAGAAGCCCAACGGCAAGGCGGTAGTAGCTCCAGTGGCGGGGTTGAGCACCCAGAAGGCCCGAGAGCAGACAACCCAGCTCAAACAGATGAGGTCTAGCCGCGTGCGCGCAACACGGATGCGATCGAACATCAGATCAGATTTGTACTTGGTATTCGGAATCCGCTTCACCACGTTGCCCGACAGATCCAAAATCTCAACACCGTTGTGATTACCGTCGTCGCCGTAGGCCACGGCGAGGAGCGGAGGCGCCTTGTGGTGGCGGGACTTGTGCGCCGCGACGAAGAGCGGGTTGGAGGTGAGGGCGCACCAGGCCGGGCAGACTGCGCGGAGGCGGCAAAGCTCCTTGGCGGGGATGCGGAGGAGGACCTCGTACAGCGCATCCGCGGGCAGGTCGCCGGAGAAGGAGGCGGCAGGAAGCGGGCGCAGCTCCGAAGACGACATCGCCGTCTGCTGTGGCAAGTAGATGCTGTCGGTGAGCAAGCGAGGGTGCCAAATCTACGGCGGATTCAGATGGGGCTGTGTGCCGAGAAGGAGCTGGCCTTACCGAGAGCGCTGGCGGTGAGCAGCCGGGCGGCCGAGCGGCAGAAATCACATATTTGACCTGAGGCCTAAATCAATTTACAAACTGACCTGCTTTCAAAAAAAATTCACTCTGCTGACCCTTTAGTGTCGGCGCCGCACCCTACTGTGCAGCGCCCATCACTTAGGCGTTACACATCCTGCCAGCGTGGCAGCCCTGGTCCAGTTGCGGCCCCACAGACAGCACTGCAGCGCCTAAGTCGTAGGCGCTGCAATGTGTATATTGCAGCGCCCGTGTCTTAGGCGCTACACGTTGACTTAGCCCGCATCGGGCCAGACCCTCCCAGGCAGTTCTTCCAGTTGCTCTGTTGTCACAGAGAGCGGCAGCGGCGGCGCCCCCTTCGGATCCCCCCCACACCCCCTCTCAGATTTGAAGTTTTGAGGCCTGGATTCGATCTCCAATCCTTCCTAGTACGTAAACTCCTTCGTTCCCTTTCTTTTTCTCCGTAAAATCGTTGCAATTTTAGGGATTTGCCCAAGATTAGGTGGAAACTTAGTTTTGCTTGGATTGGATCTTTCGGTGTTCCAGATTAAGTTTTTTGATGTAATATTGCAATTGGAGATGACAAGTCATCCATCTCAGGAGCCATTTGCTGGTCTAACCTTCAAATGTGGAATCCTTTTCTCATCAATGGCAAGTACTTTGAAAACAACTATCAAAATTTTATTTAGTTGTACAAGTATGCAGAGAGCCGACAAGGCAGCAATGCTATTGTTCAAATGTGGTCAAGGTAGGCTTTCGGTGTTTCAGAATGAGCACACATTCATTGCAACCAAAAGAATTGGTAGTCATATCCGGTAGTATATGATTCTTGTTGTGATGGAGGATGTGTAGTCATATCCGGTGTTCATATCCGGTGTTCATATCCGGTGTTCATTCGTTAGGTGGAAACTATTTCGGTGTTGTGATGGAGGATGTGTAGTCATATCCGGTAGTATATGATTCTTGTTAGTTAAACCTAGATTGTTTATTTTTTTAGATATATATGAGATGCCTAGTTTTGTAGATAATTATGAGATGTTAAGTTTTGTAGCTATATGTGAGATGTTGAGTTTTTTTAGATATATATTAGATGTTGAGTGTTTTCTGATATTTGAGATGAACTCATGTATGTTTATTGTTTGAAATGGTAAGGATGGTTTGGCTTCTGGACGATGTCTACGACGTGCAACACCGGTCCTACATGATGCGCGAGAAGGATAAGGTAATAATGAGTACTCTAAATCTTTTGCAAATTTTCCTTTAGTTGAAATTTACATGCCCTAAGATTTGTCATTCTTTTTTTTGCAGAAGCTTGAACCTCTGAAGATTCGATATCACGGGGTCTCTGGTCCTGCCATGCCTTACGACGAGCGGTACACACCGTACATCAAGCAGGCAGGACTACTCCCGTGGATTCTGTTGGTCAGCCGGTCCACGCCGAATCTGAACGCTCCACTGGTGCCTGCTCTTGTTGATCGATGGAGGCCGGAGACACACAGTTTCCATGTTCGGACTGGGGAGATGACCGTGACGCTCGAGGATGTCGCGTTGATCACCGTTCTTGCTATCGATGGGAGGCCTCTCTGTATGAGCACCGATTCTGATGGGTGGCGCGAGCAGATGATTGCTCTAATCGGTATGGCTCCTACCGAGGCTGAGGCTGATGTAGAGGAGGGAGAAGAGAAGAAGAAGAGGGAAAGGAAAGCAACTGGAGCTGCTTTCACGTGGATTCAAAATAACTTTGCGACGTGCCCTCCGGATGCCACTAATGATGTGATCCAGACACATGCTCGTGTGTATATGTGGTACGTTGTGTCGAGGACTTTGTTTCCTGACTCCACTGGCAAGAACGCTCCATGGATGTGGCTGAAGGCGTTGACCGTCTTTGATAGCAAATGGAGCTGGGGTTCAGCGACTCTTGCCTACTTGTACCGACAGGTAGTTGGTCTGTTTTGTGATCAACTCATTTCTTCATTAGCAATGCAAGCTTGCTGTCAAGTTAACATTGTTTTTTCTTTCATATGTAGCTGGACGATCGTGTTGCGGGATCACGATAGTGCGAGCATTGGTGGTAATCTGCTTCTACTTTCGTATGGAGCTGGGAGCGTCTGCTGTTGGGCGCTCAAGAGCGTCGAGTTTGATCCTTGGTATGCGATGAACATGATTTAATTATGGCGCCCACGGGCTTACAAGTGGGATATCGTTTCGAGATGATGAACGATGTCAATCTCATGTACCAAAAGTACATTGCCGAGTTGGACACGATTACGCTGAAAGCGGTAAGGAGGTCATTACTTCATCCTCAAATTTGCATTGTCCTTTCTCATGCTTGCTTGAAACATAGTCATCAAATTTGCATTGTTGCCTGTTTCATAGGTGGAATGGCAGCCATATGGCGCGGGTGAGAGCTTGGGGTACACCGAGGAGTTCCGCCTCAACCCGATGTGCTTATGGATAAGGATCTCGGCTTATGCGGTGCCCATTGATATGCAATCGGGCGGTTGAGTTTCATTTGCCGCATCGCGTTTATCGTCGCTTTGGTCTGTTCCAACCTCACCCGCGGATGGGTGGACACGGACAAAGCACTTCATAGGTAAGAGAGCATGTCTGCGTATTGTCTAAGCATCGGGACTCCTTTTATTGTGCTAATGCTTGGTTTTATACCACGCAGTTGGACAGAGAAGGCGATGGAAGATAAAGGATGGGACAAGCATCATGCTTCAGATGTTACCCGCTTCAGACTTTACGTGGAGCAAGCTCAGAGCATCGCACGCGCCCGCTTCGTGAGCACAACCAACAAGCTTTTGGTAACTACGCACGATGGTTTATTGAACTACTCGAGTTGAGATATTGCCGCGGCATATAATGAGGATATTCTTGAAGAACCAGTAAACTATGAGGATCTAGCAAAGGGGAAGTACAACAGAGATGTCAGGAAAGGGCAAGGAGTGCCTGCTGTTCCGGTGATTAACTATGTGGTAAAGTGTTCCGTTCTTTACTTTCCCATTGACCGTATTACACATGTTTGAATGGCTAACACATTCATTCTTTCTCATCCTTAGCGCACCGAGATCAAGAAAGCAGCTGATGAGAGCCACTCTATTCTGGAGAAGACACCGGTTGGAACTGGCAATGATGATGGTTCACTACGAGCATTCCTCAAGGTACATATCGCATTCACTATGAGAGCCAGTCTATGTTGCGAAGTTTGATATGTTTCACACTTGTTCATGTTACAAACGTCGAGCCAAGAAGTTAAGGCGGTTATTGAACTTACTCGGTTGCCGTGATCCCGAATATGAATCACCATCGCCTCTAGGTGCTGTACACCATCGCACCCGCATCTCACCATGAGGGGGACGATGTGAGTTCCTCCTATGCTTATATGGATGATGAGGGTGCGCTCACCCAAGAGGTATGACTAAGCCTTTAGATGTGATTCTCACTTGATTACAACACCGGCCTTGACCATATTGTTTCGTTCTGTGATAGGGCCATGAGCTTGATGATGACATGTTATTGGCGGACGCTCAAGCTCGGTCCGCATATGTGTTCAAGCCTAGGCAGCCCAGACGCCGGTACACGCCCAACGACTATGACAACAGAGGCAACCCAAAGGTGGTCGTAGGGACCTCGCGGATGGCTAGCTTGGATGATGAGGCGGAGGAGGAGGCGGAGGCGGAGCCGCAGGCGGAGGAGGAAGTGCATTAAGAGGAGCCTCGTGCTCCTAAGAAGAAGAAGATTACCTGCAGGCGTGGCACCAGGAACACGCGTGGAAGGCATTAGTGCTTTGTGTTAGGTTGATGAACTTGTGAGGTTATGTTATATGATGAACTTGTGAACTTGTTAGGTTGATGAACTTGTTAGGTTGATGAACTTGTGAGGTTATGTTATGGTATTTGTGTTTGCAAACTTGAAGCAAACTTGAATTATCTTAAATGATGTGATGTTCAAGTTATTAGTTCTCTTTGCTTAGCATGTCCAGTTTATAGTACTTTTATTGATGTTTTAGTTATTTGAGTACTGCTGCACCCCACCCAAAATGGCATCTGTTTCTGCAGTTTTGCTTATAGCAACATCTGGCAATACTAACATTTAGGCGCTGCCTTTGTCTTGTGTGGCGCCTAACTGTTAGGGCGCCAGACTGTCTGATTGAAAGAACATGCGGTGCCCCCATGTTTGGTTTTGGTAATTGATGACAATCTCTATGGACTAATGGTTGCCTTGAGTTACATTTGAAGGGTTTGTCCATAGGCTTTTCTTGGAGTCCATTTGTTGGTTTCAAGGAGAGTTTGTGATGACCACGGTGCTATTAAGGAATTATCCAAAGATTGGTCATGTGGGTGTTGAGCTTATTGCAAGCATGTCTTGAAGAAGAAGATTGTGTGATCATTCATGTCATCATTCAAATGAAGAAGAGTTGGAAAGATTCAACACACAAAGCGCACAAGATGTACCGAGGGATCAAGTGATCCCATGGCATGGTAAGCATTGTCCATTACGCTTTGTGTGCTAACCCATGGTCTTCGTGAGAGTTCCTTGTGGGGTTAGGTTGCGGTGTGCAAGTTCAAGTGATGCATCACGAAGAGATCAAGTCCTTGAAGCTTGCCGTCCATTGTGGTGACAATGGACTTGTGAAGATGAGCGGAAGAGTGGCTCACCCATAGTGGAGTATGGGGGAGCAATCAACTAGTCTTCATCGAGCCAACGCAATCAAGAAAGGTGGTCCGTCTTGAGGAGGAGTAGATCGTCATCATCTAGCTCAAGTGGACTTTGTGCAAGGCAAAGGTTTGCCCTTGATAGGTTTTCTATTTTACCGGTCTCATGGTAGTTGTGGGAGACCGGGTTATAGGATCGATTGCCGTACTATCAAGGGGGGCTCTCGATGAGTTGCTTGATCGTATCGTTCGTAGAGAGCTCAAACCATTGCATCCTTGCATCATCTTTATTGGTTCTTGTTTGGTTCTTCTCCTTGTGAGATTTGGGAGCTTTTGGTCATTTTCATGACAAGCTCGAGTTCATCGAAAACGGAGTTTACATGCATCTTCTATGATGTTTTCGATGTTGGAGGCTCTGCCGGTTCTTCTCTGTTGGAGGTTTCTCTCCTCTCTTGTTAGGCATACCTCCCCTGCCTCTTCTTACTATAACCAGTCTCTGTTTTGATGCTACTCGTTGTCTTGTATCCAACAAGCTTGAGTTTGCTCAATTCGGGGCTCATTTGTAGAAGTTATGGCAGTTCTGGTTTTAGTGTTTCCCTCTGTTGTCTTCTCTGCAAAATGAAGGACTCCTAGTGTTGCTGGTCTGGGGCATGCGGTAGTACTGCTCTTCGGAGCGGTAGTACCGCAGGCCCTTGCGGTAGTACAGCTCTTCGGAGTGGTAGTACCGCAGGCCCTCGCGGTAGTACCGCTCTGTGGGAGCGGTAGTACCGCGGCCTCTGCCAGCGCCTCTGCTGAAGGCGGTAGTAGGGCGGATGTAATTTTTACATCCGCGCCCTCGCTGTAGATAATGCAGCCGCTGGCGCGTTAGTACCGTGGGCTCGCCAGCTTAGCTGCATGAGCGGAAGTAGGGCGGATGTAATTTTTACATCCGCGCCTCTGCTGTAATACCGCTCCTTGTGTGCGGTAGTACCGCGTCGGAGTTTTTGCGCAGTCCTCCTCGTGAAGTAGGCACGGATGTAATTTATTTCATCTGCGCCCTTCCTGTGTGACTTTCTGCCTCATGGTAGTACCGCAAGGGGTAGCGGTAGTACCGCATAGCGGTAGTATCGCCCCTAGTCGAGCAAGTTCCGCCTGTCTTCTTTGTCATGATAGTACCGTGGTTCCCCACGGTAGTACCGCACAGCCTCGCGGTAGTACCGCGCCCCTGGAGCGGTAGTACCGCGTTGTGCGGGCTGAGTGAGGGGATAACGGTTGGATTTTCTCCCCACCTATAAAAGGGGGTCTTCTTCCCCATTGGGACTTTATCCTTTGAGCTCGTTCTTGCCCCCATTGTTGACCTTCTCCGAGCTTGCTAACTCTCAATCCCTCCATGGATTCTTGCTAGTTTTTGAGGGAAAAGAGAGAGGAGATCTAGATCCACGTTTCCACCAATCACTTTCTCCTCTTAGTGAGGGGAACCCCTTGGATCTAGTTCTTGGAGTTCTTGGTGTTCTCCTTCTTGTTCTTCCTCTCATTTTCCTCCCTAGCATTAGTTGCTTCGGTGGGATTTGAGAGAGAAGGACTTGGGCACTCCGTGTGCCCTTGCCATTGCATTTGGTGCATCGGTTTGAGTTCTCCACGTGATACGTGGAAGTTACAAGTTGAGAAGCTTATTACTCTTGGGTGCTTGGTGCCCTTGAGCTTGTTCATCTTGGGTGCTTGGGCGCCTAGTCGGTTGGTGGTGTTCGAGCTCAATCATTGTGGTGTAAAGCTCCGCAAGCGTCGGGGTCACCAATTAGGTTGTGGAGATCTCCCCGAGCAATTTGACGGGTACCGGTGACCGCCCCCAAGGGTTGCCAAAGTGTACGGGTTCGGTGACCGCCCCCAAGGGTCGCCATTTGTACGGGTTCGGTGACCGCCCTCAAGGGTCCCTTAGTGGAATCACGACATCTTGCATTGTGCGAGGGCGTGAGGAGATTACGGTGGCCCTAGTGGCTTCTTGGGGAGCATTGTGCCTCCACACCGCTCCAAACGGAGATTAGCATCCGCAAGGGTGTGAACTTCGGGATACATCGTCGTCTCCGCGTGCCTCGGTTATCTCTTACCCGAGCCCTTTACTTATGCACTTTACTTTGTGATAGCCATAGTGTTCTTTGTCATATATCTTGCTATCTCATAGTTGTTTATCTTGCTTAGCATAAGTTGTTGGTGCACATAGGTGAGCCTAGTTGCTTTAGGTTTTGTGCTTGACAAATTAACCGTTAGGTTTATTCCGCATTTGTTCAAGCCTAAACCGTAATTATTTTAAAACGCCTATTCACCCCCCTCTAGGTGACATCCACGATCTTTCAACAGTGCAGCGCCCTACCCTTAGGCGCTGCACTACTGCCATGGCTATCCAGAAAGCCAACAGTTACTCCCATGGTTACTCCCACTACATCCATAATACTTACAATGACTGCAGCATCACAGCAATATGAACAAACACAAATTTTATGTCGACGATGTTCATAACATAAGATAATTCAAACATTAGTACGACATGGTTCACGACACATTCATTACAAATGACAAATGGCAGCTTGCCCTAGAAGATAGTTCACCAACATCTCACATGCCCTCACAACTTCACGACACATTCATTAGAAGATAGTTGACGAGGAGTGCACCGAAGCGAAGTCCCTACTGAGTAGAGCGAGGCCATTTCCCCTTCTTCTCACGTGCCGAGTCCTCCTCTTGCGCCTCGCGAGCCTTTGCAAGCTTTCTTGCCCTCTCCTCCTCACGAGCAAGTTTCGCTTGGCGTGCCCTCTCCTCCTCTCGTTTCTTTCGCTCCATCCTCTCCTTCTGATGACGCTCTTCCTCCAAGCCCCTTTGAAACGATTCTTCGAACCTTCGTTGCCGCCTAAGACAATCTGCGTATTGGTCCTCTTTCACATCTTCTGGCACTTCAAGATCTATCCACGTGAAGTACTTGCATAGAGGAGGCGGTGACTGCATAAAAATTTGTTGTTAGTGTTGACACACATTTCAGAGTAACATTTTACTTCTCGAGCTTACCGGTGGTTGGTCATAGGCGTTAGTTGGAAGTGCACGATCATAAGCATAGTTCGGGCATACAAAATATCTCCGCCCTTCCGTCCATGCTTTCTTTCGGTCGGTGGACACCTTCACCTTGCAAACATCTGCACACCAACATTGTCCTTCACCTTGTCCAAAGATGCGTCCTCCCACTTGTTCGGCATGTCTTCTTGGTTAGCACACGGTGGCCTCGTCATGGAACCGGATGAAGCCATGCCTACAAAACAGAGAATTATTGGTCAACCCTAACCCCCACTTAACAATGAACACAACCCTAAGACCAACATAACCCTAACACCAACATCAAACACACATAACCCTAACCCTAGCATACTATGAAAGCCTAACCATACCAAATTAGCAAAGAAACAAAAATTTCCAAATCCTATCAAAAACTTCATACTTCCACTCGTTGTCGTCATATAGAACAGCTTCTTCGGAGTCTGCCTTTCGTGATTGAAATTCCAACCATTCTTCAACCTTTGGTGGGAAATTGTACTTGTGCTTATCCTTGTTCTCACCAGCAATCTGCTTATCAGTCTCCATTGAGTGCTTCAAAAAGTATTCATTCATCTTGTCAAATGTGTATTGAACTATTGCCGTCACGGGTAATGCACGTACACCCTTGAGCACCTTATTGAAGCATTCGCCATATTGCTTGTCATTTGACCGTACCTCCGCCATCTTCATCGAAAGCACGTGCCCACATATTCCTTTCGGCAATGTTCTTATTGAGAAACTCGACCGCCGGGTCAAGTTTCTTGTGTCTCGAGCAATGCATTGAACAATGTGGCAAACCGCTTGTTGGTGAAAGCGAGACAACAATTCAAGATCATCGGCCAACTCCTTGATACCACATGCCCTATAGAAGTTTGCACAAAAGTGCCTCATGCACCATCGATGATGCAACTTTCTATGTCCGGGAATGTCAATCACCACCGCATTTAGAATTCCAGCATGGCGATCCGATATGACACAAATTTCCCTTTCAGCCGGTAATACCCTTGTTCTCAGTTGACGCAAGAACCACTCCCAGTTATCATTGTTCTCCACCTCAACCAAAGCGAAAGCCAAAGGCAACACCCGGTTATTGGCATCACTTGCTATTGCAACCAATAAAGTGCCCTTGTATTGTCCGGTCAAGAGCGTGCCATCAATGGCGATGACGGGCCGACAATGCTCAAAAGCCCTCACGCATTGCTCAAAGACCCAAAATGCACGGCCAAATACTCGGACGGTCCTCCCGTTATGAATCAAAGTTTGGTGCCCATGAGGCTCAACCACGTGAACCATGCCTGGGTTTGTGGCGGCCATAGCTAACAACAACCTAGGGAGTCGGTTGTATGCTTCCTCCCAATTGCCATACAACATCTTGAATGCGGCTTGCTTCGCCTTCCATGCCTTGCCGTACTTCACCTTGTAATGAAAGATGGCTTTCACAAGGTCAATGACACTCTTGATGCTCATTATTGGAAGTGTGGATATTTGGTTGGACAGCCTGTAAGCAATGAACTCGGACGTGAGTTGTGCAGGTTGTTGGTGCACAAGCTTGCCATCCGCATTCTTGTGCCGCACATGTGAGTTGGTAGACAACTCACTATGCGCCAAGTGGGACCTCCTTTCCATGGCCTTGCACGCACAATCCATGGACATGTTGGCACTTCACATTTGACCGTAACGCACATTAACATCCGAGTTGGCCACTTTATGTGGACGATAATGTGTAACCGAGTAGTTGTCGAGCCACATCTTCAATTCCAAGAAGGATTGAAACTCACAACCGGATATATCCCGTTCTTGCCGTCTTCAAATCATGGTGAGAACTTGGCCTAGCTCCAAGAGATATGCATTTGCCACCATCCACAACGGCTTCATCCATGAGACTAAGATCCTTGAACAATGGTGTCTTGTGATCCCGCCCAATACCTTCTTGAATGCTTGGGCCTCCTTGGCGTGAACCCTCCTCATCAACTTCTTCATCGGGACCATCGTCATCCGAGTCCGATGCATATGCACGGGAAAAAGGGATGGATTGTTCCATTGTCTCTTGCACATGATATTGGTCGAGATCACCCAAATTGTTGTCATGGAGGTCAACTTTGTTGTCATCCTCCTCATACTCATCATTCTCCTCTTCAAAACCTTCATTTTGGTTGTTTGGAGTCGGGCTCAATGTTGGCCAATCTTGTTGCGTGAATTGAGGTTCACTCATTTGATCTTGGTTCATGGGTGGGGGAGTGCTAGCAACCAACGGGGAGGGGTTCCGGTTCAAGTGTAAATTCAAAGTAGACTCAACCTTCTTGGAGACAAATAACTCAAGAGCCTTGTCTAGAGATTCGGCAACCGTCTCCTTGTATGCAACCCAACGTTGCTCGGAGTTCACACACATTGTCTTCCAACAGATGTGCATTTCAAAACCAACATTATGCCTTCCCTCGAACTCAACAACGTCACTTGGGTCCATCAAATTCAAATCTTTCCTCACTTGTTCCAAAAGCTCCGCATAGCTAGGACTACTCTCAAACACCATGTCAAGCTCATTCGGATCCGTCTCAACATTGCCTTTCAAAAAGGCCTCTCTATCCACATGATGAACATAAACACATGTTCTCCCCATCCCTACAATAATCAAAAACACACATATATCAAGTAAATACTTAAGAAAAATATTTGCACACATATGCCCTAACATATAAAACAACCATAACCATAGCATAACCCTAACACCAACATCAAACACACATAACCCTAACCCTAGCATACTATGGAAGCTTAACCAACCCAAGTTAGCAAAAAACATAACATCATTCAACACAAATTTGCAAATCCAAGTCAAAACTAGGGTTTTCCCCAAACTAGCAAGATTTGAGCAAATGTGACAATTCCTATGGATGAAAACGAGGGATGGGAGGAGATTACCTTAAGGGAGGGTTGGCTTGAAATCCACGGTCAAATACTCGGATTTGCAAGATTTGAGAAGGATTTGAGAGGGAGAGGGAAGAGAGGAGGCCGCAAGCCTTAGGGTTTGGGTGGGGTGGGGGTGTGGGGTGGGGGGTGGGAGGGAGAGAGGGTGGGGCCAGCCAAGTGGAACCTGAGATCGCTGCAGCGCCCACGAGCTAGGCGCGCACATTACATGTGTGGCGCCTAAGACTTAGGCGCCGCAGTCGTGTGTGGGCACTTGATCTGGACCAGGGCTGCCACGCTGGCGGGAAGTGTGGCGCCTAAGTGATGGGCGCCAGACAAGAGGGGTCGGCGCCAAACCGTCAAGGCCACAATCAAGGGTCAGTGAGTGAATTTTTTGAAAGCAGGTCAGTTTGTGAATTGATTTCTGCCTCAGGTCAAATATGTGATTTCTGCCCGGCCGAGCGGAGGGGAAAGCGGCCGTCCGTCAGTGGCCGCCGCAGTGGTCGAGGGTTTGGGGAATTGTAGACGGGAGCACGGAGCCAGGGAGACACCTACAGTGCCGCGGTATTGTAGTGTGGAATTGGGCAGGCCCAGCACTGCTGAGTGCTGACACAGGGAGTATATTGGATAAGTATTTCATTCAGTATTCACATAGTTTAGTCATGTATTTTAAAAATTATTCATTTTTGAGGGATTTTAAAAATTAATCATGTAGTTTGGTTCATATTTTAAAAATATTCATGTAAACTAAAGAGTGTTTGTATGGCTTTTTAAAAATACACAATGAACATGTTGAAAATATAGGAAAAACATATTGTAAATAAATACCCTGTGATTTTTTTAATTACACTGTCAATATGTTTAAAATATACTATGAGTATCTTTTAACACAAGATGAATATTAAATACATGACAACCATTTAAATAGTGAAGAGATTTTTCTAAATAACCTATGAACTTTTTGGACTACACATTTAATATTTTTAAAATAGACTACAAATGTTTTTAAAATGCATGGTTGACATTTTAAAATACATGATGACATTTTTAAATACATAAGAAGTATTGTTTGTGAACATTTTTTGTACTGACCTAATAAGAATCTGAAGGAAATAGAAGTATAAGAATAAAATAATTAAAAGGAAAGTGAAATTCAAAAAATAATGGAAACGGAAAAAAGAAGAAACTGGAAGAAAAACACTAAAATTGTGTGAAACGGTTTCCATGTAAAACCGCATGGAAAACATGCGTGTTAAAAAAGAACCCGGGAAAAAATGCCCCTACTCTCTCTTGCAGGGCTGGCACACATCGTGGTGTTTTGTGAGCAACCAAGTCGTATATATCCAAATAACTCGGTTAGAAGCTTCTGTCTCCCTTCTCCTGCTCTTTCCATAGTCTGGCTCCGAGCGAGGTCGACCTCGTGCGGTGGATTTCGGCCTCCCTCCTTCCTTTGTCTTCCTTCGACGATGTAAAGGGGCCACGTCTACTCTTTCTATATTTCTCCCTAGCCAATAAAGAAGCGTTCGAATCCATATCCATTGCTTTTCTCTGACTTTGTCCTCTCCCCCTGAGTCCCTATTTGAGGGCTATGAGGTGGAAGGACAAATGTGGAGTGGTGGTAGCTCGTATGCCAACGCTTCGAAGCCAGATCCATGACAGGGCCGGGCCCATAGTTGTTCAGATTGTGCGGCCCGCACAGGGCCCATAAATTTTTGGGGCCTCAAATTTTTATATAGGCCAGGTCCCCTAGAAAAGAAGGCCCCATCTGCCCTGGTAATGTTAGGCCTGGGCCCAAATAATACACGCGAGCCGTAACGTTTCTTCCTCCATCTTCGGTGTGGGCCGTGCGGCTGTGCGCTCTGAAGCCGATGCCTCGTTTCCATCGAGCGACAGGAGGCCGGGAATGAGTCGCGCGTCGTTTCACCTATTCGCCTGTATTGTCTCAAAAAAAAAAAAACCTATTCGCCTGTAGCCGGCAGCGGCCGCCGGGAATCGCAGATCACCAAAGGTCACGGCATCAGCCGGAGACTCAGGACGCCACATCGCTTTGACCACGGAAGGACAGACCCCAATACCAATTCCATGTACGTTTCTATCTAGATCTCATGTTAACTGTTAAATCTAGTGATGTCCAGCAACTTTAGGGTTTTCAGATTTGTAAACCTATAGAACAAGGTTTTTTTTACTGTGCTAAAGGACAAGGTTTGTCAGTTCAAAGTGCTTTCTAGGAGAATAATATAATAGTTGACGTTGCATCAGCCATCAGGTGGAAGGTTTAGTTCACACACCTTGAAGAAAGTTGCACGCGGTCAATTTTTATGATCAGAATTTTCAGAGAATGACACATATACTTATTCATCTAAGAATTCTATAAACTAGTTAGCACTTCATTCAGGCATAACGTATTTTCGTCTGCAGATTTTTTCAAACAATACTTCTATGTATTAATATTAATTGGTATAAATATTACTTTTAGATGCAGATTATAATTGCTTAGTTCATGTTTCTAGTGAGATAGGGTCTCATTTTTCTAGTGAGATAGGGCCCCATTTTTTAATTTCGCACAGGGCCCCGGATTTTGCCGGCCCGGCCCTGTCCATGACATTATGTGGCCTCGGTTGCCGACACCCCCATCTCATCTTCCTCTATTCTTTGCTACTTGTTGAGACGATGTCGCAATATTGTTGCTTTCATCTTTTTCTTTTTAATATTGGGTCACTGTTTCTCTATTTTTTTTTGTATTCTTTTGCCTATTCTTTCTTTGTCTTCCTTGACAAATGTCACAAAATATTAGTGCATTGCAAAAGCTTGGTTTTGGATCGACATGTTAAGATTCCAGGGTTAGGATGTTCATATTTTCAACTTTTATAAATCCGATCCAAAGGGTACGATGGAATATAATGAATATGAAGATATTAGATGACTTCCGAGGTAGCATTGATGTTGTTGTCAAGATCAGAATATCATACGCGTGGGCATTTTGCATTCATCAAGCGATTTGGATCAACCTCAAGCCTATACATCTGAGGTCAACAACTTTTGTCTGACTGGGGAATGGAAGACAAAGAAATGGTGTAGCATGTCTAGGAAGCTGAAGTTACTAATGAGCTTCAAAAAAGCCATGGATTATCATAGATGTTCATCTTCATTTACCATTGTAGATGCCCTTGCCCTTGAACCAAGCATTATACATTTGATTTGTATCAATGGACTACAACCTACATGTGACCCAATAAGATGCAAGGATATCCGTCCTCCATTAAACGGGAGGGCACCAATTCGGACAAAGTTTTATTTTGATGGAGTACGCATTGCAGATGCAAGCAGAAACAATATCTACAATGATGAACAGTGGCTACACACAAAGAATGAGTGAGCAGTCACACCCCAAGCTGAGGCCCTGGGGCCTTGCACGGCCCCTGGATGCAAGATAAAGCAAGTTTTTTAGAAGTTAATCGATGGGGCAAATTCAGCGGGCTGGGCTACCACTGGATTAACCAAAAGCAAACTGGCTCTTAGAAATTTTCCATGCTTCTTCAGTACTGAATATATGTTCCGAGTTCCATCCAAAAAATACAAGATAGAGAACATGTTCTACAAGCCATCCACATAAGCACTAAAAGCTTCATTAGAGTTTTGCTTGTTCACTGAAAGAATTATACTAGGCATGAAATCCTTTGGATGTTAAAGATAAATTTTATGTGAGAAGCCTTGTATGTGCATGGTTACTAGTATACCAAAACCAACTGACTGGTACTCGGAAATTTTCCACGTTTCTTTGGTACTTAATATGTTTCCGAGTTCATCCAGAAAAAGACAAGAGATCATTTCTAAAAGGCATCCACATAAATGCAGATGCAAGCAGATCTAAAACTGGAAGACCAAACACACTCAAAAGACCAGTCGCAAGACCAAAATCAGCAAAATCCAATTATCCAACTAGCGCCCAGCGCAAAAAACAAAACAGAGTACAATAAGCACGCTCTTTGTACAATAAGCATTGATCTTCAGAGTTGGGTTCATAGTTTCTAGTTGCCACGGAAAAGCTCCCTGCCATCCTCTGCATTTTACATGGAAGCGCAGTGGAGAAGAGAACCCGTAAATTACCACAGCTACAGATTACATGAACTTCATGATATGAGCCACACACAGATCAGTGTCCTGGATTCCCTAGCTAAGAGCAGCAAACAGATTCATCATGAGTTCGCAAACAAAAAAAAATATCCCTTCACAACTGGAGCCGGCTACAAGCACAAAATTGAGTAAAAGAATTCTGGCAAAAGAGAACAGCCTGAAGACAGAAAAATAACATTGAAAGAAAAGATGTGACTCAGTGTGACACCAACGTACACCAGGTAGTATTGAACAGTCAAAGACAACATAAATGCGAGACAAGCATCAAAGAGTAAAGATCACTTTCATGGAACATGTTACTGTTTACCTAGCAAATCCTTATCTGTTTGAAGAAAGGAACAAATTATGCATTCATGTACTCATATGTTGCACTAGGAGCAGCATGACCACATCCCAAAGCTTGTTTATTATGAACTGACTATAGCATACACTAGTAGCAACTCATTGACCAAACTACGGAAATTGCCATAAAAATGCAACAAACCAAAAACTGCAAATCTTCTCATGCAAAACATATCGAAGATTAACATAATATACTTTAGTTGAACGGCACAAAAGTACTTTTCCATTGATGCATGCATCAGTACATTGTCTCACTAATTGTTCACACTTACAACATAGGTAAACATCCAGTACGATGCATTATTGACACATTAGGGGCGGGTAATCTACAAACTCAGCAGGCTTCCTGTGTAAATGCCAATTGATCTGGGATCTCTCAGTTTTAGTTCATCGGTACATGTGCCATTCCTTGGATCATAACATAGCAGAAATCCCTCTCCTTGCTCTCCACCACTTAATATACCTTCCAGACAATCCATCCCACTGAAGAAAATTCTCCCATCATCTAACATGAGAAAAGGATACCAAAAAAGCCTAGCAACATGTGAAGGCAAGCTGTATTTCTTGACCCAGATACCTTTCTCAAAATCTGTCAAAAACCACAAGTCCATAGATATTTTGTAAATATTATGAACCACAACTAAGCAGCCTTTCAACTCAGTCAATGATAACTCGCGTTCAAGTCCTGAGTAAGTGTATCCCCCGTTGTCTTGCAAAAACCTCTCCAGCTGTTCTGGACCACGTAGAACACCCATCCACTCCTCTGTGTCGAGGTTGAAGGAAGCTACGCTACCAGGTTCAATGGTAATAACTCCAGTTTCATAATTAGAGTAGCAAAATTCCATCAGGAAGTACACCACCCCATCGACGACCGCATATCTCATCCTGTGACTGGTACAGATATGGGACGGAGGGTCCTGCTTTCTCCTCCAGCTTCCATGGTTGGTGTCATCAAAGGTGATAACCTCACATACCTTCCGGTCATCAACTCTAGAGATGCGGAGCGCCTTATACTCCCTGCTAGAGGAGACCTGCCCAAAAGCACACAACTCACGTCGGCAGCTACATTCCTTTATTCCCTTCACCTCTAGCTCATGCGCAATTTCCTCAGAGAAGTCCATTGGCAAGTCGAGAGTAGCTCCAGTGGCTGGGTTCAGCACCCAGAAGAACCCACAGAGGGCATTCCTGTTGAAACAGACGAGGTCCAGCCGCGTGCGCACAACACAGATGCTATCGTCCTTCCTTGTGAACCGGCCAATGGCGTCACCCGACTCGTTCACGAAAACAAGCTCATACTCGGTGCCTGGAATCTTCTTTACGACGTTGCCCGACAGATCTGAAATCGCAACGCCGCTGACCCCACTGTCGTCGCGGTAGCCCATGGCGAGGAGCGGGGGCGCCGTGTGGTGGCGGGACTTGTGCGCCGCGACGAAGGGCGGGTCGGAGGTGAGGGCGCGCCAGGAGGGGCAGACGGCGCGGAGGCGGCAGAGCTCCTTGGCCGGGATGCGGAGGAGGACCTCGTACATCGCGTCCGCGGGCAGGTCGCCGGAGCTGGAGGCGGCGGGGCGAGGCCTCGAGGGCGACATCGCTGCGGTAAATAGAAGGCGTGAGCAAGCGAGCGAGGGAGCCAACAAATTGATGATGGATTCAGATGGGGTTGCGTGCCGAGGAGACGGAGGAGTTGGTCTTACCGAGAGCGCTGACGGCGAGCAGGCAATCGCCGGAGGTGAGTGGCCGCCGCAGTGGTCGAGGGTTTCGGCCTTTGGGGAATTGGGACAGCGAGGAAGGGTCCCGACTCCCGAACTCAACCAAAATGGGCCTCAGGCTTCGCTGCTTTTTGCGGCCCGAGAAGTTATGGCCCACGGTGAGTTGTGTTCGCGTTTTCTTTCTCTGGTTTTTGCGAGTTGCGACCCAAGAATTCTTGCTGAAATAGGCTGATGCTGCGTCTCTTGCTGCAGCAGCTGCCAAGCTCAACTCTTTTTTTTTTTTTTGCGGGGTAAGCTCAACTTGACGTAGCCACAGTCTTCACTCGTCCTTAAAATATTTGGAAAACTAGCAATGATATTCTATTCAACAAAGAAAGTTTGGACCCATTTGCACATAGTTTACGCCACAAAAGCCATGCTAAACGCTGGTTTAAAGGAGAATGCCGAGGAAGATGAAAAAAACTGTACCAAATTCAAAAAAACTACCATGCACAAATTTGTATTTACGATTTGCAGGTCTTTTGGCCTATGTTGATGCAGCTTTTAATCCAGTTGTAATAGGAAATGAGGCATTATTTGGAGTGTTCCTAAATAATGAATATTCCAATCACTCGGTTTTCATTCAAGCGGCAGCCCCGAATATGTATTATATTTTCCAGGCAGAGACTATGAGTTAATTTACTGTTAGGAAAAACTTAGGATTTAGGCCTACCTTCTCTTTCTCCGCCCTATCGGTGGTGTCGCTCACAAGCGATTTTAGGATATAGGATGGGACTTACTTGTACGGCTAATTCTAGATTCCTGGTATGTGTTGATGCAGATAAGCTTCCAAGTTTAAACCAATATGTTTCCAAATAGAGTCCAGGGGCGATTAATAACCACAATATAATCCATCTTTAGTTGAACACTATTTGTTCCGTCCCAGGACACACATGTGAGTTGTGCGCTTGGGATGTATTTTGATCATCGACGGAGTTCCCTTCCAATTAATTGTTCCCGGGTAATATTTCCAATACATGTATACTGTATTCCAATATTAATCAACCAGCCTCATCAAGCAACCCCTTAAGTGTATAATCCAGCAAGAACTAATTCCAACATTGACATTATAATATCGACTAGCTTATAGACATTAATTCCATCAACAAGCAATTCCATCCATCGAAGATAATAATTCCATGCTTACGCAAAGTATGTTTCCACAAAGAGGTTCATGAATAATTAGCAAGCAATATTTGGATGTAGTTGAAGGACACAAATTCCTACATTTACTTCTCACTGCTTCGGCTATCAAGGCATTGGGTTGGAACTCAATTTCCTCCTTTTCTGATTACAGTATATTGGTAGATGCTGTCAAAGCAAGGAATTTACTTGAAAATCCACACGTTGGAGGATCATACCTATACTTGAAGATTTCTTCAATATTGTTTCACGCCTCAACTCTTTCAAGGTCACACACATTCCCAGGATCAAGAATCTCCTTGCCCACTCTCTAGCCAAGAAGGCTTTCTTATGCAGATCTTCCTGTAGTAGCTCTTTCCTTTGCAGTAGAGACCCTCCGGATGTAATTTCAAAATGGTCTTTGAACCCATTTATTTTTTTTCCTTTAGGGATGCCTCTCCTTGTACACTGTTTAGGTTGCCAAAATTATGAAGTTAAGCCCTCTTTGAGGGAAAGAGGGCTTCAATTTGCCAAAAAGAAAAGCTCAACTTGACCCACAGATGCAAACGACAGATTGCTTATCCCACAAAACTAACCAATTAGTACACCTCTAGCCCTAAGGAAAACTATATATGGATGGTGTCCCACGCTAAAAAGAAGTCCATAGCAATCAGCTCAAACATCAGCCAGTCACAATGGATCAAAACCCTTTTCTGTAGTTGATGGATGGAAACAATTGTTTGCTGTGTAAACATGATAAAACTGTAAAGCTGGAGACAAGTAATCCTCAATACGATGGAAAAATACATCTCTTTTTCAGAAGAAGATACCATTACATTGGGCATAAATTTTCTGTTAGAACAAAACAAACTTCGGCTGCACTGGAAGAAAATTTTAGGGCCGCTGAAATAAAATTCCAACATTCAAGGACGACATAATGAGAGATAATTATCAAAGAGTAAAGATCACCTTCATGGAAAATGTTCCTGTGCATGATTTTACCAAGCTAATCATTATCTGTTCTAAGACAGGAACCAATTATGCAGTAGGAGCAGAGTACTGTATTTTTAAACAACACATCAAAAGCTTGTATATTCCATACTGACCATAGCTATATAGTAACTCCTGGAATTGCCATACATTATATAGTGAACAAAGAACTGCAAAATCTTCTCATAGAAATATATCAGATTAATAAATATACTTTGAAGGCAAAAAAGTACTCTTTCATCATATCATGCATCAGTAATTGTCTAACTAATTGTTCCCATAAGGTAAAATAACAGATAGTACGATACATTATTCACCTCATCAGTAACAACTGCTCTATATACTCAGCAGGCTTCCTTCGTAAATGCCAATGGATTCTGAATCTTTCAGTTGTAGCACATCAGTGTAAGTGTCATTTTTTAAGTCATAACAACGCAGAAATCCCTCTCTATCCCCAAAGAAATCCGCTTCACTGAAGAAGATCCTCGCGTCATCTAACATCAGCAAAGGATTGGTAAAAGGCCTAGCAACTTGTGAAGGCATGCTGTATTTCTTAACCCAGATACTTTCTCAAAATCTCTCAAAACCACAAGTCTATGGATATGCTATAAATATTATGAACCATAACTAAGAGTAAATGGCACTGGCGGTCCGAGAACTTGCGCTGCGGGTGCAATTAAGTCACGGTACTTGCAAAGCGGAAAAACCCGTCATAGAACTTGCATTACGGGTGCAGATAGGTCACACAGGTCATCTGAATCGGCCAGCTGCCCGGTTTTCTCCCACTAACGGTCAAGCACGATAAATTTGTTCACGACTTTAAAAATATATGTGATTGGTGACTTTAAAAAAATGTTCGTAAACGATAAATTTGAAAACTATTTGTTCACGACTTTCAAAATATGTTCGCGAACGTTTCAAAAAATATATTCATGATCCGCGACTTTAAAAAAATGTTTGCGAACGATAAATTTGAAAACTATTTGTTCACGACTTAAAAAAAATGTTCGCGAACGTTTCAAAAAATATATTCGTGATCCGCGACTTTAAAAAAATGTTCGCGAACGATAAATTAAAAATATTTGTGATTAGTGACTTTAAAAAAAGTCCAGGAACGAAAATTTTCAAATTTTTTTTGAATGATAAATTTAAAAATGTTCATGAACGATTAATTTGAAAACTATTTATTGAAGGCATTAAAAAAAGGGCGATGCTACGCGTCCGCCGGCAGATGTTTATATTTTATCCATCACCTCGATGTCCGCTGGATGCTCGAACTGATAGCCGTCCGATTTAGTGTCCGCGTCCCGCATGCCCACTCGTTATTTCCCGCAACAAACGCTCTGTTGCGGAAACAACACTATTGCCCCCAGCCCCGACATAATTGCGCCTCGCGCAACACCGCCGTTAATCCACCGCAAAATCAGCCTGCCGCCAGCGTGCAGGAACTAAATTGAAGTTTCTGTAACACTACGGTGCACCATGGTTGGATCTGACGCAAAATCGAGCTCACCGAGGGGGCCTGCTTCGAGAAACAGCCGCGGCCTCTACTCCAGCATGACAGCGACGAGCTCCCACGCTGGGCACTCCTTTGACGATTTCTGCAATTGAAGCTATGTTTCTGAAACATGTGTCGTGTTGCAATGCTTGGCCTCGTACGCTCTAACATCATGTGCTCCTCCAACGCTTTCAGCAACCGGGGCTATGTTTTCGAAGCAAGATCCATGTTGCAGGAAAAACAAACTTCGGTGCCGAACCATTTTTTTTCCTGAAACAAGACTTGTGTTGCATAAACTTTCTAAAACTAGACCCTCTTGCTGAAATAAAACTTCACCAGCGAATCTTTTTTTATTTCTGAAACAAGATCTTTGTTGCAGAAAACCACCGATCTCTGAAGCGTACCTGCTTAAGTCGTCTCTGGCCACTGTCGATCCTGAGCGAGTCGTTGTCGCCACCACGGTGGATAAGGCCTGGTGGCCCAGCGCCTTGCGCCGCCGCGCCCGTCCGCCGGCTCCCAAACCCAGCCGCTCGCCCTCTAATCCAGACGAGCCCCCAAACCCCCTACTGTTATCCATTTGCAGGAATGACTTTCTTGAAACAACATGTGAGTTGCAGCCTTGCAGGAAAACAAATGCGGCTTCCAGACAAGCCCCGGAACCCCCCTCCTATTACCCAGTTGCAGGGATGACTGTTTTGAAACAACAAGTGAGTTGCAGGAAAACATACGTGCCTTCGGCGGACGCGAGGACGCTGTCGACCGTCTGATCAAGACACGATCAAACGGCCACGGAGCCGGCGGACGGGCGCGCACAATCAGCCGGTAGAAGGTAAGCTTTTTCCTTAAAAAAAAGGTCGAGAAAGATAAATTTGAAAAACATTTTTGATTCGTGAACATTTTTTTAAAGCTGTGAACATTAAAAAAATTGTGATTCACGACTTTAAAAAAAGTTCGCGAACGATAAATTAAAAAATATTTATTAAAAATATTTATGATTCTTGACTTTAAGAAAATGTCCACGAATGTTTTTTTAAATGCTTGCGAACGATAAATTTGAAAATGTGGTGAATGATTAATTTGAAAACTATTTGTCCATGACTTTAAAAAAAATTGAGAACGATAAATTTGAAAAATATTTGTGATTCGCGACTTTAAAAAAAGTTCGCAAACCTTAAATTAAAAAAGATTTATTAAAAATATTTGTGATTCGTGATTTTTAATAAATGTCCACGAATGAAAATTTTGAAAATGTTTGCGAACAATAAATTTGAAAATGTTCATGAACGATTAATTTGAAAACTATTTGTTCACGACTATAAAAAATGTTCGCGAATGATAAGTTTGAAAAATATTTGTGATTTGTGAACTTTTGTTTTAAGTGGTGAACATTTAAAAAAATGTTTGTGATTCTCGACTTTAAAAAAATGTTCTCGGACGATAAATTAGAAAATATTTATTAAAAAAAATATTTGTTATTCGTGACTTTAAAAAAATGTCCAGGAACGAAAAATTTGAAATGTGACCTATCTGCACCCGCAACGCAAGTTCTATGATGGGTTTTTCTCGAAAATAGGACAGCTGGCCGGTTCAGATGGCATATGTGACCTATCTGCACCCGCAATGCAAGTTCTATGACGGGTTTTTCCAGTTTACAAGTACCGTGACTTAAGTGCACCCGCATCGCAAGTTCTCGGACCGCCAGTGCCATTTACTCCATAACTAAGCAGCTGTTCAACTCTGCCAATTCTAACTGGAGATCAAGCTTTATGTAGGTGTAATGCTCGTTCTCTTGCACAAAACTCTGCACCTGTTCTGGACCACGTAAAACACCCCACTCCTCCGTCTCGAGGTTAAACGAAGCTATGCTACCAGGTTCAATGGTAATAACCCCAGTTTTAGAATAATTGCTGTAAAAGTCTTTCAAAAAGTACACCACCCCATCGACGACCACACATCTCATTGATCTACTGGGAAAGATGTGGGGCGACGGAGGGTCTTGCTTTCTCCTCCAGCTTCCATGGTTGGCGTCATCAAAGGTAATAACCTCACATACTTTCCGGTCACGAATTTCAGAGACGCGGAGCGCCTTGTACTCTCTTGTGGAGGAGACCTGCCCAAAAGCACACAACGCGACTCGGCAGTGTCATTCCTTTGTCCACTCCACCTCTAGCTCATGCGCTAATTCCTCCGAGAAGCCCGTCGGCAAGGCGATGCTATCTCCAGTGGCCGGGTTCAGCACCGAGAAGGCCCAAGAGTAAAACTTCCAGTTGAAACAGACGCGGTCTAGCCGCGCGCGCACAACACGGATGCTATCGCCCTTGATCTGGCGTTCGACATCGCCGGACAACCTGCTCACCGGAACAACTTCATACCCGGCGCTTGGTATCCGCTTCACCACATTGCCGGACAAATCCGAAATCTCAACGCCGTTGATCCCGTTGTCGTCGTGGTAGGCTGTGGCGAGGAGCGGGGGCGCCGTTTGGTGGCGTGACTTGTGCGCCGCGACGAAGTGCTGGTCGGAGGTGAGGGCGCGCCAGGAGGGGCAGACGACGCGGAGGCGGCAGAGCTCCTTGGCCGGGATCCGCAGGAGCACCTCGTACAGCGCGTCCGCGGGCAGGTCGCCGGAGCTGGAGGCGGTGGGGCGCGGCTTCGAAGACGACATCGCCGTCGGCTGTGGTAAATAGATGCGGTGAGCAAAACGAGGGCGACGATGAATTGAGATGGGGTTGTGCGCCTAGGGTTCGAGGAAGTTGGTCTTACCGAGAGCGCTGGCGGCGGGCAGGCAATCGCCGGAGACGAGAAGGGCGGAGGGGAAAGCGGCCGGCGGTCAGCGGTCATCGCAGTTGTCTAGGGTTTCGGCGTTTGGGACTCCCCTGGAGAGTGGAGAGAGAGAGAGGGTCCCAGTCATTTGGGCTGAACTAAATCGGGCCCCAGGCTTCTGGCTGTAGTTCAGGCCCATGGCGAACTGTGTTTGTACTCCTTTTTTCCTTACTATTTTGCGACAAAATAATTCTTGCTGGACTTGGTCGATGTTGCGTCCTCTTGCAGCATCAGTCCCTCTGGCTGTGATGCTTGAGCTTGTACTACTAAGTTGATGATGTGCTTTTGCCTGCGTTTCGATTTTGTTATTTTAGATATTGTTTAAGCTTCTGGTTTCGCCTCCACAAGCTCATGCGAGGGCATGAACGTTGTTTTAACAATATAAAGTACACACGTGCCAAAACATACCATAAGGGCTCATTTGGTAGTCAAGGGAGGGTCACCCAGGGCACCAAATCCTCAAAGGGGATTTTTACCAGCACATGGGGATCCCCTTCTCTCCATGGGGGAGATTAGTCGTGATAGTTTGGCAGCAAGGGAAGTGGGAGGGGGAGAGCCAGGGATCGATAGGTGGGTGTGCTCCAGGAGCACTAGTAGAAAAATGACCTATTGTCCCGGTTCGTAAGGGCCATTTGTCCCGGTTTTTGAACCGGGACTAAAGTGTCGGTACTAATGCCCTAAACCTTTAGTCTCGGTTCTTGCATAAACCGGGAAAGATGGGCCTCCACGTGGCCGGTGCGGCGAGCCCAGGCAGGAGGCCCTTTGGTCCCGGTTCGTGGCACCAACCGGGACCAATAGGCATTCACGCGTCAGCATTTCAGGTGCCGGGGTTTTTGTTTTTTTTAAAGGGGGGGTTAGGGCGTTTTGGGGGGTTAATTTAGGTGTTTCATATATTATGTTAGCTAGCTAATTAATAGAGAGAAGTGTCCTCTCTTATCTCCGTGCTTGGTCGACGCTACGTACTATACGTATAGAGAGGACTAGACACGCTAGCTAGTAAGCAAATGAAGGAAACAGAAGATCGTCATGAACATATGCATATAGAGAGAAGTGATATCGACCACCTCTCCTTCTCTGAGAGATTGGTCGACCAACAAGTTCTTGTATATCTATCCGACGCTACGTACTGGCTACATATATACTCCCTCCGTTCCTAAATATAAGTCTTTGTAGGGATTTCATTAAGTGAACTACATACGGAGCAAAATGAATGAATCTACACTTAAAATGCATCTATATACATCCGTATGTGGTTCATAGTGAAATCTCTACAAAGACTTATATTTAGGAACGAAGGGAGTACAATATAAGTATCTCTTACAATATAATCTCCTAATTAAAAACGAGCTGATTAGGGTCCACATGGTATTCTTCGTCTTTAGCGATCACGTGGTCAAGAAAGAATGCCACCAATTCCTCTTGAATTCCTCGCATACGATCTGGTGGTAGGAGTTCATCCCGCATCCGAAATATCTAATTTGAAGAAGGGGGTCAATACATATATATGAATAAATGAAACTGAACACAAATGGTGGTAATAAAATAAAATTGTGAATATTATTATTTACGCATTTCATATTGTTTGTCAGAGTAGCCCCGCTCACAGGTCGTGTGGTGGATGGACTCGCAAATGTAGTATCCATAGTAATCATTTCCTTGTTCCTGCCACAACCACTTTACAAGAAATAGAGGTCAATCAAACTGATAATTAGCAACCATGCTAAATGGTATTGATGAAACTAGCGCTTGAATCACTAGGAGATGCATGGAACATGCTACTATAGTACTTACTTTCGGGTGTCTAAATTGTAGCTTCTTCGGCAGTCCCGGAGTTTTTGAGGTGAATTTTTTCCAAACCCTGCCAGACAAAGAAAACAATTACTTGATATCAGGAAATGAACAAAGTTGCCGATATGGTGCGATAATGATCGATTTAACTTACTTCTCTAGAATTTCATTCATGTCCGCATACTCCTTGGGATCTTTTCGTCTCGAGTCTAAGACGGTTACTAGTCCCTGCTCAAGCTTAATCTCTAGAATATAGTGGAACCTGCGCACGCATGCATAACTCATCAATTACATTACTATAACCTCGACTAATAAGGGAAACCGAATATGCACAAGACAGTAACACTCACTTGAATTCGTAAGGGAAGAGTATTATAGCTTTGTTTTGATTTAATACAAACGATTGTAGCAGCTTGGCCTCGATATCTTTGGCCTGAAATTTAACCATATATGCATCTATGAGATTTGTGTTAATGAACCCAATATCACCGATTTGTCGTTTCTTCAATTCGGCCATCTTCAATCTGCATAATATAGTAAGGATAATTAGAAATACATGTAATGAAAGAGCTGACCTATATATAGAGACTTAATGACAGAAGTAGTACTGTACTTACAGGCAGTAGCAAGTGATCATTAATTTATCGAGGGACTTTAGATTGAAAAACGCGAAGAACTCCTCAAATGGAACATTCAACAGTTCAATTCCAACGAGGTCATGCTCCTCTCTGACTCTCGGCGTCAAAATATTCGTCCCCTCAGACTCTCTGCAGGTTTTCATGTACCAATCATGGAATCTGAACATCATCGTTGGTAGAGATCTTTCATCTTTGACGAGAGGCTTCCCGTACACGTATTTGTGTTCGTCCACCTCCAAGAAATCATAATGTACATCGTCGGGCCGGTAATCTTCAAGATTGTTATAACCGGGCACCATCTCGCCCGGAACATTAGCGACGATATCGCTAGACACCTAGAGCGGGGGGAACGATTGGTTCGCTTTGTTCGCCGAGCTGGACAACTTTTTTCCCAGCTCGTCGTGGACCACTGATAGTACTTCCCGACCGCGATGCTTCCATAAATGACTTTGTAAGAATGCGCTCATAGTTACCTTTCTCCAGAGACTTTGGTGGTTTCTTCAGGGCAGCCAGAGTACACTTCACTTTTACCGGATCTATCTTCTCCTCCGAAGGTGGATGTATCTTTGCTTTCACCCCTTCAAAGAAGTTATTCACTTTGGCTTGCACGATCTGCGTGTTTTCCTCCATGGTCCTCTCGTATGGTAACTTTTCTGGAGTCTTGGGAGAAGGACCGAATTTGTATTGCCTCCCGGTGAAAGGATCGATATGGTTGACTAGAGGGGGGGGTGAATAGGCAACTAACAATTTTTAGACTTTTCTTTACCAAATTAAACTTTGCAACAAATAGGTTGTCTAGATATGCAACTAAGTGAGCAACCTATATGATGCAATAACAACAAGCAAGCAAGCAAGTAAGAGATGTAACAAGAAGTAAACTTGCAAAAGTAAAGGCACGAAATAACCAAGAGTGGAGACGGTGAAGACGAGGATGTGTTATCGGAGTTCCTTCCTTTTGAGGGGAAGTACGTCTCCGTTGGAGCGGTGTGGAGGCACAATGCTCCCCAAGAAGCCACTAGGGCCACCAGATTCTCCTCACGCCTCACACAATGCGAGATGCCGTGATTCCACTATTGGTGCCCTTGAAGGCGGCAACCGAACCTTTATAAGCAAGGTTGGGGCAATCTCCACAACAATGGAGGCTCCCAACAACAACACCACCACGAAGCTTCACCACAATGGAGTATGGCTTCGAGGTGACCTCAACTGCCTAGGGTGCTCAACACCCAAGAGTAACAAGATCCGCAAGGGATAAGTGGGGAATCAAATATCCTTTGGTGGAAGTGTAGATCGAGCTCTTGTCACCCAATCCCGAGCAAATCAACAAGTTTGATTGGCTAGGAGAGAGATCGAGCGAAAATGGAGCTTGGAGCAACAATGGAGCTTAGAGGTGGAAGAGGTAGTCAACTAGAGGTAGAAGACACCCCTTATATAGTCCGGGAAAAAGATCCAACCGTTATCCACTATTTCTGCTCGCGACTCACGGTACTACCGCTCGGGGAGCGGTACTACTCACGACGACACGCGGTACTACCGTGGGTGATCACGGTACTACCGTGGAAGCTCCACAGGCGGACCAAGCTCGAGCTGAACGGTACTACCGCTGCTGCGGTACTATCGCTCCCCTTGCGGTACTACCGCAAGGCGGAGGGTCACGGTTCGGGAAGGCGCGAAGAAATAAATTTCGTCCGTGCCTACTTCCGCTGAAAATAGGGTGGTGCAAAACCCGACGCGGTACTACCGCCCGTAAGGGCGCTGCATATTACCGTGGTAGGCACGGATGTAAAAATTACATCCGCGCCTACTACGCGATGCAGCGGTACTAAGCGAAGGCACGCAGTACTACCACTCGAGAGCGGTACTACCGTGGGCCCCAGGTACTACCGCTACAGAGCGAGCGGTACTATCAGGTGCCGCGGATGTAAAAATTACATCCGCCCTACTACCGCACCGGCGGCACTAGGCGAGGCGGCGGTACTACCGCGCCAAGGCGCGGTATTACCGTGAGGCGCGGATGTAAAAAATTACATCCGCCCCTACTGCCGCGCTGGAGCAGCACTAGGCCAACGTACCGCGGTACTACCGCGCCCGAGGGGCGGTACTACCGTGGCCCGCCGCGGTACTACCGCTGGTACTTGCGGTACTACCGCAAGTACAGCAGCAGTCGTCGGTTTCGCACAACCGTGATAACGATGGGCAGCTCCAAGGTGCAAGGGAAGGAGGGGTAAGTGTACGTGTGATTCCACCCTACCTTTCCGACGCGAACCCCCTCTTAATAGTACGGCTCTCCTACGACTCAACTCCACCAAAGAGAAACGTAGAACAACGCCGGCTTCACTAATCTCCGAGGGCACCGAATCGCCTTGTGCCTAATGAAGAAATATCTGAGGGACTCAAGGCACACGATTAGTCCGCACAAGTATTGTCATCAATCACCAAAACACTTAGGGATAAATGAGCCCTTACAATCTCCCCCTTTTTGGTGTATTGATGACAACACGGGATTTGCACATAGATAAAATATGTTTAAAGCAAAGTTGCAAACCCACTTCTCTAAAATATAGACGAGTCTCCCCCTAGATGTGTGCACTATATGTGAATGCTTTGGACTGCATGGCACACAACCTAGGAACCACACTCCCCCTATATTTTAGAGACCAAGACATGATAATAAACCTAGCATAGCATGAAGATAGCACAGAATAACACAAGCTAGCTAGGATAGATAGAGTGCACATGAAGTGCACATGTCTTACACCATATGATAAAAGGTAATCAAGGTTCTCACGATAAAAGCAACAAAGAGTTCAACTGGCAAACACACAAGGCAAACACACAAACTCGCAAATCCAAATCCCTACGCTCTCTCCCCCTTTGGCATCGAGACGCCAAAAAGGCAGAGAGGACACCTAAACACACAAGGGGTGGCTCAAGCAGAAACTGTCCCACTCCTCTTCGTCGACTCCTCCATGGTGGAATGGACTCCTCGGCCTCCTCCTCGAATCAAACCACTTGAATCCTTGCTTCTCCATCCACTCGGTCTCGGGAGTGATGTGCTCCTCGACCCCACCAGAGACACATCCTCGCCAAAGAGCCTCAAGACTTTGTTGTGCGGCGACGACTCTCCTTGGACTCCACGTGAGCCTGTCTTCGACCCTTGGCTTGCATGCGAAAAGTGACTTCATCTTCTCCGTCAACCTCTTGGCCCAAGATGGCCTAGAGTCACTCTGAGAGGGCCTAGCAGCACGCCCCCAGACACATCCTCGGCTCAAAGAAGATCCTCATCAACAGTAGCAGCTCTAGCAGCAGACGCCAAAGACGAGTAGCAGTGTTGGCCCAGTTGGGTTTGACCCTCGGACAAATGGGCTCATGGCGAATCCATCTGGCGCCAGAACTCCTCCGTGGGGTACATCTTCTCCCAAGTCTTCGAAATCAGCAGAAACAGGTATGGTCCATAGATGGGCACCTTGCGGTTGAACACAGCAAAGCGAAGCTCGCACCACATGATGTGAGAGACATCAAGCGGCTGAGTCTGAGAAGCGCGAGCCTCCTCGCACAGAAGCATCATGTCCACCATGTAGGCATGAACCTTGTCTTTGTCACCGATGCGTGGGAACAGAGAGTTGCGGAAGATGCGGTACATGATATCCAGAAATGGGTTGAGAACCGAAACTATCTTCCCAGTGGCGAGCTTCTTATCAACCATAAAAGGAGCAAGCTTGTTCTTGTCAGCAGAGTCAGCATTGCCGTGAGGGCGAACACCAACAGGAGTGTCAAGTCCATCATCAACAACATGTAGCAGATCCATGAACTCCTTCCAGGTAGCAGACAGCTGGCGGCCATTGGACATCCACGTCATCCTTCTCTCATCATTGGTGTGGAAGTACACGGAGGCAAAGAACTGGCAAATGATCTCAGGGTCATAGTCCATGTGGAACGAGATCACATGCTCAATGCCAAACTGCTCCACCAAGTCCAGAGCCTCCCCAAAGTAGTCACGAAACTTGTCCTTCCGCATGTGATGCATCTCAATCCACTTCACCTCCACATAGGTATTCTGCTTGTTCTTGATGACATCCAAGTAAATCTGGGTTTGAGCCTTGTTCCAGAACAGTTCACATCCTCTGATAGTGGAGCGTGGTGTTGCATAAGGGTGAAGCTGCCTGAGACGGACATACTCTTGAGCGCTGATCTCATCCATGCCCTTGGCGGGCTCCTTGTGCTTGCTGGCGGTGGACTTGACATTGCGCTTCGATGCAGATGATCCCTCAGGGACTTCGCCTGGATTGCACAGACGCTTGGAACCAGTGTCACGGACGGGATTGGCCCGGCGAGAACCACCACCTAAAACACACACGCAAAACACCAAAACAAGTCGAAAAGGATCAATGCAAAGGCTAAAAGACCATACATGAAACCCATAGAAGATAAACAAGAAAGTTGGCATGCGATAGAGCTGAGCCACGGTAGAACTGCCATGGGGTGTGATACTAAGGTCGTACTACGGCTCCAAACGCGGTAGTACCGTGAGGGGTCACGGTAGTACCGTGAGGGGTCACGGTAGTACCGTGAGTGGTCACGGTAGTACCGTGGCTGGAGCGGTAGTACGTCGTTAGTACCGCACGGAGCGCGGTAGTACCGCGCCATACGGGTGGTAGTACCGCGGGAGCGGTAGTACCGCGCCGCAAGGGCGGTAGTACCGCGTCGTGATGGATCGAGCAGGATTTGAATCTGAAAAGACCCGCGAAGCCATGGCGGTGCTACGGTGACCAGATCTAGTGCAAGACAACAATACAAGCATAAATCCTATGCAATACTACACTCCTTCATCCTACCCTTGCCGAGATCTAGCCAATAAATCTCAAGAACATGCAAGTCTCCCCAAAACCTAAAAGAACCAAATACAATCAAACGGAGAGGGTTTGGGGAAAAACCTCGTCCATAGCAAGAGCACGTGGTGGGAACAATCCCACCGGACGGAATCACGGAGGGTAGCGGTGGAGGAGATCCGGCGATGAACGCCGCCCGTTCGTGGGCTTGAGAGAGGAACGGGTGTAGAGGAGAGAAGGGGCGAATGGGTATGGGGGAGTTAGAACTCCCCCTGCCCGACCTTATCCCCGCGACCCCGAACCGGCGCGGTAGTACCGCGTGTCATCGCGGTAGTACCGCCAGGGCGGAAGTACCGCGCCGTGGCGGTAGTACCGCTCCACCAGGCGGCAGTAAAAAATTACTGCCGCTTGGGTGCGGTAGTACCGTGCCCCCATAAGCGGTAGTACCGTGGCCGACCGCGGTAGTACCGTGAGCACACACACCACCAAGGGTTTCGATCAAGAGAGAAAAGCGCGCCTTTGCCTCGAAAAACAAGTATAACTCAATGCAGCACAAAGACACAGTAACAAAAGCAAAACCCTCGGTAACAAGGTCTCTCGAGAAGAGAGAGTGCGGTGGCCGAAGCCACCTATGTTTGAGTCGGATGGTATGGCACCGCGAAGAATTATCCTTGGGCCCATGACCAAAACTCGTCTTTGAAGCACAAGTACCATCAAAAATGGCTAATGTGAAAGAGGTGATCTATTTATGCATAATGGGGGGAGAGAGAGTTCATTGAGAGAACAACACTCCCCTATGTCCATGCCTACATCTAAACTAGACAACAAGTTGAGTGTGGTGGGGGTGCACGGTTCAAGTCACATTGCTCAAATCAATGATATTTAGCTCATGCCTTAACTCATGAAATCTTGCTTCATCCAATGGCTTCGTGAAGATATCTGCAAGGTTATCATGAGTGTTGACATACTTGAGCTCGATCTCCCCTCGCCTAATGTGATCCCGAATGAAGTGATACTGAATCTCAATAAGCTTCGTCTTGAAGTGTTGCACCGGGTTGAGAGAAATCTTGATGGCACTTTCATTATCACACCAAAGAGGCACTTTGTCACAAGTGACACCATACTCCTTTAAAGTTTGCCTCATCCATAGAAGTTGTGCACAACAACTACCGGCCGCCACATACTCCGCTTCGGTGGACGAGAGAGACACACAACTTTGCTTCTTGGAAGACCAACTTACCAAAGAGCAACCAAGAAATTGGCACCCTCCGAAGTGGACTTCCTATCCACTTTGTCTCCCCCAATCGAACTCCGTGAAACCTTCAAGCTTGAAGTTTGCTCCTCTTGGGTACCATAGGCCAAAGTTTGGGGTATGAGCCAAATATCGAAAGATTCGCTTGACCGCCACATAGTGACTTTCCTTTGGTGCGGCTTGAAACCGTGCACACATCCCCACACTCAACATGATATCCGCCTAGATGCACAAAGGTAAAGCAAGGATCCAATCATGGAGCGATATACCTTTTGATCCACCGCTTACCATTGGGATCGATGTCAAGTTGGCACTTGGTAGGCATTGGTGTAGTAGCCGCTTGACATCACTTAGCTTGAATCTTTTAAGCATGTCTTGAGTATATTTGGCTTGGTTGATGAAGGTTCCTTCTCTTCTTTGCTTGATGTCGAAACCAAGAAAGAACTTCAACTCTCCCATCGAAGACATCTTAAACTTGGAGGTCATGAGAGCGGCAAATTCTTCATTGAAAGCTTTGTTAGGGGAACCAAAGATAATATCGTCAACATATAGTTGGCATACAAACAACTCCCCGTTGACCTTCTTAGTAAAAAGAGTGGGATCGATTAGCCCTACTTCAAACCCACGATCTTGTAGCAACTCGGTAAGGTGATCATACCACGCACGTGGGGCTTGTTTAAGGCCATAGAGTGCCTTATCGAGTTGATACACATGATCCGGAAAGTAGGGGTCCTCGAACCCGGGGGGTTGCTTGACATAGACCAACTCATTAATGGGACCATTAAGAAAAGCACTTTTCACATCCATTTGTTGCAACTTAAAGTTGTGATGGGAAGCATATGCAATCAACAAACGAATGGATTCAAGACGAGCAACGGGAGCGAAGGTTTCACCGTAGTCGATACCCTCGACTTGGGAGTAGCCTTGTGCTACCAATCTCGCCTTGTTGCGAATGATGTTCCCATGGGCATCTTGCTTGTTCTTGAAGATCCACTTGGTCCCAATGACGTTGTGGTTCCCGGATGGTCTTGATACCAATCTCCACACCTTGTTGTACTCGAAGTTGTTGAGTTCTTCATGCATGGCATTGAGCCAATCCGGGTCTTCGAGCGCCTCATAGACCTTTTGGGGTTCAACACAAGAGACAAACGCGTGATGTTCACAATAGTTTGCCAATTGTCTCTGAGTGCTTACCCTTTTCAAGGCTTCCAACCACATTTTCCATGAGATGGCCTTGGTTGGTGAGCTTGGAAGCAATCTTCGCGGCACGACGCTCTAATTCCTCCTCGGGTGTGGAAGGAGGAGGGTTGACTTGTTGATCTTGAGCGCCGTCTTGAGTTTGTTCTTGATCTTGAACAAGCTCGAGGGGGAGAACGTGACCTTGGGCATCATTTAGTGCTTCAACACCGTCTTGAGTTAGATCTTGCCCTTGGTCTTGTTCACGAGGTTGAGGGCCTTCACTTTGTTCTTCGGAAGCGTGTGGGTCTTGATGAGGTGATGGCTCTACTTGTGTAGAGCATTGTCCTTCTCCTTCGGCCACAAGGGGTTCCTCAATGGGTAGGATGTGACCAATACCCATTCTTCTTATGGCTTGGGAGGAATTTCATCACCTATATCACAAGTACCACTTTGCTCCACTTGGGAGCCAAGATTTTCGTCAAACTCCACGTTACATCGCCTCCTCAATGAGTCCGTGGACTTGTTGAGGACACGGTAAGCATGAGAGTTTGTAGCATAACCAACGAATATGCCCTCATGAGCTCTAGCTTCAAATTTAGACAACCGAACACCTTTCTTGAGAATGAAACACTTACAACCGAACACCGGAAGTACTTGAGGTTGGGCTTGTTGCGGTGAGGATCTCATAGGAGTCTTGTTCAAGCCTTTGCGAAGATAGAGCCGATTGGATGCATGACATGCTGTGTTGATGGCTTCGGCCCAAAAGTTGTATGGAGACTTGAACTCCGCCATCATGGTCCTTGCCGCATCCATCAACGTCCGGTTCTTCCTCTCCGCAACACCATTTTGTTGAGGGGTATAGGGTGCCGCATATTGATGCTTGATCCCCTCGTCACTAAGGAACTCATCCAAGGTGTAGTTCTTGAACTCGGTGCCGTTGTCGCTTCTTATTGTCAAGATCTTTGCATCATGTTGACGTTGAGCTTCATTTGCAAAGTTGATGACGGTTTGTTGGGTCTCACTCTTCCTCTTGAAGAAATACACCCAAGTATATCTTGAATAGTCATCCACAATCACCAAGCAATACTTTCTTCCTCCAAGACTATCAAAGGATGGAGGCCCAAAGAGATCCATGTGAAGGAGCTCCAAGGGTCTCTTCGAGTAGATGATGGTTGAGGAGGGTGAGCCTTTTCATGTAGCTTTCCTTCGATACAAGCATCGCACGCACGATCTTTGGCAAAACTCACATTTGTTAGTCCACGAACATGGTCCCCCTTGAGGAGACTTTGCAAAGATCTCATATTGACGTGGGCCAAACGGCGATGCCAAAGCCATCCCACGTCAACTTTAGCCATTAGGCATGTCGCGGTTTTAGTGGGTTGCTCCGAAAAGTTAACCACATAGAGACCGTTCTCGACATGCCCAACAAAGGCTACTTTAAGAGTCTTGCTCCACAAGAGGGCCACAAGATCAATATCAAAGAATGTGGCAAAACCCATGAGTGCAAGTTGACGAACGGAAAGTAAATTGAATGCAAGGGACTCAACAAGCATGACTTTCTCGTCGTTAGATCATGAGAAATGACAACCTTGCCGAGGCCCAATACCTTAGAATGTGATGCATCACCCCACTCGACATTGGTGGGCATAGATGGAGTCTCTTGCACATCCACCACCAAGTCCTTGCTCCGGTCATATGATTTGTCGCTCCACTATCGAGCAACCATGATCCCCCACCGGAAGCAAACACCTACACGAGATCAATGCTTGGTTTTAGGTACCCATTTAGTAATGGGTCCTTTGATGTTAGTAACAAGGGCCTTGGGAACCCAAATAGACCATTCAATGTACTCATAAGGAGAACCAACAAATTTAGCATAAACATGTCCATCACTAGCACGGCATAACACATATGAAGGATTAAAGTCGCCGGCTTTGTTTAAGGAAGCATTCTTGCCCTTTTGAACATCAACTTCCTTCACTTTCTCCTTCTTCTTCTTGGAAGCTCCGCCTCCCTCTTTCACAAAAGTTTGTTTGAGGGGAGGAGGACGGTTGGCCTTGTTCTTCTTCTTCTTCTTGCTCTTGGACTTGGGTGCAAACCCAATTCCTTCTTTGCCCACAACTTCCTTTTGATTGCTCAAAAGGTTGTTGAGGTTCTTCTCACCTTGAATGCAAGTCACAAGGCCCTTCTCAAGTTGATCCTTCAACTTAGCATTTTCCTCCACAAGATGCTTATGCTCACAACAAGGGTTAGTAGCACATGCATTATCAATTAATACCATATGAGGAAAGGTGGCTTTCTCTTTGATTAGCTTGACTTGGAGTTGAGCATGAGACTCTTTGAGAGTGGCATGAGTACCCTTTAAGGCCTTGTGGGCCTTGTCAAGTATCTCAAACTCCTCTTTGAGTCTAGCATGATCAACCCCAAGTTTAGCCTTCTCGGAGGTTAGCACACGAGACATGACAAGAGCATGATCAAGATCTTTCGTTAACTTAGCATGGGCATCATTGTGTGACTCCTCAAGAGTCAAACGATGCACACGCTCTTCCTCAAGAGCATTTGAGAGATCCGATATCTCATCGGCATAGTCACGACTATGACCTTCCATCTTGGAGATGGTTTCTTCGTGAGCCTCGATCATGTCATTGGCCTCACTAAGTTGTTCCAAGAGAGCAACAAAGTGCTTCTTGGACTTTCCTTGAGCTTACTCATGAAGGACTCTAATTCATTCACTTCCTCATTAGACTCAATATGTCCATCAATGCAATCCTCCACGGAGGGATTAGAAATGATGGTGGTAGTGATGTTGGGGTTACCTTGTTTGAAGCCTTCGCCATGAGGCATCTAGCGGTGATGTTTTCATTGGGTGATTCAAGAGAGACACCGAGGAGTAGCAATGGCAATGGATGCCATGGCGTTGTTTCTTCATTCTCATCATCATCGTCATCCTCTTGATATTCTTCTTGAACCACCAACCCACGAGGGAGTCTTCTTAGCGAAGTTGTTCTTGTTGGGAATGGACTTGGCTTTGTCTTTTCGAATGAACTTGCCACCATTGTCTTCCCTCTTCTCGTAAGGACAATCCGCAACGAAATGGCTCACATTGCCACAGTTGAAGCAAGTTCTAACTCGTTGCTTGCCCTTGACACCACTTGAGTTATTCTTGTTGAAGTTGGGTCTTGAGCTCTTCTTGCTCCAAAATTGTCTTGAAGCAAGGGCCATGTGCTCATGGTAGTCGAACTTGGTGTCTTCGGGGTTGCTTTCCTCATCTTCCACTTCTTCCTCTTCTTCGACAATGACCTTGGCCTTCAAGGCGAGGTTAGGCTTCTTAGCTCTTTGAGAACGGAGCACCGCATTTTCGGCGGTCTTGTCCAAGATGTTCATTGCAACAAACTCATCCAACACTTCACTTGAGGTCATGGTGTGGAAGTCCGATTAGTTGACGAATGACGGAGGACATGGCTTTGTTGTAGGGCATCATGGCCTTGAGGAACTTTCGCTTGATCCAATTGTCATCCGTATCCTTGCTTCCATGATCTCGAAGTGCCACGGCGAGTTTGGTTACTCTTCGAAAGAGCTCACGAGGTTCTTCATCTTCTTTCATTGCAAACTCGTCGGCTTTATCTTGCACCACTTCATAGTTGGACCGTTGAATGCTAGCACTTCCACGATAGAGGCCCTCAACACATTTCCATGCTTCTTTAGCCACGGCGTGGGGTCAAGGTGAGGAGATCTTGGGAAGAATTGCATCTTGAATGATGAAGAGAGCACTCTCATTGAATTGATTGTCCACGGCTTCTCGAGGGGTGAAGTTGCTTGGGTCATGAGGATAAAAACCTTCTTCAATAACTCTCCAAAGGTTAGTGTTCACATGTTTCAAATGACGCTTAAAGCGATAGACCCAATTATCAAAATCTACACCTTTTTCATACTTAGGAGGAGGACCGCATGATTTAAATGAGTGGAGGAATAGGCCCTCCATAGACCGGGGTTCCACATGGGCAAAGATGCGGTGCCATTTCTACCACTAGTAGAAGGACTCTTTTCAATGCTAGCTTCCCCTTATCGGAGAAAGCATCCGTCACCTTGTTAGTGGGATCACCCACTTTCAAAGGTCTGGGTAGATAGTTTAAGTCCCTCTAAGAAATCATTAAACATGCTTTTAACCTCGGCCGTCATGGAGGTTTTCAATGTGTCCAAAGCCACATTTAACTCCTCACGAGAGACCGAGGTTCCCCCTTCGGCCGAAGATGAGATGGGATTCACACCGGAGTGTTCCTCCACACCATCGTTGGTGTCAACCATACTCTTCGGACGGTAAAGTCCTTAATAAAGAGACGAGGCTCTGATACCAATTGAAAGGATCGATATGGTTGACTAGAGGGGGGGTGAATAGGCAACTAACAATTTTTAGACTTTTCTTTACCAAATTAAACTTTGCAACAAATAGGTTGTCTAGATATGCAACTAAGTGAGCAACCTATATGATGCAATAACAACAAGCAAGCAAGCAAGTAAGAGATGTAACAAGAAGTAAACTTGCAAAAGTAAAGGCACGAAATAACCAAGAGTGGAGACGGTGAAGACGAGGATGTGTTATCGGAGTTCCTTCCTTTTGAGGGGAAGTACGTCTCCGTTGGAGCGGTGTGGAGGCACAATGCTCCCCAAGAAGCCACTAGGGCCACCGTATTCTCCTCACGCCCTCACACAATGCGAGATGCCGTGATTCCACTATTGGTGCCCTTGAAGGCGGCAACCGAACCTTTACAAGCAAGGTTGGGGCAATCTCCACAACAGTCGGAGGCTCCCAACAACAACACCACCACGAAGCTTCACCACAATGGAGTATGGCTTCGAGGTGACCTCAACCGTCTTGGGTGCTCAACACCCAAGAGTAACAAGATCCGCAAGGGATAAGTGGGGAATCAAATATCCTTTGGTGGAAGTGTAGATCGAGCTCTTGTCACCCAATCCGAGCAAATCAACAAGTTTGATTGGCTAGGGAGAGATCGAGCGAAAATGGAGCTTGGAGCAACAATGGAGCTTAGAGGTGGAAGAGGTAGTCAACTAGAGGTAGAAGACACCCTTATATAGTCCGGGAAAAGATCCAACCGTTATCCACTATTTCTGCTCATGACTCACGGTACTACCGCTCGGGGAGCGGTACTACCATGACGACACGCGGTACTACCGTGGTGATCACGGTACTACCGTGGAAGCTCCACAGCCGGACCAAGCTCGAGCTGGGACGGTACTACCGCTGCTGTATTACCGCTCCCCTTGCGGTACTACCGCAAGGCAGGAGGGTCACGGTTCGAAGGGCGCGAAGAAATAAATTTCGTCCGCGCCTACTTCCGCTGAAAATAGGGTGGTGCAAAACCCGACGCGGTACTACCGCCCGTAAGGGCGCTGGTACTACCGTGGTAGGCACGGATGTAAAATTACATCCGCGCCTACTACCGCGATGCAGCGGTACTAGGCGAAGACGCAGTACTACCACTCGAGGAGCGGTACTACCGTGGGCCCCATGCGTACTACCGCTAGCGGCGAGCGGTACCGTGGGTGCCGCGGATGTAAAAATTACATCCGCCCTACTACCGCACCGGCGGCACTAGGCGAGAGCGCTGGCGGTACTACCGCGCCAAAGGCGCCAGTATTATTGCGTGAGGGGCGCGATGTAAAAATTACATCCGCCCCTACCGCCGCTACCGAGCAGCACTAGGCCAACGTACCGCGGTACTACCGCGCCCGAGGGGCGGTACTACCGTGGTCCGCCGCGGTACTACCGCTGGTACTTGCGGTACTACCGCAAGTACAGCAGCAGTCGTCAGTTTCGCACAACCGTGATAACGATGGGCAGCTCCAAGGTGCAAGGGAAGGAGGGGTAAGTGTACGTGTGATTCCACCCTACCTTTCCGACGCGGACCCCCTCTTAATAGTACGGCTCTCCTACGACTCAACTCCACCAAAGAGAAACGTAGAACAACGCCGGCTTCACTAATCTCCGAGGGGCACCGAATCGTCTTGTGCCTAATGAAGAAATATCTGTAGGACTCAAGGCACACGATTAGTCCGCACAAGTATTGTCATCAATCACCAAAACACTTAGGGATAAATGAGCCCTTACACCCGGCTCTGGCTGTGCTGCTAGACGCCGGAGCAGACGGAGCGGCTGCGGTTGTCTTTCCTTTCTTATGAGGCAGAGAAGAAGGACTACGACGCGCCGGAGCAGGTGGAGCGCGGCGGGTCTCTTGATCTGCCCTTGTTGACGAGGCGAAGAAGGAGGAGGCTAGCTGCTCGGGCGCGCCGGCGCAGGTGGAGATGGAGGCGGAGTGCCGCCACGCGCCGGAGAAGGAGGCCGAGTGCCCTGATCACTCGCCGGAGGAGGAGGCGGAGGAGGAGGCGGATTGCCCTGACTCGCCGGAGGAGGAGGAGGAGGTGGAGGCGTCCAGTTCGGAAGGTTGATGAGCTCCTTCCGCCATAGGCATGGAGTCTTCAGAGAAGAACCCAGCCGAATCTCCCCTTCACCCGTAGGGTGATCAAGCTCAAGGTCCTCAAATCCGTCCGTTATTTGATCCACCATCACCCTAGCATATCCTTCTGGAATCGACTGGCCGTGGTAGGTTGCGCCAGGTGAAGGAAATATGCCCTAGAGGCAATAATAAAGTTATTATTTATTTCCTCATATCATGATAAATGTTTATTATTCATGCTAGAATTGTATTAACCGGAAACATAATACATGTGTGAATATATAGACAAACAGAGTGTCACTAGTATGCCTCTACTTGACTAGCTTGTTAATCAAAGATGGTTATGTTTCCTAACCATGAACAAGGAGTTGTTATTTGATTAACAAGGTCACATCATTAGTTGAATGATCTGATTGACATGACCCATTCCGTTAGCTTAGCACACGATCGTTTAGTATGTTGCTATTGCTTCCTTCATGACTTATACATGTTCCTATGACTATGAGATTATGCAACTCCTGTTTACCGGAGGAACAATTTTTGTGCTACCAAACGTCACAACGTAACTGGGTGATTATAAAGGTGCTCTACAGGTGTCTCCGAAGGTACTTGTTGAGTTGGCATATTTCGAGATTAGGATTTGTCACTCCGAATGTCGGAGAGGTATCTCTGGGCCCTCTCGGTAATACACATCACTTAAGCCTTGCAAGCATTTCAACTAATGAGTTAGTTGTGAGATGATGTATTACGGAACGAGTAAAGATACTTGCCAGTAACGAGATTGAACTAGGTATTGGATACCGACGATCGAATCTCGGGCAAGTAACATACCGATGACAAAGGGACAACGTATGTTGTTATGCGGTTTGACCGATAAAGATCTTCGTAGAATATGTAGGAACCAATATGGGTATCCAGGTCCCGCTATTGGTTATTGACCGGAAACATGTCTCGGTCATGTCTACATTATTCTCGAACCGTAGGGTCCGCACGCTTAAGGTTTCATGATGCTTATATTATGAGTTTATGTATTTTGATGTACGAAGGTTGTTCGAGTCCGGATATGATCACGGACATGACGAGGAGTCTCGAAATGGTCGAGACATAAAGATTGATATATTGGACGGATATATTTGGACACCGGAAAGGTTCCGGAGAAGTTTGGAGCTCGGAGGTTACCGAACCCCGGGAGGTATATGGGCCTTATTGGGCCCATGTAGGAGGAAGAGAGAAGGAACAAGGGAGGCGCGCCCCAAGCCCAATCCGACTTGGGAGGGGGCCGCCCCTTTCCTTTCTCCTTCCCCTCTCTCCTTCCTACTACTAGTACTACTTCCTAATACTAGTACTCCTTCCTTCCCTCCAAATAAGATAAGAAAAAGGGAAACCTACTTGGAGTAGGTTTCCCCCTCATGGCGCGCCCCTTGGGCCGCCACCTCCTCCCTCCCTCCTTTATATACGGGGTAGGGGGCACCCTAGGATACACAAGTTGATCATTGATCGTTCCTTAGCCGTGTCAGGTGCCCCCTCACGATATTACACCTCGATCATATTGTAGCGGTGCTTAGGCGAAGCCTTGCGACAGAGAACATCAAGATCGTCACCACACCGTCGTCTTGACGGAACTCCCCTCGAGCCTCTCTGGATTAGAGATCGAGGGTGCGTCCATCGAGCTGTCGCGTGTCAAGAACTCGGAGGTGCCGAGTAACGGTGCTTGGATCGGTTGGACCGGAGGACGACTACCACTTCTCGTCAACGCTTCGCTTCGGTCTATGAGGGTACGTAGACAACACTCTCCCTCTCGTTGCTATGCATCACCATGATCTTGCGTGTGCGTAGGAAATTTTTGAAATTACTACGTTCCCCAACAAAGGGTATCGAGCCTAGGTTTTTATGGTTTGATGTTATATGCACGAGTAGAACACAAGTGAGTTGTGGGCGATATAAGTCATCTTGCTTACCAGCATGTCATACTTTGGTTCGGCGGTATTGTTGGATGAAGCGGCCGGACCGACATTACGCCAGACGCTTACGCGAGACTGGTTTACCACCGTGCTTTGCACACGGTGACTAGCGGTGTCGGTTTCTCCAACATTAGTTGAACCGAGTGTGCTACGCCCGGTCCTTGCGAAGGTTAAAACAGCATCAACTTGACAAACTATCGCTGTGGTTTTGATGCGTAGGTGAGATTGGTTCTTGCTTAAGCCCGTAGCAGCCACGTAAAACTTGCAACAACAAAGTAGAGGACGCCTAACTTGTTTTTGCAGGGCATGTTGTGATGTGATATGGCCAAGACATGATGCTATATTTTATTGTATGAGATGATCATGTTTTGTAACCGGTTATCGGCAATCGGCGAGGAGCCATATGGTTGTCGCTTATTGTATGAAATGCAACGCTCAGTAATTGCTTTACTTTATCACTAAGCGGTAGCGATAGTCGAGAAGCAATAGATGGCGTAACGACAACGATGCTACGATGGAGATCAAGGTGTCGTGCGGTGACGATGGTGATCATGATGGTGCTTGGAGATGGAGATCACAAGCACAAGAAGATGATGGCCATATCATATCACTTATATTGATTGCATGTGATGTTTATCCTTTATGCATCTTATCTTGCTTTGATTGACGGTAGCATTTTGAGATGATCTCTCACTAAAATTATCAAGTAGTGTTCTCCCGAGTATGCACCGTTGCCAAAGTTCGTCGTGCCCGCACACCACGTGATGATCGGGTGTGATAAGCTCTCGTCCATCTACAACGGTGCAAGCCAGTTTTGCACACGCAGAATACTCAGTTAAACTTGACGAGCCTAGCATATGCGAGATATGGCCTCGGAACACGGAGACCGAAAGGTCGAGCGTGAATCATATAGTAGATATGATCAACATAAGATGTTCACCATTGAAAACTACTCCATCTCACATGATGATCGGTTATGGTTTAGTTGATTTGGATCACGTAATCACTTAGATAAATAGAGAGATGTCTGTCTAAGTGGGAGTTCTTAAGTAATATGATTAATTGAACTAAAATTTATCATGAACTTAGTACCTGATAGTATCTTGCTTGTCTATGTTGTTTGTAGATAGATGGCCCGTGCTGTTGTTCCGTTGAATTTTAATGCGTTCCTTGAGAAAGCTAAGTTGAAAGATGATATTAGCAACTACGCGGACTGGGTCCGTAACTTGAGGATTATCCTCATTGCTGCACGAAAAATTACGCCCGGAAGCACCGCTGGGTGCGAACTGCTGCTGATGTAACCGACGACGTTAAGAACGTCTGCGAGCAAAGTCGATGACTACTCGATAGTTCAATGTGCCATGCTTTACGGCTTAGAACCGGGACTTCAACGATGTTTTGAACATCATGGAGCATATGAGATGTTTCAGGAGTTGAAGTTGATATTCCAGAAGAATGCCCGGATTGAGAGATATGAAGTCTCCAATAAGTTCTATAGCTGCAAGATGGAGGAGAATAGTTCATCGGTGAGCACATACTCAAGATGTCCGGGTATTGTAATCACTTGATTCAACTGGGAGTTACTCTTCCGGATGATAGCGCCATTGATGTAATTCTCCAATCACTTCCACCAAGCTACAAGAGCTTCGTGATGAACTATAATATGCAAGGGATGGATAAGACGATTCCCGAGCTCTTCGCAATGCTAAAGGCTGCGGAGGTAGAAATCAAGAAGGAGCATCAAGTGTTGATGGTTAACAAGACCACTAGTTTTAAGAAAAGGGCAAAGGGAAGAAGAAGGAACTTCAAGAAGAACAGCAAACAAGTTGCTGCTCAAGAGAAGAAACCCAAGTCTGGACCTAAGCACTGAAATCGAGTGCTTCTACCGCAAGTAGACTCGGTCATTTGAAGCGGAACTGCCCCAAGTATTTGGCGGATAAGAAGGATGGCAAAGTGAACAAAGGTATATGTGATATACATGTTATTGATGTGTACCTTACTAGAGCTTGCGTAGAGCACTGGTATTTGATACTGGTTCATTGCTAATATTTGCAACTTGAAACAGGGACTACGGATTGCTTAACACCGGCAAAGGACGAGGTGACGATGCACGGGAAATGGTTCCAAAGTCGATGTGATCGCGGTCGGCACCCTACCTCTACATCTACCTTCGGATTAGTATTAGACCTAAATAATTGTTATTTGGTGCCGCGTTGAGCATGAACATTATATCTGGATCTTGTTTGATGCGAGACGGTTATTCATTTAAATCAGAGAATAATGGTTGTTCTATTTATATGAGTAATATCTTTTATGGTCATGCACCCTTGAAGAGTGGTCTATTTTTGATGAATCTCGATAGTAGTGATACACATATTCATAGTGTTGAAGCCAAAAGATGCAGAGTTGATAATGATAGTGCAACTTATTTGTGGCACTGCCGTTTGGGTCATATCGGTATAAAGCGCATGAAGAAACTCCATACTGATGGACTTTTGGAATCACTTGATTATGAATCACTTGGTACTTATGAACCGTGCCTCATGGGCAAGATGACAAAACGCCGTTCTCGGTACTATGGAGAGAGCAACAGATTTGTTGGAAATCATACATACAGATGTATGTGGTCCGATGAATGTTGAGGCTCGTGGCGGATATCGTTATTTTCTCACCTTCACAGATGATTTAAGCGAGATATGGGTATATCTACTTAATGAAGCATAAGTCTGAAACATTTGAAAAGTTCAAAGAATTTCAGAGTGAAGTTGAAAATCATCGTAACAAGAAAATAAAGTTTCTACGATCGATCGTGGAGGAGAATATTTGAGTTACGAGTTTGGTCTACACTTAAAACAATGTGGAATAGTTTCAGAACTCACGCCACCCGGAACACCACAACGTAATGGTGTGTCCGAACGTCAGAATCGTACTTTACTTGATATGGTGCGTCTATGATGTCTCTTACAGATTTGCCACTATCGCTTTTGGGGTTATGCTCTAGAGACAGCCACATTCACGTTAAATAGGGCACCGTCGAAATCCGTTGAGACGACACCTTATGAACTATGGTTTGGCAAGAAACCAAAGTTGTCGTTTCTTAAAGTTTGGGGTTGCGATGCTTATGTGAAAAAGCTTCAACCTGATAAGCTCGAACCCAAATCGAGAAATGTGTCTTCATAGGATACCCAAAGGAGACAGTTGGGTACACCTTCTATCACAGATCCGAAGGCAAGACATTCGTTGTTAAGAATGGATCCTTTCTAGAGAAGGAGTTTCTCTCGAAAGAAGTGAGTGGGAGGAAAGTAGAACTTGATGAGGTAACTGTACCTACTCCCTTGTTGGAAAATAATACATCACAGGAACCGGTTTCGTGACGTCAAAACCAACTAGTGAGGAAGTTGATGATAATGATCATAGAACTTCAGATCAAGTTAATACGTAACCACGTGGTCGAACAGAGTAAGATCCGCACTGAGTGGTACGACAATCCTATTCTGGAAGTCATGCTACTAGATCATGATGAACCTACGAACTATGAAGAAGCGATGGTGAGCCCAGATTCTGCAAAATGGCTTGAAGCCATGAAATCTGAGATGGGATCCATGTATGATAACAAAGTATGGACTTTGGTTGACTTGCCCGATGGTCGGCAAGCAATTGAGAATAAATGGATCTTCAAGAAGAAGACCGACGCCGACGGTAATGTTATCGTCTACAAAGCTCGACTTGTTGCAAAAGGTTTTCGACAAGTTCAAGGGGTTGACTACGATGAGACCTTCTCACCAGAAGCGATGCTTAAGTCTGTCCGAATCATGTTAGCAATTGCCGCATTTTATGATTATGAAATTTGGCAAATGGATGTAAAACTGCATTCTGAATGGATTTCGGAAGAAGAGTTGTATATGATGCAACCGAAGGTTTTATCGATCCAAAGGGAGCTAACAAAGTGTGCAAGCTCCAACGCTCCATTTATGGATTGGTGCAAGCCTCTCGGAGTTGGAATAAACGCTTTGATAGTGTGATCAAAGCATTTGGTTTTATATGCACTTTTGGAGAAGCCTCGATTTACAAGAAAGTGAGTGGGAGCTCAGTAGCATTTCTAATATTATATGTGGATGACATATTATTGATTGGAAATGATATAGAATTTCTGGATAGCATAAAGGGATACTTGAATAACAGTTTTTCAATGAAAGACCTCGGTGAAGCTGCTTACATATTGGGCATTAAGATCTATAGAGATAGATCAAGACGCTTAATTGGACTTTCACAAAGCACATATCTTGACAAAGTTTTGAAGAAGTTCAAAATGGATCAAGCAAAGAAAGGGTTCTTGCCTGTATTGCAAGGTGTGAAGTTGAGTAAGACTCAAAGCTCGACCACTGCAGAAGATAGAGAGAAAATGAAAAGTGTTCCCTATGCTTCAGCCATAGGCTCTATCATGTATGCAATGCTGTGTACCAGACTTGATGTGTGCCTTGCTATAAGTCTAGCAGGAGGTACCAAAGTAATCCAGAGTGGATCATCGGACAGTGCCAAGAACATCCCAAATACCGAAAAGGACTAAGGATATGTTTCTCGTATATGGAGGTGACAAAGAGCTCATCGTAAATGGTTACGTTGATGCAAGCTTTGACACTGATCCGGACGATTCTAAATCGCAAACCGGATACGTGTTTACATTAAACGGTGGAGCTATCAGTTGGTGCAGTTCAAAGCAAAGCGTCGTGGCGGGATCTACATGTGAAGCGGAATACATAGCTGCTTCGGAAGCAGCCAATGAAGGAGTCTGGATGAAGGAGTTCATATCCGATCTAGGTGTCATACCTAGTGCATCGGGTCCAATGAAAATCTTTTGTGACAATACTGGAGCGATTGCCTTAGCGAAGGAATCCAGATTTCACAAGAGAACCAAGCACATCAAGAGATGCTTCAATTCCATCCGGGATCTAGTCCGTGGGAGACATAGAGATTTGCAAGATACATACGGATCTGAATGTTGCGCCCTTTGACTAAGCCTCTTCCACGAGCAAAACATGATCAACACCAAGACTCCATGGGTGTTAGAATCATTACTGTAATCTAGATTATTGACTCTAGTGCAAGTGGGAGACCAAGGAAATATGCCCTAGAGGCAATAATAAAGTTATTATTTATTTCCTCATATCATGATAAATGTTTATTATTCATGCTAGAATTGTATTAACCGGAAACATAATACATGTGTGAATATATAGACAAACAGAGTGTCACTAGTATGCCTCTACTTGACTAGCTTGTTAATCAAAGATGGTTATGTTTCCTAACCATGAACAAGGAGTTGTTATTTGATTAACAAGGTCACATCATTAGTTGAATGATCTGATTGACATGACCCATTCCGTTAGCTTAGCACACGATCGCTTAGTATGTTGCTATTGCTTCCTTCATGACTTATACATGTTCCTATGACTATGAGATTATGCAACTCCGCTTACGGAGGAACACTTTGTGTGCTACCAAACGTCACAACGTAATCGGGTGATTATAAAGGTGCTCTACAGGTGTCTCCGAAGGTACTTGTTGAGTTGGCGATTTCGAGATTAGGATTTGTCACTCCGAATGTCGGAGAGGTATCTCTGGCCCTCTCGGTAATACACATCACTTAAGCCTTGCAAGCATTTCAACTAATGAGTTAGTTGTGAGATGATGTATTACGGAACGAGTAAAGAGACTTGCCGTAACGAGATTGAACTAGGTATTGGATACCGACGATCGAATCTCGGCAAGTAACATACCGATGACAAAGGAACAACGATGTTGTTATGCGGTTTGACCGATAAAGATCTTCGTAGAATATGTAGGAACCAATATGGGCATCCAGGTCCCGCTATTGGTTATTGACCGAAACATGTCTCGGTCATGTCTACATTATTCTCGAACCGTAGGGTCCGCACGCTTAAGGTTTCATGATGCTTATATTATGAGTTTATGTATTTTGATGTACCGAAGGTTGTTCGGAGTCCCGGATATGATCACGGACATGACGAGGAGTCTCGAAATGGTTGAGACATAAAGATTGATATATTGGACGGATATATTTGGACACCGGAAAGGTTCCGGAGAAGTTTGGAGATCCGGGAGGTTACCAGAACCCCCCGGGAGGTATATGGGCCTTATTGGGCCCATGTAGGAGGAAGAGAGAAGGAACAAGGGAGGGGGGCGCGCCCCCCAAGCCCAATCCGAATTGGGGAGGGGGGCCGGCCCCCCCTTTCCTTTCTCCTTCCCCATCTCTTCCTTCCTACTACTAGTACTACTTCCTAATACTAGTACTCCTTCCTTCCCCCTCTAGATAAGATAAGAAAAAAGGGGGAAACCTACTTGGAGTAGGTTTCCCCCTCCCCTATGGCGCGCCCCCTTGGGCCGGCCACCTCCTCCCTCCCTCCTTTATATACGGGGGTAGGGGGCACCCTAGATACACAAGTTGATCATTGATCGCTCCTTAGCCGTGTGCGGTGCCCCTCCACGATATTACACCTCGATCATATTGTAGCGGTTCTTAGGCGAAGCCTGCGCGACAGAGAACATCAAGATCGCCACCACGCCGTCGTCTTGACGAACTCCCCTTGGAGCCTCTACTAGATTGGAGATCGAGGGTGCGTCATCGAGCTGTACGCGTGTCAAGAACTCGAGGTGCCGAGTAACGGTGCTTGGATCGGTTGGACCGGAGGACGACTACCACTTCCTCTACGCTGCGCCAACGCTTCGCTTCGGTCTCACGAGGGCGTACGAGACAACACTCTCCCCTCTCGTTACTATGCATCACCATGATCTTGCGTGTGCGTAGGAAATTTTTTTGAAATTACTACGTTCCCCAACACCAGGTTCATTATGTAAAACATAGCGAACAGCCGCCTTGACTTTCAATGTCATCCATCGCGTCATAAGGTGGCAATGTTGAGACTCTGTGATAGCATCCATGGGGTAGCTAGCAGGAGCCGTGAAGACAGGCTCCAGCTGCCGAGTCTGCTCGGTGGAAGCCACACTACTTCTCTGCTGAGATGGCAGGGTAGCTTCAGGGGAAGCTTCGCAGGTCGTTTGCTGCGATCTGCTTCTCGCTCCTCTAGCCCTTGTACCCTTTCGTGCAGCGCCTGCAGTTGGATATGCTCCACTCTCTTCCTCCTCTCCTGGGTTTTGTAACCCCCTGCGTCCGGAAACCCATCCTTCCACGGAATGGAGCCTGGCGTGCCTCATGTCCGTCCAGGGTGCTCAAGATTCCCGAGGGCCATTGTGAGCTCATCCTTCTCTCTGTCTGGGATGAACGTCCCTTGCTGCGCTTTCTCGATATACTCCTGAAGCCTTGTGATGGGTATTCGCAGTTGCTCTTCCGTCCAAACGCTCTTCCCTGTTATAGGGTACAAGGTTCCGCCAACCCTGAAGAACCAAGTCCCACAACGGTCTAGCCAGTTCAATGTCTTTGGTTCGACCCCTTTAGCAATCAGCCTTGTCCCACAAAGGTCGGGCTTTGAGGTAGCCACCTGACCCCGTGCGATGGTGATGCTTCTTCTTCGCATCATTTTTCTTGTTTATCGCTGACATCTTCTTACTCTTTTCTGATGTCTTGTGGGCCACAAATGCGGGCCAGTGATCTCTGATCTTCTCATACTTTTCAAACTCTGGTGTCAAATCTTCGTCGACAAACTCTGTTTTCAGCTCATTCTTCCACCTCCTGAATAGTTCTGCCATCTTCTTAAGAGCATGAGACTTGATCAATTGCTCTTTAACTGGCTTCTCCAGATCCTCCTCTGGCGGTAGGGTGAAATTTGCCTTAAGCGATGTCCAAAGATCTTCTTTCTGCATATCAGAGACATAAGCACTACTAGAAAAGGGGGCAAAGGTCCAGGCTGGGTCAGCCCATTAGTCCCGGTTCAGTCCAGAACCGGGACCCATGGGGGCATTGGACCCGGTTCGTGAGCCCCGGGGGCCGGCCGGGCCACGTGGGCCATTAGTCCCGATTCGTCTGGACCTTTTGGTCCCGGTTGGTGGGACGAACCGGGACCAATGGGCCTCGCTCCTGGCCCACCACCATTGGTCCCGGTTGGTGGAATGAACTGGGACGAAAGGTCATGCCACGAACCGGGACCAATGATATGCCTATATATACCATGCCAAAATGAAAGAGAGGCGCAATGCTCACCTGCACATTGCTTAGCTTCAGGCCAACGTGCAGGTGAGCACTGCGCTTCTCCCTTCATCGTCTCTACACTCAGGGCTTATAAACCGTTGCGAGTGCCTCTCGCTTGGCGACGTGGGACTAAAAAACAGCTGCAGAAAGAATCAACTAAAAAACTCTTTTACCGGTTCATGCCACGAACCGGTACTAAAAGGTGCTCATGGGGCCCTAGCCTTAAAACCTGTACCAAATAAAATGCCTTTGTAACAGCCTTAGAACTGGTACTAAAGGAATCAACTAAATAAGTAATTACAATTTTGTTCAAAACATTAAAAGCAAAAAGAATTATCATAAAAGAAAATAAATAAGTAATTAGAATTTTGTTACAAACTTTAATAGCAAAAAGAATTATCATAAAAGAAAATAAATAAGTAATTATAATTCTGTTCAAAACATTAAAAGCAAAAAGAATTATCATAAAAGAAAATAAATAAGTAATTAGAATTTTGTTACAAACTTTAATAGCAAAAAGAATTATCATAAAAGAAAATAAACAAGTAATTAGAATTCTGTTCAAAACATTAAAAGCAAAAAATAATTATCATAAAAGAAAATAAATAAGTAATTAGAATTTTGTTACAAACTTTAATAGCAAAAATAATTATCATAAAAGAAAATAAATAAGTAATGAGAATTCTATTCAAAACATTAAAAGCAAAAAGAATTATCATAAAAGAAAATAAATAAGTAATTAAAATTTGCAAAAAGAATTATCATAAAAGAAAATAAATAAGTAATTAGAATTACTGTTCAAAACATTAAAAGCAAAAAGAATTATCATAAAAGAAAATAAATAAGTAATTAGAATTTTGTTACAAACTTTAATAGCAAAAAGAATTATCGTAAAAGAAAATAAATAAGTAATTAGAAACAGAAAATAAAGCAAAAAAACTGGGAAAAAATTAAAAAAAAGTGCCACCTACAGGGCCACCACGGCCTGCATACGACTAGAAACCCATTACTAGGGCCAGGATACAGGCCCGCAGTAGGCCCAATAGGCCCACAAGCATAGAGAGTGATTTTAGGCCCGTAAGCCTGCAGTAGAGAGGAGCTCGAAGTGGTTGGTTCGGCAGGGCTTATAAACCACTCTGAGCCCCTCTCGGCTAGCGAGGTGGGACTAAACATAGCATCGCACCGCGCCAGCCCAAAGACACGACCTTTGGTCCCTTGGTGGCACCAACCGGATTAGCAGGATTGGTCCCGGTTGGTGGCACCAACCGGGACCAATGCACCTGAAAGGATTGATATGGTTGACTAGAGGGGGGTGAATAGGTAACTAACAATTTTTAAGCTTTTCTTTACCAAATTAAACTTTGAAACAAAATAGGTTGTCTAGATGTGCAACTAAGTGAGCAACCTATATGATGCAATAACAACTAGCACATAAGCAAGCAAGGTATACAACACAAGTAGGCTTGCAAAAGTAAAGGCACGAAATAACCAAGAGTGGAGCCAGGAGACGAGGATGTGTTACCAAGTTCCTTCCTTTTAAAGGGAAGTACGCTCATAGAGCGGTGTGGAGGCACAATGCTCCCCAAGAAGCCACTAGGGCATCAGATTCTCCTCACGCCTCACACAATGCGAGATGCCGTGATTCCAGATTGGTGCCCTTGAAGGCGGCGACCAACCTTTACAAACAAGGTTGGGGCAATCTCCACAACAATTGAGGTTCCCAACAACACCACGAAGCTTCACCACAATGGAGTATGGCTTCGAGGTGACCTCAACCATCTAGGGTTCTCAAACACCCAAGAGTAACAAGATCCACAAGGGATAAGTGGGGGAATCAATATCTCTTGGTGGAAGTGTAGATCGGGCCCTTGTCACCCTATCCCAGCAAATCAACAAGTTTGATTGGCTAGGGAGAGAGATCGGGAGAAAATGGAGCTTAGAGCAACAATGTAGCTTAGAGGTGGAAGAGGTGGTCAACTAGAGGTAGGAGACGCCTCTTATATATTCATGGGAAATATCCAACCGTTATCCACATGTTCAGCCCTCGACAAGCGGTACTACCGCTCCAGGGGCACGGCACTATCAAGAAGGTCACAGGTACTACCGTGGTGACCACGGCATTTCCGCGACAACAGCGAGGCCGGACTTGCTCGACATGGGTGCAAGATTACGCTATGCTGGTACTTATCGCTTTCCTTGCGGTACTACCGCAAGGCAGGAAAGTCATTGCCTACGAAGAGCGCGGATGAAATAAATTACATCCGTGCCTACTTCCGCTAAAAATGAGGCAGTGTGAAAATCCGACGCGGTACTACCGCGCACGAGGCGCGGTACTACCGTTGAGGTGCGGATGTAAAAAATTACATCCGCTCCTACTACCGTGACGCCGCGGTACTAGGTAGGAGGGCCATGGTACTACGACTTCTGGGGAGCGGTACTACCATGGCCTCCCGCGGTACTACCGCTCTGGACGAGCGGTACTACCGTGAGGGCGGGTGTCGGTGTCAAAACCGGCGGATCTCGGGTAGGGGGTCCCGAATGTGCGTCTAGGCGGATGGTAACAGGAGACAAGGGACGCGATGTTTTACCCAGGTTCGGGCCCTCTTGATGGAGGTAAAACCCTACGTCCTGCTTGATTAATATTGATGATATGGGTAGTACAAGAGTGGATCTACCACGAGATCAAGGAGGCTAAACCCTAAAGCTAGCCTATGGTATGATTGCTGTAATGTATGTTGTGTCCTACGGACTAAAGCCCTCCGGTTTATATAGACACCGGAGAAGGCTAGGGTTACACAGAGTCGGTTACAATGGTAGGAGATCTACATATCCGTATCGCCAAGCTTGCCTTCCACGCCAAGGAAAGTCCCATCCGGACACGGGACGGATTCTTCAATCTTGCATCTTCGTAGTCTTGGAGTCCGGCGGACGATGATAGTCCGGCTGTCCGAACACCCCCTAGTCCAGGACTCCCTCAGTAGCCCCTGAACCAGGCTTCAATGACGATAAGTTCGGCGCGCATAATGTTCGGCATTGCAAGGCGGGTTCCTCCTTTGAATAATCCAGAGAAAATCATGAACACCAGGATAGTGTCCGGCTCTGCGAAATAAATTCCACATTCCACCGTAGAGAGAATAAAATGTGCACAAGTCCAATCTGCTGACGTATTTTGCGGCATGTCGTCACGCCACTACCAAGCCTTTACTCGAATCGTTTTTTATTATACCACCTCACCACATTTAGCGAAGCGGTTTCCTTGGCACGTCTTGTCGAAGCAGAGATCGTGTTCCCCTTATTCCGGGATTCTCATCAATACGGACGTGGGTAACCCAACCGCGCCATTGATGGTGGCGCTTGGGAGATAAGCGAGTTTTACCAGGCTGGTGGGGGACGCATAGTCTTCACCCGCCTATATATAAGGGATAAGGATTCACCTTTTCACCCACGCCTTCTTCCTCCTTTGCTTATCCACCTCTGCGCACTCAAGCTCCAACGCCTAAGCTCACAAGATCTCATCTAAACCTTCCCCGATCATGTCCGGAGGGGGAGGCAAATGGTTGGCTTCCACCGTTAAGGAGGAGCACATCACCAAGCTGCTTGCAGCCAATACCTTTCCGCGATATTATGACCGGCTGCCCGACGAGGGGCAGCTCATCCCTACCCCCGGCCCCATGAGAGGGTCGCTTTCCTTCCCCACTTCCTTCAAGGATCGGGCTTTCCACTTCACCCCTTTGTCCGGGGCTCATGTTCTACTACGGCCTGGATTTCCATGATCCGCGCCAACTTCATCCTCAACATCTCGGTGTTTATCGTTGTGTGCGAGGCCCTCCTCTCGCATCCAGCCCCACTTCGCTTGTGGCCCAAGACCTTCAACGCTGCAAGGTAGTGAAGGGCACGCAGGCGGAGTGCGGAGGCGCCATGTTGGGCAAGATGCCCAACGTCCTCTGGTTCGAAGGGGCCTTCGTGGACTCCGTCAAGGGGTGGCAATCGGGGTGGTTCTATATCACCGAGCCTCGCGACCCTACGTGGGCGGCGGCCCCCGAATTTAGATCTGGTATCCCTACGCAGCTCACCTCCTGGAAAGAGAAGGGCTTGTTGTGGGGTAATCCGGCGGAGCCGACGGACTCGAGCCCAGATCCGAAGTTGGTGAACAAGAAGCTCAGGCTCGTCGACGTGGTCCAAGTCATGCTCGTCCGCCGGATCCTCCCATGCCAAGAACGGGCATTCAATCTGTGGGAGTTCGATCCGAACAGCACCAGGCGCTGAGCGGGCTCTTCGACACGACGTCTGAAAGGCGCTGAGGGTGCTGTTTAAGGCGCGAAGCCCCGCATCCGCCGACGTAAGATCGCGGATTTCACTCGCAACATCCGGCTGACGAGGTAAGTGATTCTACCCCTTTACGGGACACTTGTGGTAAATAGATTGATACTACGAGGGTTTCAATCTCCCTTTTCCTTTGACAGAATGGTGAAGAAGGCCGAGCAGCTCATCCGCCCGGCCCCATGCCGAAGACCCGGTGGATGCCCGCCTAGCGGGCTGCTGGTTCCGGCACCGCACGTGGTGCCGGAGAAGAAGGCCAAGAAGGTGGCCACGGGCACTCGAAAGAGTTCCCGTAATCAGGCATCCGACGACGAGGCGGACTCCTCCCCCGAAGACGAGGAGGAGGAAGAAGACTCTCTCCCGGAGGGGGGAGAGAGGAAGAGGAAGGCTTCCCCAATAGGGGAGGCCGAAGGGTCCAAGAGGGGGAGAACCATTCCCCCGGACAGCTCCGCCAACACCGACGTTGGCGACGAGGAGTGGCCTTCAAGGGCCAGGCCTCCGGCGAGATCGTAAGTATCCGGATCCCTGATATGCAATTTCTTTCGTGTCACATAGTGTCCTACTAATGCCGCATACTGCCCGCAGTCCGGCCGATGATGATTTCCCCGCTTCATCGAGCGGGTCGTTGGCCCCGTCGGATGTGGATTCACTTCCGACTGCCTCTACCCCCCGCGCCGATGAGGACGCCGAGGTGGGATCCCAGAAAGGGACCCATCAGGAGGAGGCTCCGGAGGCGCCGCAAGGCAGCCTCCCGGACTTTGCGCCGGACTCTACATCGGAACCTCACAAGGGTTCCAGAGTCCGTGGCGGCCCTTCAAAAGAAGGGCAAGACCGTGACACCGGCGGCCTCCGTCCAACCGGAGGTGCTGACAACTTGCTTTGGCGCCAAAGGCGCTTCCATCGAGGAAGAACACCGCACTGTTATGAGTGCGGTGATTCAGAAGGTTCAGCTCGCCAAGAGCGGGCTGACCGAAGCTTGCAGTAGCCTTCTAAAAGGCTTTGAGGTAAGAAGTTAAAATTATGTAATGTAATACCGCATAGACAGTAGCCCCTGATGCTCGGTTCGGTGTTCGGAAAGAAAAGCCGACCGAGGATCTAAAAAGATATTCGCAGTTGCTAATAAATTATGTTAATATGGGTTTGCGAGTGTCTTTCTTGACCTCTGCCAGACCGATCATGGAGGTTGGTACATTAAAGCAAGATCTCGAGCGGTCCGAGCGAGAGCTCGCCATGCCAAGAGGCAGCTCGAGGACAAAGAAGGTGAGTAGCACCACTTTGAATTTTACCTTCTGAGAAAAGGATTTTGGTCGCAATAACATTAACAAGGATAATATGGGAATTGCAGGGCCACAAATGAGGTAGCAGCCTGAAGGAGGCTGTGTCCGCGACGAACGGCGCGGCCATGAGCGGGCAGAGCGGGAAAAGCAGGAGGCATGTGGCGGCGGTCGGCAAGAGCTCCGTGCTCTCATGGAGAAGCATGAGAGCTTGGGCGCGACTCAAGACTCGAGTCCGAGCTCGCCTCGCCTCGAAAGTGCCAAGTCCGCCAAGGCCGAGGCCCATAAGGCCCTTCAGAGGTTGAAGATGTGAAGAAGATAGCAGCGGGTAAGGCATTTTTCATGCAAAGCAAGCATGTTAATGTAAACTACCCGACACTTACCCGCATTCGAGCTCTCGAGGCGTTTGCGGATCTGCGCGTGAGTGTGTCCGATGTCGCCGCATTCTACCGTGGCGAGGATGGGAGCTCAACGGAGAAGATCTTCGGTCTCGATCTGCCGAGGCCGCCATCCGGTGCCCCAAGCGACCAAATTGAAGCAGTGGTCGAACTCCACAAGGTAGCCGAGGAGGCCATGAAGGGCCTTATAGTCCGGGTTGTGGCTGGACAGAACCATGCACAGGAGCTACTTCGCCCTCGTCGGCGGCTGGTGGATGCGTGCCCCTGGGTGGAGGTCATCAAGCGCTCCGCCTGTATTGAAGGTGCTCGTCGGGCCCTTGCCCGCACAAAGGTGCACTGGGGCAGGCTGGATGCGGAGAAACTTCTCACGGACCCGCCGCCACCGGGCAAGGAGTATCGTATGCCCGAAATTTATTATAAAACTGTCCTGAAGGGAGCCCGCGATATTGCGGATGAATGCCCTAGAGATGTAATTTTTGAGTAAAACTCGCTATGTATTATCCTGTGCGCTGAAAACTTTGTTCATGTGCGCTTTAAGCAACGCTTGTTTAATTTAAAATATTACCTTCTGTGCGGCCGTTTATAAAATCTGAGAGATGGCAAGTCGTTGGCTTCAGCCCCCAGGCCGCAAGTGCTGGGGTGTTCGGGATAACTTGAGCACTCTTGTTCCCATTTTTGGGTCCATCTAGGGAGGCGCTCAACACAACGAACAAGGCAACCGGACTTATAATGCTTGAACACTCTCACTTAGCCATAGAATTCTATAATTTTAAATTTCGACGAAGCCCCTAGTATTCGGAAGACCGAATTCGGGGCGCTATCCACGCCTTCATCGGACATTATCCGGAACTTCGCTCGAAGCGGTGTGAGTCTTTAAGGACCCGAAAAGACCTCTCGAACAGCGACGATCTCGCCTTATCATGCCGGCAGTTTAGCTTTCCATCGAGGCGCCGCCTGCTCAACCAGTCTTGCAATCGCAGTGGTTCTCCCAGTGCCACCTTAGCCGACGGAACGGAACGTAAGGCACCAAAACGTGGGAGCCGGGAAAACCCAACTATTGACCCAAGACATGATTCAGAGCCGATTCATATAATGCTATAAGTTCGGGGTGCCGCACTTGTGAAAGTGTTTGGACTTATCACGCCATAATGTGGGGAACATAAGCCCCCGGTGTATTAGGCCGTACCAAAATATACGGGTGCAAGATGTCATGCAATGAACATATACATGTAATAACAGGCAAAAAAGTGCTGCGTCATTTATTAAAGGAAGTCTGCTATGAGTGCGGACTCATACAAATAATGCGGTAAGCAAGGGTTTTGGACTAGTTAAACATGTCCCCCTCCGAGGATGGGCTGCGGACTTGGTCTATATAATCAAATTTAATGCTCGTAATTGAGACCACCTGAGTGTTCGTCGCCGCATTCTTTCTTCCCCGGCTGTTGCATCATGAGTTCGGCAGGTTCACCGCCGGACAGGGCCTCTGGCTAACGGAGTCCTGTGTATACAAAGAAGGAAAATAATAATAAGAAAGAGCCGCACACTTGCGAGCCCCTGGTGTGGTCGAGCCGCACTCTGGGTCTATTGTGGTCGTGCCCCTTCCCCTACGCCCATGGTATCTCCAAAGCGTAATGATGTACGCGGAGGGTTGTTCTTGCGATCGTGCGAGGGCGGGGGTTAGGGCCGCATTGCTACGCGTGCTTGGATCGTGCCAGGTGGTCTTGGTTGGTGTTGCTTCGAGCGCGTTTGGCTGTATCCGGTCGTTTAACGGCCGGACTCGAAAATTGCCTTAAAAGGCTGCTCTGTACTTCTACCGCGAGAGCCGCTGTATGTTCTTCCGTTCGGAGGGAGCGTTCCGTATTTCCGTTGACCGTGATGACTCCACGGGGGCCTAGCATCTTGACCTTGAGGTATGCATAATGCGGCACCGCGTTGAACTTTGCAAACACGGTTCGTCCGAGCAGAGCGTGATAGCCGCTGCGAAATGGGACCATGTCAAAGATTAATTCCTCGCTCCGAAAATTATCCGGGGATCCGAAGACCACTTCCAGTGTGACTGAGCCTGTACAATTGGCTTCCACACCTGGTATGACACCTTTAAAGGTTGTCTTTGTAGGTTTATGCCCATCCTTGAGGGGTCTATGCCCATCTTGCGCACTGTATCCTGATAAAGCGTGTTCAGCTCTCGTCGCCGTCCATCGGGACTCGTGAGGTGAAATCCATCGGCGATTGGGTCTAAAACCAATGCGCGAATCCGCCATGGCGATGCTGGTCGGATGGTCTCTTCGATCGAAAGTGATCGGACAAGAGGACCATGGATTGAACTTCGAGGCGACCGCTCCATCGCAGATACGCCCTTAGTGCACGCTCGCTCCCTCTTGGGTATATGGGTTGCGTAAATCATGTTCACCGTCCGCACTTGTGGGGAAACCCTTCATCCTCTATTATTCGGGCGGTCGGGTCTCTTCCTCGTCGTCGCTGTTTAGCCCCTTGTCATTGTTTTCGCAATTAACTTGCTGCTCGCTTGAACACCCAAAGAACCTCTGTTGGTGTGATTAGCTGGCTTTTCAGGGGTGCCATGTATCTGGCATAAGCGGTCAAGTATTCGGTCCAAATTGGACGGATCCGGAGTGGTTCTTTTGAATGGCTTCTTCTGCGGACCGGGTTTAGATCCTCGGAATCCGGCGTTGACTGCCGTATCCTCCTTGTCATCGCCGTTAATGCGACGTTTATTTTTGCTTTGACGCGACCTGCCATTGTGGTCCTTAGTTGCTGCGAGCTAGCCAGCTATCCTCTCCTGCGCAAAAGCGGGTCATTAATGATGTGAGGGCTGCCATGGATTTCGGCTTTTCCTGTCCCAGGTGCCGGGCTAGCCACTCGTCGCGGATGTTATGTTTGAAGGCTGCGAGGGCCTCTGCATCCGGACAATCGACGATTTGGTTTTTCTTTGTCAAGAACCGTGTCCAGAATTGTCTGGCCGATTCGTCTGGCTGCTGGATTATGTGGCTTAGGTCATCAGCGTCTGGTGGCCTCACATACGTGCCCTGGAAGTTGTCGAGGAATGCGGCTTCCAGGTCTTCCCAACACCCAATTGACTCTGCGGGCAAGCTGTTAAGCCAATGCCGAGCTGGTCCTTTAAGCTTGAGTGGGAGATACTTGATGGCATGGAGATCGTCGCCGCGGGCCATATGGATGTGAAGGAGATAACCTTCGATCCAAACCGCGGGGTCTGTTGTGCCATCGTAGGATTCGATGTTTACGGGTTTAAACCCTTCAAGGATTTGATGATCCATTACTTCGTCAGTGAAGCATAGCGGGTGTGCGGCGCCTCTATATGAGCAATATCACGACGTAGCTCGAGAGAGCGTTGTCTGCTGTGTTTGGCCCGACCAGAGTGATTGTATCTGGCGCGACGGTATACGTCGTGGGTCGTGGGGCGCCCTCGTGATCCGTAGATGGAACTGGATTGCCTTGCTTTGTCCTCCAATATATCTCGCAAGTCTGGCGCGTTCCCTCTTGGATTCATACTTTTGGAGCGATGCCGGGGTACGGTCTTGGTGGAGGGCCTGGATGCCTCTCTGTCGCGACCACGGGGTGGTCGGTCTGCCGTATCGTGCGCTGGTGATGAAGGTATGTATGCTTCCTCCTCTAATCGGGGGAGCAACTTGCGTCTTGGGTAGCTTTTGGAGGGGCGTTCGAGTTTATACTCTTCGGTCGCGAGGACCTCGGTCCATCGATCGGCTAGCAGGTCCTGATCAGCTTGAAGTTGCTGCTACTTTTTCTTTAGGCTATTTGCCGTGGCAATAAGCCTGCGTTTGAAAAGCTCTTGTTCGACGGGATCCTCGGGCACGACGAATTCATCGTCGTTGAGGCTTGCCTCGTCTTCGGAGGGAGGTATATAATTATAGTCCTCAACCTCTTCGTCTGCCGCCCTCTCGTGAGGGCTTGCTTCTGCATCCTCCTGCGCTGAGTCTTGCTGGAGGGGGTTATCTTCGGCACTTTCTGGCGTATTATTATCTCCTGTGCCGGAATCTCCATTCTTGCTGTGACGGGATTTAGAGCGGCGCCGCTGGCGCCGGCGCTTGGGCTGTTTCTTTAAGGAATCTTCCTCCGTTGCTTCTTCGCCGTCCCCATCTTTTGGGGTGTCCACCATGTATATGTCGTATGACGAGGTGGTCTTCCATTGCCTGTAGGCGCTGGTTCTGTTTCGCCTCTCGGCATCGTCGTCCATAGCGTCGATGTCTTGAGTCGTAGTCTAGCATGTCGGTTAGATCGTCGACGGTGGCTACAAAGTGGGTGGTGGGTGGGCTCTGAATTTCTTCGTCGTCCGTATCCCAACCATCCCGCCATAATCTGCCGAGACTCTTCGGATAGCGAGAGATGCTTTAGCGAATTTAGGATGTCGCCAAAGGCGAGTGTTGGAAGATGTCCGCGGCGGTGAATTCCATAACCGCGCCCAATCGATTCGATTGGCGGGCGTGGGAGGTCCGGAGTCCGCAAGGAGTCCGCACCTCGAGTCACGAGCTTCGCGAGGACAAGGTTAGTGTTCGCTCCATCGCCGCGAAGTTGCAGCCCCGAGGCGGTGTCCAACCACCGTCCTCGATGTGGGCGATCGGCTCGCTAAGGGCGGAGCGGATTCTTGTCTTGACCACCGGGTACTGCTCGGGCGGCGAGCTAGATCATGCCCATTATAACAGTCGCGCACGCTGGCTGTGGCTCGAGCTCGTCGAAGATCAAGTCCCCGCGGATGTCGGCCGTGAAGTTTAGGCTTCGAATCGACTGACGGCCAGGGGCGTAGCTTTCGATCTGCTCCAGATGGCCAAGTGAATTAGCCCGCAGTGCGAAGCCGCCGAATACGAAGATCTGTCCGGGGAGAAAAGTCTCACCCTGGACAGCGTTGTTGATTGAAGAAGCCATCGAGCCTATCGGTGACGACACAGAGGAACTCTCAATGAAAGCACCAATGTCGGTGTCAAAACCGGCGGATCTCGGTAGGGGTCCCGAATCGTGCGTCTAGGCGGATGGTAACAGGAGACAAGGGACACGATGTTTTACCTGTGTTCGGCCCTCTTGATGGAGGTAAAACGCCACGTCCTGCTTGATTAATATTGATGATATGGGTAGTACAAGAGTGGATCTACCACGAGATCAAGGAGGCTAAACCCTAAAGCTAGCCTATGGTATGATTGCTGTAATGTATGTTGTGTCCTACGGACTAAAGCCCTCCGGTTTATATAGACACCGGAGAAGGCTAGGGTTACACAGAGTCGGTTACAATGGTAGGAGATCTACATATCCGTATCGCCAAGCTTGCCTTCCACGCCAAGGAAAGTCCCATCCGGACACGGGACGGAGTCTTCAATCTTGCATCTTCGTAGTCTTGGAGTCCGGCGGACGATGATAGTCCGGCTGTCCGGACACCCCCTAGTCCAGGACTTCCTCAGCGGGGATGTAAAAAATTACATCCGCCCCTACTACCGTACCGGAGCGGCACTAGGCCTGGGATTCACGGTACTAAGGCTCCAGAGGAGCGGTACTACCGTGACCCACAGCGGTACTACCGCTGATGCTTGCGGTACTACCGCAAGCACAGCAGTAGCCGTCAGATTTAGGCACAACTAGGATAACGAAGAGATGCTCCAAAGTGCAGGGAAAGGTAGGACAAGTGTATGTGTTGATTCCACCCAAACCTTTCCGACGCGGACCCCCTCTTAATAGTACGGCTCTCCTATGACTCAAATCCACCAAAGAGAAACGTAGAACAACGCCAACTTCAATAGACTCCGAGGGGCACCGAATTGTCTCGTGCCTAGTAATGAAGTATCTGAGAAACTCAGGGCACACGATTAGTCCGCAAAAGCATTGTCATCAATCACCAAAACACCTAAGGGATAAATATGCCCTTACAATCTTCCCCTTTTTGGTGGATTGATGACAATACAGGATTTGCACATAGATAAGATAATTTTGAGCAAGGGCAAACCCCACCTCTCTAAAATATAGACGGGCTCCCCCTAGATGTGTGCAATCTAGATGAATGCTTTGGACTGCATAGCACACAAACTAGGATCAACACTTCCCCTATATTTTAGAGACCAAGGCACGATAATTAACATCAAAGTAGAGCATCGCATAAAGATAGCACAATATAACACAAGCTCGCTATGATAGATAGAGTGCATATGTCTTACACCATAAGAAGTAAAGCAACCGAGGTTCAAACGAGAAAGCAGCAAATAGTTCAACCGAGAAAGCAGCAAACACACCGACACACACGACTCGCAAATCCCTACACTCTCTCCCCCTTTGGCATCGAGACGCCAAAAAGGCAGAGAGGACACCTACACACAAGAGGTAGCTCAAGCAGGGAACTCGTCCCAACCCTCTCCGTTGGTCTCCTTGGCAGCAGGGATGGTCTCCTCGACATCCTCCTCAGAATCAGTCCACCTGAAGCCTTGCTTCTCCATCCACTCAGCCTCTGGAGTGATGCGCTCCTCAGACCCACCAGACACTTCCTCGCGATACAGCTGCAAGATCTTCTTGTCCCGGCGGCGACTCTCCTTTGATGCCACGTGAGTCCTGTACTGCCCCTTGGCTTGCATGCAGAAAAGAGTCTTCATCTTGTTCTTCAGCTTCTTGGCCCACGAAGGCATAGAGGAACTCTGGGATGACCTAGCAGCACGGTCCTCAGCAACATCCTCGGCGCTAGCATCCTCCTCATCAACAGCAGCCGTAGCAGCAGACACTTCGGCACGAGTAGTGGTGTTGGCCCAGTTGGGTTTGACACGCTGACAGATGGGATCATGGCGAATCCAGTCTGGAGCAAGGAATTCCTCACCAGGGAACATCTTCTCCCAAGTCTTCAAGATCAGCAGAAATAGATAGGACCCATAGATAGGCACCTTGCGGTTGAACACTGCAAACTGAAGCTCACACCACATGATGTGGGAGATATCAAGTGGCTGAGACTGAGACAAACGAGCCTCCTCGCAAATGAGCATCATATCCACCATATAGGCATGAACATTGTCTTTGTCACCAATGCGAGGGAACAAGGAGTTGCGGAAGATGCGATACATGATATCCAGAAAAGAGTTGAGCACCAACGCCTTCTTGCCATTGGCGAGCGCCTTCTCAACCATGAAAGGTGTAAGCTTGTCCTTGTTGGCAGACTCAGCATTGGCATGGGGGCGAACACCCACTGGAGTGGCGAGCCCATCATCAGGAACCTGGAGCAAATCCATGAACTCCTTCCAGGTAGCAGTCAGCTGACGGCCATTGGTCATCCAGGTCATCTTCCGCTCCTCATTAGAGTGAAAGTAGACTGGGGCAAAGAACTGACAGATAAGCTCAGGGTCATAGTCAAGGTGAAAGGATATTACATGCTCAATGCCAAACTGCTCCACCAAGTCCAGAGCCTCTCCAAAGTACTCACGGAACTGGTCCTTCCTCATGTGATGCATTTCAATCCATTTCACATCCACGTAGGTATTCTGCTTGTTTTTGATGACATCCAGATAGATGTTGGTCTGTTGCTTGTTCCAAAACAGCTCACAACCTCTGACAGAAGAGCGAGGGTGCACATACGGGTGGAGTTGCCTGAGAAGGACGTACTCTGACTGGGATATCTCATCCATGCCCTTAGCGGGTTCCTTGTGCTTGCTGGCTGAAGTCTTCACATTGCGCTTGGGGGCAGAAGAGCCCTCTTGAGCTTCACCTGGGTTGCGCAGTCGCTTGGAGCTAGTGTCACGACTGGGATTGGACCAGCGAGAGCCACCACCTGAGACACACACGCAAAACACCAACGAACGCGAAAAAGATCAATGCAAAGGCCACGGTAAAGCACAAGAAACACATAGAAGGCATACGAGAAAGTTGTCATGCGATAGATGTGAGCCACGGTAGAACTGCCAGTGCCTGTGGTACTAAAATATTAATACCGCTCCAAAACGCGGTAGTACCGTGCGAGGTCTCGGTAGTACCGTGGTTGGAGCGGAAGTAAAATTTTAGCGTCGCAGTGAGCACGGTAGTACCGCTCCCGACGGGCGGTAGTACCGTACAAGCGGTAGTACCGCGTCGCGTCAGATCCAAACGGCGGTTCGAATCTGAAAGGAACCGCGAGACAACGGCGGTGCTACGGTGATCAAATCTAGTGCAAGACAAAAATACAAGTATAAATCCTACGCAATACTACGCTCCTTCATCCTACTCTTGCATAGATTAAGCCTAGGAATCTCAAGAACACACAAGTCTCCCCCAAAACCTAGAAACACCAAACACAATCAGCAAGGAGAGGGAGTTGGGAAAGACCTTGGTCCATAGCAAGAGCACGTTGTGGGGAACGATCCCACCGGACGGAATCACGGGAGGGCAGCCGGAGGAGGAGATCCGGCAACAAACGCCGGCTCCGTTCTTGAGCGAGAGAGAGAAAGAGACGACGTGGGGAAAGAACTGCGAATGGGTATGGGGAGTTAGAACTCCCCCTGCCCGTCCTTATCCCCACGCGCCCAAACCGGCACGATAGTACCACGTATCATCGCGGTAGTGCCGCTAGGGCGGAAGTACCGCACCGAGGCAGTAGTACCGCTCACCCAGGCGGCAGTAAAAAATTACTGCCGCGTGGGGACGGTAGTACCGTGCTTCCACATGCGGTAGTACCGTGGCTGGCTGCGGTAGTACCATAGCTGGCCGCGGTAGTACCGTGAACTCAAGACACAACATGTTTCAACACGAGAAGAAGGCTTTTGCACGGAAACTTTTCACACACAGGAAACCACAAGAGCACGCACAAGCCAGAGGCAGAAAGACAACAAGAAACCACCAAGCGACAAAACCTCTCGAAGAGAGAGGGCGGTGGCCGAAGCCACCTATGTTTGAGTTAGATGGTATGGCACCGCGAAGAATTATCCTTGGGCCCATGACCAAAACTCGTCTTTGACGCACAAGTACCATAAAAAATGGCTAATGTGAAAGAGTTGATCTATTTATGCATGATGGGGGAGGGAGAGCTCATTGACAGAACAACACTCCCCCTATGTCCATGCCTACACCTAAACTAGACAACAAGTTGAGTGTGGTGGGGGGTGCATGGGTTTAAGTCACATTGCTCATATCAATGATATTTAGCTCATGCCTTAACTCGCGAAATCTTGCTTCATCCAAGGGCTTCGTGAAAATATCTGCAAGGTTATCATGAGTGTTGACATACTTGAGCTCGATCTCCCCTCGCCTAATGTGATCCGGGATGAAATGATACTGAATCTCAATATGCTTCGTCTTGAAGTGTTGCACCGGGTTGAGAGAAATCTTGATGGCACTTTCGTTGTCACACAAAGAGGCACTTTGTCACAAATGACACCGTACTCCTTTAAAGTTTGCCCCATCCATAGGAGTTGTGCACAACAACTACCGGCCGCCACATATTCCGCCTCGGTGGACGAGAGAGATACACAACTTTGCTTCTTGGAAGACCAACTCACCAAAGAGCACCCAAGAAACTGGCACCCTCCTAAGTGGACTTCCTATCCACTTTGTCTCGCATGTCAATCGAACCGTAAAACCTTCAAGCTTGAAGTTTGCCCTCTTGGGTACCATAAGCTAAAGTTTGGGGTATGAGCCAAATATCGAAAGATTAAACGCTGACCACCACATAGTGACTTTCCTTTGGTGCGGCTTGAAACCGTGCACACATTCCCACACTCAACATGATATCCGGTCTAGATGCACAAAGGTAAAGCAAGGAGCCAATCATGGAGCGATATACCTTTTGATCCACCGCTTACCATTGGGATCAATGTCAAGTTGGCACTTGGTAGGCATTGGTGTAGTAGCCGCTTGACATCACTTAGCTTGAATCTTTTAAGCATGTCTTGAGTGTTTTTGGCTTGGTTGATGAAGGTTCCTTCTCTTCTTTGTTTGATGTCAAAACCAAGGAAGAACTTCAACTCTCCCATCGAAGACATCTTGAACTTGGAGGTCATGAGAGCGGCAAATTCCTCATTGAAAGCTTTGTTAGGAGAACCAAAGATAATATCATCAACATATAGTTGGCATACAAACAACTCCCCTTTGACCTTCTTAGTAAAAAGAGTGGGATCGATTTGTCCCACTTCAAATCCACGATCTTGTAGAAACTCGGTAAGGTGGTCATACCACGCACGTGGGGCTTGTTTAAGGCCATAGAGTGCCTTATCGAGTTGATACACATGATCCGGGAAGTAGGGGTCCTCGAACCCGGGGGGTTGCTTGACATAGACCAACTCATTAATAGGACCATTAAGAAAAGCACTTTTCACATCCATTTGTTGCAACTTAAAGTTGTGATGGGAAGCATAAGCAATCAACAAACGAATGGATTCAAGACGAGCAATGGGAGCAAAGGTTTCACCGTAGTCGATACCCTCGACTTGGGAGTAGCCTTGTGCTACCAATCTTGCCTTGTTGCGAATGATGTTCCCATGAGCATCTTGCTTGTTCTTGAAGATCCACTTGGTTCCAATGACGTTGTGGTTCCCCGATGGTCTTGGCACCAATCTCCACACCTTGTTGTACTCGAAGTTGTTGAGTTCTTCATGCATGGCATTGAGCCAATCTGAGTCTTCGAGCGCCTCATAGACCTTTTGGGGTTCAACACAAGAGACAAACGCGTGATGTTCACAATAGTTTGCTAATTGTCTACAAGTGCTTACCCCCTTTCTTAGGCTTCCAACCACGTTTTCCATGAGATGGCCGTGGGTGGTGAGCTTGGAAGCAATCTTCATGGCACGATGCTCTAATTCCTCCTCGGGTGTGGAAGGAGGAGGGTTAACTTGATCATCTTGAGCGTCGTCTTGAGCTTGTTCTTCATCTTGAGCTTGCTCATGATCTTGAACTTGCTCGAGGGGGAGAACTTGACCTTGGGCATCATTTAGAGGGTCACCACCATCTTGAGGCTGATCTTGCCCTTGGTCTTGTTCACGAGGTTGAGGGCCTTCACTTTGTTCTTCGGAAGCGTGTGGGTCTTGATGAGGTGATGGCTCCACTTGAGTAGAGCATTGTCCGTCTCCTTCGGCCACAAGGGGTTCCTCAATGGGTAGAATTTGACCAATACCCATTCTTCTTATGGCTTGGGGAGGAATTTCATCACCTACATCACAAGTACCACTTTGCTCCACTTGGGAGCCGTTATTTTCATCAAACTCCACGTTACACGTCTCCTCAATGAGTCCGGTGGACTTGTTGAGAACACGGTAAGCATGAGAGTTTGTAGCATAATTAACAAATATGCCCTCATGAGCTATAGCCTCAAATTTAGACAAACGAACACCTTTCTTAAGAATGAAACACTTACAACCGAACACCCGGAAGTACTTGAGGTTGGGCTTGTTGTCGGTGAGATTCTCATAAGGGGTCTTGTTCAAGCCTTTGCGGAGATAGAGCCGATTGGATGCATGACATGCAGTGTTGATGGCTTCGGCCCAAAAGTTGTATGGAGACTTGAACTCCGCCATTATGGTCCTTGCCGCATCCATCAATGTCCGGTTCTTCCTCTCCGCTACACCATTTTGTTGTGGAGTATAAGGTGCAGCATATTGATGCTTGATCCCCTCATCACTGAGAAACTCATCCAAGGTGTAGTTCTTGAACTCGGTGCCGTTGTCACTTCTTATAGTCAAGATCTTTGCATTGTGTTGACGTTGAGCTTCATTTGCAAAGTCGATGACGGTTTGTTGAGTCTCACTCTTCCTCTTGAAGAAGTATACCCAAGTGTATCTTGAATAGTCATCCACAATCACCAAACAATACTTTCTACCTCCAAGACTATCAAAAGATGGAGGCCCAAAGAGATCCATGTGAAGGAGCTCCAAGGGTCTCTTCGAGTAGATGATGGTTGATGGAGGGTGAGCCTTTCATGAAGCTTTCCTTGATACACGACCGAAAGCACGATCTTTGGCAAAACTAACATTTGTTAGTCCACGGACATGGTCCCCCTTGAGAAGACTTTGCAAAGATCTCATATTGACGTGGGCTAAACGGCGATGCCAAAGCCATCCCACGTCAACTTTAGCCATTAGGCATGTCGCGGTCTTAGTGGGTTGCTCCGAAAAGTTAATCACATATAGACCATTCTCGACATGCCCAACAAAGGCTACTTTAAGAGTCTTGCTCCACAAGAGGGCCACGGTATCAATGTCAAAGAACGTAGCAAAACCCATGAGTGCAAGTTGACGAACGGAAAGCAAATTGTATGCAAGGGACTCAACAAGCATGACTTTATCGATCGTTAGATCATGAGAAATGACAACCTTGCCGAGACCCAATACCTTAGAATGTGATGCATCACCCCACTTGACATTGGTGGGCATAGATGGAATCTCTTGCACGTCCACCACCAAGTCCTTGCTCCCGGTCATATGATTTGTTGCTCCACTATCGAGCAACCATGATCCCCCACCGGAAGCAAACACCTACAAGAGATCAATGCTTGGTTTTAGGTACCCATTTAGTAATGGGTCCTTTGATGTTAGTAACAAGGGTCTTGGGAACCCAAATAGACCATTCAATGTACTCATAAAGAGAACCAACAAATTTAGCATAAACATGTCCATCACTGGCACGGCACAACACATATGACGGGTTAAAGTCGCCGGCTTTGTTTGAGGAAATGCTTTTGCCCTTTTGGACGTCAACTCCCTTCACTTTTTCCTTCTTCTCCTTAGGAGCACCCTCTCCCTCTTTCACAATCGTTTGCTTGAGAGGAGGAGGACGTTTGGTCTTGTTGTTCTTCTTCTTCTTGCTCTTGGACTTGGGTGCAAACCCAATTCCTTCCTTGGCCACAACTTCCTTTTGATTGCTCAAAAGGTCGTTGAGGTACTTCTCCCCTTGAATGCATGTCACAAGGCCTTTCTCAAGTTGATCCTTCAACTTGGCATTCTCCTCCACAAGATGCACATGCTCACAACACGGGTTAGTAGCACATGCATTATCAATTAATACCATATGAGGAAAGGTGGCCTTTTCCTTGATTATCTTAACTTGGAGTTGAGCATGAGACTCCTTGAGGTTAGCGTGAGCACCCTTCAAGACCTTGTGGGTCTTGTCAAGTATCTCAAACTCCTCTTTGAGTCTAGCATGATCAACCCCAAGTTTAGCCTTCTCGGAAGTTAGCACACGAGACATGACAAGAGCATGATCAAGATCTTTCTTTAACTTAGCATGGTCATCATTGTGTGACTCATCAAAAGTAAAACGATGCACACGCTCTTCCTCGAGAGAATTAGAGAGATCCGATATCTCATCAGCATAGTCACGACTATGACCTTCCATCTTGTTGGAGAACGTAGTAATTTCAACAAAATTCCTACGCACACGCAAGATCACGGTGATGGCATAGCAACGAGAGGGGAGAGTGTTCGTCCACGTACGCTCGTAGACCGTAAGCGGAAGCGTTAGCACAACGCGGTTGATGTAGTCGTACGTCTTCACGATCCGACCGATCCAAGCACCGAACGTCACGGAGCCTCCGAGTTCAGCACACGTTCAGCTCGATGGCGATCTCCGGCCTCCGATCCAGCCGAGCTCGGAGATGAGTTCCAAGACGACGGCGTGGTGACGATGATGATGTTCTACGGCGCGGGCTTCGCCTAAACTCCGCGACGATATGACCGAGGTGGAATATGGTAGAAGGGGGCACCGCACACCGCTAAGGAACGATCCGTAGATCAACTTGTGTGTCTATGGGGTGCCCCTGCCCCGTATATAAAGGAGGGAGGGAGGAGGAGGCCGGCTCTAGGAGGCGCGCCATGGGGAGTCCTACTCCCACCGGAGTAGGATTCCCCTTTCTAGTCCAACTAGGAGTCCTTCCATGTAGTAGGAGTAGGAGACAAGGAAGGGAAGAGAGAAGGAAGGAAGGAGGGGTGCGGCCTCCCCTAGTCCAATTGGGACTAGGCCTTGGGGGGGCGGCCTGCCCTAGGCAGCCCCTCTCTCTTTCCCGTATGGCCCAATAAGGCCCAATACTTCTCCCGACGAATTCCCGTAACTCTCGAGACTCAAAAATACCGAATCACTCGGAACCTTTCCGAACTCCGAATATAGTCGTCCAATATATCGATCTTTACGTCTCGACCATTTCGAGACTCCTCGTCATGCCCCCGATCTCATCCGGGACTCCGAACTCCTTCGGTACATCAAAACTCATAAACTCATAATATAAATGTCATCGTAACGTTAAGCGTGCGGACCCTACGGGTTCGAGAACTATGTAGACATGACCTAGAACTATTCTCGGTCAATAACCAATAGCGGGACCTGGATGCCCATATTGGTTCCTACATATTCTACGAAGATCTTTATCGGTCAAAGCGCATAACAATATACGTTGTTCCCTTTGTCATCGGTATGTTTACTTGCCCGAGATTCGATCGTCGGTATCCAATACCTAGTTCAATCTCGTTACCGGCAAGTCTCTTTACTCATTCCGTAATACATCATCCCGTAACTAACTCATTAGTTACAATTCTTGCAAGGCTTAAGTGATGTGTATTACCGAGAGGGCCCAGAGATACCTCTCCGACAATCGGAGTGACAAAACCTAATCTCGAAATACGCCAACTCAACATGTACCTTCGCAGACACCTGTAGTACTCCTTTATAATCACCCAGTTACGTTGTGACGTTTGGTAGTACCCAAAGTGTTCCTCCGGTAAACGGGAGTTGCATAATCTCATAGTTTCAGGAACAGGTATAAGTCATGAAGAAAGCAATAGCAACATACTAAACGATCAAGTGCTAGGCTAACGGAATGGGTCATGTTAATCACATCATTCTCCTAATGATGTGATCCCATTAATCAAATGACAATACATGTCTATGGTTAGGAAACATAACCATCTTTTGATAAACGAGCTAGTCAAGTAGAGGCATACTAGTGACACTATGTTTGTCTATGTATTCACACATGTATTATGTTTCCGGTTAATACAATTCAAGCATGAATAATAAACATTTATCATGAAATAAGGAAATAAATAATAACTTTATTATTGCCTCTAGGGCATATTTCCTTCAGTCTCCCACTTGCACTAGAGTCAATAATCTAGTTCACATCGCCATGTGATTTAACATCAATATTCATATCTGTATATGGTTAACACCCATTGTTCACATCGTTATGTGACCAACACCCAAAGGGTTTACTAGAGTCAATAATCTAGTTCACATTGCTATGTGATTAACACCCAAAGAGTACTAAGGTGTGATCATGTTTTGCTCGTGAGAGAAGCTTAGTCAACAGGTCTGTCACATTCAGAGCCGTATGTACTTTGCAAATATTCTATGTCAACAATGCTCTGCACGGAGCTACTCTAGCTAATTGCTCCCACTTTCAATATGTATCCAGATTGAGACTTAGAGTCATCTGGATTGGTGTAAAAGCTTGCATCGTTGTAACTTTTACAACGGGCTCTTTTATCACCTCCATAATTGAGAAACATCTCCTTAGTCCTCACTAAGGATATTCTTGACCGCTGTCCAGTGATCTACTCTTAGATCAAAATTGTATTCCTTTGTCAAACTCAGAGCAAGGTATACAATACGTGCAGTTCACAAAGATAGCATACTTTATAGAACCTATGGTGAGGCATAGGGAATGACTTTTCATTCTCTTTCTATTTTGTGCCATGGACGGGTCTTGAGTCTTACTCAACTTCACACCTTTGCATCACAGGCAAGAACTCCTTCTTTGACTGTTCTATTTTGAACTATTTCAAAAATTTATCAAGGTATGTACTTATTGAAAAATCTTATCAAGCGTCTTGATCTATCTATATTGATCTTGATGCTCAATGTGTAAGCAGCTTCACCGAGGTCTTTCTTTGAAAAACTATTTTCAAAACACTCCTTTAAGCTTTGCAGAATAATTCTACATTATTTTCGATCAACAATATGTCATTCACATATACTTATAAGAAATGTTGTAGTGCTCCCACTCACTTTCTTGTAAATACAGGCTTCTCCAAAAGGTCTGTATAAAATCATATGCTTTGATCAACTCATCAAAGAGTATATTCCAACTCCGAGATGCTTGCACCAGTCCATAGATGGATCGCTGGAGCTTGCACACTTTGTTAACATCTTTAGGATTGACAAAACCTTCTGGTTGCATCATATACAACTCTTCTTTAATAAATTCATTAAGGAATGGAGTTTTGACATCCATTTGCCAGATTTCATAAAATGTGGCAATTGCTAACATGATTCAGACAGACTTAAGCATCGATACGAGTGAGAAAATCTCATCGTATTCAACCCCTTGAACTTGTTGAAAACCTTTTGCAAAAAGTCGAGCTTAGTGGATAGTAACACTACTATCAGTGTCCGTCTTCCTCTTGACGATCCATTTATTTAACATGGCATGCTAATCATCGAGCAAGTCAATCAAAGTCCATACTTTGTTCTCATACATGGATCATATCTCAGATTTTATGGCCTCAAGCCATTTCGCGGAATCTGGGCTCATCATCGCTTCCTCATAGTTTGTAGGTTCATCATGGTGTAGTAACATGACTTCCAGAACAGTATTACCGTACTACTCTGGTGCGGACTGTACTTTGGAAGACCTACGAGGTTTTGTAGTAACTTGATCTGAAGTTTCATGATCATCATCATTAGCTTCCTCACTAATTGGTGTAGGAATCACTGGAACTGATTTCCGTGGTGAACTACTTTCCAATTCGGGAGAAGGTACAAATTACCTTATCAAGCTCTACTTTCCTCCCATTCACTTCTTTTGAGAGAAACTCCTTCTCTAGAAAGGATCCATTTTAGCAACGAATATCTTGCCTTCGGATCTGTGATAGAAGGTGTACCCAACAGTTTCCTTTGGGTATTCTAGACGCACTTCTCCGATTTGGGTTTGACCTTATCAGGATGAAACTTTTTCACATAAGCATCGCAGCCCCAAACTTTAAGAAACGATAACTTTGGTTTACTGCTAAACCATAGTTCATACGGTGTCGTCTCAACGGATTTAGATGGTGCCCTATTAAACGTGAATGCAGTTGTCTCTAATGCATAACCCCAAAACGATATTGGTAAATCGGTAAGAGACATCATTGATCGCACCATATCCAATAAAGTGCGGTTACGACGTTCGGACACGCCATAACGTTGTGGTGTTCCAGGTGGCGTGAACTGTGAAACTATTCCACATTGTTTTAATTGAAGACCAAACTCGTAACTCAAATATTCGTCTCATGATCGGATCGCGAAACTTTATTTTCTTGTTACGATGATTTTTCCACTTCATTCTGAAATTCTTTGAACCTTTCAACTATTTCAGACTTATGTTTCATCAAGTAGATATACCCATATCTGCTCAAATCATCTTGTGAAGGTCAGAAAATAACGATACTTGCCACGAGCATCAATACTCATTGGTATGCATACATCAGTATGTATTATTTCCTGAAGGAAATATGCCCTAGAGGCAATAATAAAGTTATTATTTATTTCCTTATTTCATGATAAATGTTTATTATTCATGCTAGAATTGTATTAACCGGAAACATAATACATGTGTGAATACATAGACAAACATAGTGTCACTAGTATGCCTCTACTTGACTAGCTCGTTTATCAAAGATGGTTATGTTTCCTAACCATGGACAAAAGAGTTGTCATTTGATTAACGGGATCACATCATTAGGAGAATGATGTGATTGACTTGACCCATTCCGTTAGCTTAGCACTTGATCGTTTAGTATGTTGCTATTGCTTTCTTCATGACTTATACATGTTCCTGTAACTATGAGATTATGCAACTCCCGTTTACCGAAGGAACACTTTGGATACTACCAAACGTCACAACGTAATTGGGTGATTATAAAGGAGTACTACAGGTGTCTCCGAAGGTACATGTTGAGTTGGCGTATTTCGAGATTAGGTTTTGTCACTCCGATTGTCGGAGAGGTATCTCTGGGCCCTCTCGGTAATGCACATCATTATAAGCCTTGCAAGCAATGTGACCAATGAGTTGGTTACGGGATGATGCATTACAGAACGAGTAAAGAGACTTGCCGGTGACGAGATTGAACTAGGTATTGGATATCGACGATCGAATCTCGGGCAAGTAACATACCGATGACAAAGGGAACAACGTATGTTGTTATGCGGTTTGACCGATAAAGATCTTCGTAGAATATGTAGGAGCCAATATGGGCATCCAGGTCCCGCTATTGGTTATTGACCGAGAATAGTTCTAGGTCATGTCTACATAGTTCTCGAACCCGTAGGGTCCGCACGCTTAAGGTTTCGATGTGACAGTTATACTATGAGTTTATGAGTTTTGATGTATCGAAGGAGTTCGGAGTCCGGATGAGATCGGGGACATGACGAGGAGTCTCGAAATGGTCGAGACGTAAAGATCGATATATTGGACGACTATATTCGAGTTCGGAAAGGTTCGAATGATTCGGTATTTTTCGAGTACCGGAGAGTTACGGAATTCGCCGGGAGAAGTATTGGGCCTTATTGGGCCTGCAAGGAAAAAGAAAGGGGCTGCCTAGGGCAGGCCGCGCCCCCATGGCCTAGTCCGATTGGACTAGGGAGGCCGCACCCCTCCTTCCTTCCTTCTCTCTTCCCTTCCTTGTCTCCTACTCCTAATACATGGAAGGACTCCTAGTTGGACTAGGAAAGGGGGAATCCTACTCCCGGTGGGAGTAGGACTCCCCATGGCGCGCCCCTCCTAGGGCCGGCCTCCTCCTCCCTCCCTCCTTTATATACAGGGGCAGGGGGCACCCCGTGGACACACAAGTTGATCTACGGATCGTTCCTTAGCCGTGTGCGGTGTCCCCTTCCACCATATTCCACCTCGGTCATATCGTCACGGAGCTTAGGCGAAGCCCTGCGTCGGTAGAACATCATCATCGTCACCATACCGTCATGCTGACGGAACTCATCTCCGGAGCTCGGCTGGATCGGAGACCGGAGATCGTCATCGAGCTGAACGTGTGCTGAACTCGGAGGCTCCGTACGTTCGGTGCTTGGATCGGTCGGATCGTGAAGACGTACGACTACATCAACCGCGTGGTGATACCGCTTCTGCTTACGGTCTACGAGGGTACGTGGACATACACTCTCCCCTCTCGTTGCTATGCCATCACCATGATCTTGCGTGTGCGTAGGAAATTTTTTAAATTACTACGTTCCCTAACATTTCCAACAAGTTTGTTGCTCGTTCCATTGTTCCGAAGAACGGAGTTTTAGTCATCTCGCCCAAAGGCACAGTTCACAAGCATCAAATGATTCATAACCAAGTGATTCCAAAAATCCATCTTTATGGAGCTTCTTCATGCGCTTTACACCGATATGACCCAAACAACAGTGCCACAAATAAGTTGCACTATCATTATTAACTTTGCATTTTTGGCATCAATATTATGAATATGTGTATCATCACGATCGAGATCCAACAAACTATTTTCATTGGGTGTATGACCATTGAAGGTTTTATTCATGTAAACAGAACAACAATTATTCTCTGATTTTAAATGAATAACCGTATTGCAATAAACATGATCAAATCATATTCATGCTCAACGTAAACGCCAAATAACATTTATTTAGGTTTAACACTAATCCCGAAAGTATAGGGAGTGTGCGATGATGATCATATCAATCTTGGAACTACTTCCAACACTCATCGTCACTTCCCTTCAACTAGTCTCTGCTTATTCTCAGAACTCCTGTTTGAGTTACTAATCTTAGCAACCAAACAAGTATCAAATACTCGGGGCTACTATAAACACTAGCAAGGCACACATTAATAACTCTGTATATCAAATATACCCTTGTTCACTTTGCCATCCTTCTTATCTACCAAATATTCGGGCATTTCCGCTTCGGGACTATTTCCTTTGCGGTGTAAGCACTTAGTTTCGTGCTATGGTCCAGCTTTGGGCTTCTTCACGGGAGTGACAACTTGCTTGTCTTTCCACTTGAAGTTCCTTTCTTTCCTTTGCCCTTTTCTTGAAACTAGTGGTCTTGTCAATCATCAACACTTGATGCTCTTTCTTGATTTCTACTTTCGCCGATTTCAACATCACGAAGAGCTCGGGAATCGTTTTCGTCATCCCTTGCATACTATAGTTCATCACGAAGTTCTACTAACTTGGTGATGGTGACTAGAGAATTCATCAATCACTATCTTATCCGGAAGATTAACTCCCACTTGATTCAAGCGATTGAAGTACCTGGACAATCTGAGCACATGCTCACTAGTTGAGCGATTCTCCTCCATCTTTTAGCTATAGAACTTGTTGGAGACTTCATATCTCTCAACTCGGGTATTTGCTTGAAATATCAACTTCAATTTCTGGAACATCTCATATGGTCCATGACGTTCAAAACGTCCTTGAAGTCCCGATTCTAAGCCGTTAAGCATGGTGCACTAAACTATCAAGTAGTCATCATATTGAGCTAGCCAAACGTTTATAACGTCTGCATCTGCTCCTGCAATAGGTCTGTCACCTAACGGTGCATCAAGGACATAATTCTTCTGCGCAGCAATGAGGATAAACCTCAGATCACGGATCGAATCCACATCATTGCTACTAACATTTTTCAACACAGTTTTCTCTAGGAACATATCAAAATAAACATATGAAAGCAACAACGTGAGATATTGATCTATAACATAATTTGCAATATACTACCAGGACTAAGTTCATGATAAATTGAAGTTCAATTAATCATATTACTTAAGAACTCCCACTTAGACAGACATCTCTCTAGTCATCTAAGTGATCACGTGATCCAAATCAACTAACCCATAACCGATCATCACGTGAGATGGAGTAGTTTTCAATGGTGAACATCACTATGTTGATCATATCTACTATATGATTCACGCTCGACCTTTCGGTCTCCGTGCTCCGAGGCCATATCTGCATATGCTAGGCTCGTCAAGTTTAACTCGAGTATTCGCGGCGCAAAACTGGCTTGCACCCGTTGTAGATGGACGTAGAGCTTATCACACCGATCATCACGTGGTGTCAGGCACGACGAACTTTGGCAACGGTGCATACTCGGGAGAACACTTCTTGATAATTAGTGAGAGATCATCTTAAAATGCTACCGTCAATCAAAGCAAGAATAAGATGTATAATAAACATCATATGCAATCAAAATATGTGACATGATATGGCCATGATCATCTAGCGCCTTTGATCTCCATCTCCAAAGTATCACATGATCTCTATCGTCACCGCACGACACCATGATCTTCATCATCTTGATCTATATCAATGTGTCATCACATGGTTGTCTCACCAACTATTGCTCTTGCAACTATTGCTATCGTATAGCGATAAAGTAAAGCAATTATTTGGCACTTGCATCTTATGCAACAAAGAGACATCCATAGGGCTTACGCCATTGTCGATAACTTCAACAAAACATGATCATCTCATACGTCAACTTATATCTTATCACGTCTTGACCATATCACATCACAACATGCCCCGCAAAAACAAGTTAGGCGTCCTCTACTTTGTTGTTGCAAATTTTACGTGGCTGCTACGGGCTTAAGCAAGAACCAATCTCACCTCGCATCAAAACCACAACGATAATTTGTCAAGTTGGTGCTGTTTTAACCTTCGCAAGGACCGGGCATAGCCACACTCGGTTCAACTAAAGTTGCGGCCGACACCGCTAGTCACCGTGTGCAAAGCACGGCGGTAAAACCAGTCTCGCGTAAGCGTCTGGCGTAATGTCGGTCCGGCCGTTTCATCCAACAATACCGCTGAACCAAAGTATGACATCTTTGGTAAGCGGTGACTTGTATCGCCCACAACTCACTTGTGTTCTACTCGTGCATATAACATCAACGCATAAAACCTAGGCTCTGATACCACTGTTGGAGAACGTAGTAATTTCAAAAAAATTCCTACGCACACGCAAGATCATGGTGATGGCATAGCAACGAGAGGGGAGAGTGTTCGTCCATGTACCCTCGTGAGACCGTGGCGAAGCGTTAGCACAACGCGGTTGATGTAGTCGTACGTCTTCACGATCCGACCGATCGAAGCACCGAACGTACGGAGCCTCCGAGTTCAGCACACGTTCAGCTCGATGACGATCTCCGGCCTCCGATCCAGCTGAGCTCCGGAGATGAGTTCCACAAGACGACGGCGTGGTGGCGATGATGATGTTCTATCGCGCAGGCTTCGCCTAAACTCCGCGACAATATGACCGAGGTGGAATATGGTGGAAGGGGGCACCGCACACGGCTAAGGAACGATCCGTAGATCAACTTGTGTGTCTATGGGGTGCCCCTGCCCCCGTATATAAAGGAGGGAGGGAGGAGGAGGCCGGCCCTAGGAGGGTCGCACCATGGGGAGTCCTACTCCCACCGGGAGTAGGATTCCCCCTTTCCTAGTCCAACTAGGAGTCCTTCCATGTAGTAGGAGTAGGAGACAAGGAAGGGGAAGAGAGAAGGGAAGGAAGGAGGGGGTGCGGCCCCTCCCCCTAGTCCAATTGGGACTAGGCCTTGGGGGGCGCGGCCTACCCTAGGCAGCCCCTCTCTCTTTCCCGTATGGCCCAATAAGGCCCAATACTTCTCCCGGCGAATTCCGTAACTCTCCCAGTACTCAAAAATACCGAATCACTCGGAACCTTTCCGAACTCGAATATAGTCGTCCAATATATCGATCTTTACGTCTCGAACATTTCGAGACTCCTCGTCATGTCCCCGATCTCATCCGGGACTCCGAACTCCTTCGGTACATCAAAACTCATGAACTCATAATATAAATGTCATCGTAACGTTAAGCGTGCGGACCCTACGGGTTCAAGAACTATGTAGACATGACCTAGAACTATTCTCGGTCAATAACCAATAGCGGGACCTGGATGCCCATATTGGTTCCTACATATTCTACGAAGATCTTTATCGGTCAAACCGCATAACAACATACGTTGTTCCCTTTGTCATCCGTAAGTTTACTTGCCCGAGATTCGATCGTCGGTATCCAATACCTAGTTCAATCTCGTTACCGGCAAGTCTCTTTACTCGTTCCGTAATACATCATCCCGTAACTAACTCATTAGTTACAATGCTTGCAAGGCTTAAGTGATGTGTATTACCGAGAGGGCCCAGAGATACCTTTCCGACAATCGGAGTGACAAAACCTAATCTCGAAATACGCCAACTCAACATGTACCTTCAGAGACACCTATAGTACTCCTTTATAATCACCCATTTACGTTGTGACATTTGGTAGTACCCAAAGTGTTCCTCCGGTAAACGGGAGTTGCATAATCTCATAGTTTCAGGAACAGGTATAAGTCATGAAGAAAGCAATAGCAACGTACTAAACGATCAAGTGCTAGGCTAACGGAATGGGTCATGTCAATCACATCATTCTCCTAATGATGTGATCCCATTAATCAAATGACAACACATCTCTATGGTTAGGAAACATAACCATCTTTTGATCAACAAGCTAGTCAAGTAGAGGCATACTAGTGACACTATGTTTGTCTATGTATTCATACATGTATTATGTTTCCGGTTAATACAATTCAAGCATGAATAATAAACATTTATCATGAAATAAGGAAATAAATAATAACTTTATTATTGCCTCTAGGGCATATTTCCTTCACATCTTAGAGATGGTTTCTTCGTGAGCCTCGATCATGTCATTGGCTTCACCAAGTTGTTCCAAGAGATCAACAAAGTGCTTCTTGGACTTACCCTTGAGCTTACTCATAAAAGACTCAAATTCATTCACTTCCTCATTAGACTCAACATGTTCATCAATGCAATCCTCCAAGGAGGGATTAGTAATGATGGTGGTTTTGATGTTGCGGGTTACCTTGTTTGAAGCTTTAGCCATGAGGCACTTGGCGGTGATGTTTTCGTTGGATGAATCAAAGAGAGACACCGGGGGACTAGTAGCAATGGCAACGGATGCCATGGCCATTGCTTCTCCACTTTCATCATTATCGTCATCCTCTTGGTATTTTCTTGAACCACCAACCCACGAGTTGGAGTCTTCTTGGCGAAGTTGTTCTTGTTGGGGAAGGACTTGGCTTGAATTTGCCACCATTGTCTTCCCGCTTCTCGTAAGGGCAATCCGCAACAAAATGGCTCACATTGCCACAGTTGAAGCAAGTTCTAACTCGTTTCTTGCCCTTGACGCCACTTGAGTTGTTCTTGTTGAAGTTGGGTCTTGAATTCTTCTTGCTCCAAAATTGTCTTGAAGCAAGGGCCATGTGCTCATGATACTCATACTTGGTGTCTTCGGGATTACTCTCCTCATCTTCCACTTCTTCCTCTTTTTCCATGATGACCTTGGCCTTCAAAGCAAGGTTGGGCTTCTTTGCCCTTTGAGAACGTAGCACCGCATTGTCGGCGGTCTTGTCCAAGATGCTCATTGCAACGAACTCATCCAACACTTCACTTGAGGTCATGGAGTGGAAGTCCGGTCTTTGACGAATGACGGAGGACATGGCCTTGTTGTAGGGCATCATGGCCTTGAGGAACTTGCGCTTGATCCAATTGTCATCCGTGTCCTTGCTTCCATGATCTCGGAGTGAGACCGCGAGTTTGGTCACTCTACGAAAGAGCTCACGAGGTTCTTCATCTTCTTTCATTGCAAACTCATTGGCTTCATCTTGCACCACTTCATAGTTGGAGCGTTGAATGCTAGCACTTCCTCGATAGAGAGACTCAACACATTTTCATGCTTCTTTAGCCATGGCATGAGGTCGAAGATGAGAGAGATCTTCGGGAAGGATTGCATCTTGGATGATGAAGAGGGCACTCCCATTGAACTGATTGTCCACGGCTTCTCGAGGGGTGAAGTTGCTTGGGTCATGAGGATAGAAACCTTCTTCAATGATTCTCCAAAGGTTAGTGTTCACATGTTTTAAATGACGCTTGTTTATAAACCCACGAATCAAAATCTTCATGTTTCTCATATTTAGGAGGAGGACCGCATGATTCAAATGAGTGGAGGGATCGCCCTCCATAAATTGGGGGTTCCACATGGGCAAAGATGCCGGTGCCATTTCTACCACTAATAGAAGGACTTTTTTCAATGTTAGCTTCCCCCTTGTCGGAGGTAGCATCCGTCACCTTGTTGGTGGGATCACCCACTTTCATCGGCGAGGTAGATTGTTTAAGTCCTTCTAGGAATTCCTTAAACATGTCCTTGACCTCGGTCGTCATGGAGGTTTTCAAAGTTTCCAAAGCCACATTGAATTCCTCACATGAGATCGAGTTACCCCCATCTAACTCGTTTCATGAACAAAAAAATCGATGAATAAAAAACATCATGTTCTATGAACAAAAAAATCATATTTCATCCACATCCATGCATACATCATATATGTGACCATCTATGAAAAAAACATCATATTCTATAATAAAATCATCATATATATATGAACAAAAACAATTATGATAACAAGCATATATATCATCATATATATGAAAAAAGCAAGCATATACATGAAAAAAACAAGCATATATATGAAAAATGCTAGGGATGGTGCCGGCCGGACCAAGGTGAGGAGGAGCGCGGGGTCGGCAGCGAGGACGGTGACGGGGCAGTGGGCGCGCACTCGGGGTAGGGGCGACGACGACGGCGACGACGGCGGCGGGGCGGGCGGCGCAGGCGTCGGGCGCGGGCGACGGCGAGGGCGCGGCAACGGCGAGGGCGCTGGCGACGGCGACGACGACGGCGGGGGGGCAGGCGGCGTCGGGCAGCTGGCGGCGTCGATGTTATCGGCGTCGTCGAGGCGGCAATCGAGATGAGAGTAAAATTTTTCTAAGTGTGAACTTATATAACAAAGCCTTTAGTCCCGTTGGTGCCACGAACTGGGAATAAAGGTGAGCATTAGTCCCGGTTGGTGCCACCAACCAGGCCTTTAGTCCCGGTTGGTGGCACCAACCGGGACTAAAGGGGGGGTCATTGGTACGGTTGGTGCCACCAACCGGACCAATGCAGTTTTAGTCCGTTGGTGGCACCAACCGACCAAAGGGCTTAGCTTTGGCGCTGATGCGGTGGGAAGTTTAGTCCCACTCGCTAGCCGAGAGAGCTCAAGACTGCTTATAAGCTGCGTTGCAGCTCAGGTGCTGAGCTCCTCTCTAATATGCAGGAATTAGTTGCCTACCCTTGTCACTATCGAGTTGGGCCTATTGGGCCTGCGGGCCTGCATCCCGGCCCATGTACAGATGGGTTTCTAGTCGTATGCAGGCCGTGTGGCCCATTAGGCGGCATTTTTTTATTTTTTTTCCAGTATTTTTTTTGTTTTTTGAATTATTTATTTTCTTTTGATTTTTGCTTTATTTTTTTATTCTTTTTTGCTTTTAGCTCAGAATAATTTTAATCTTTCTATTACTCCATTAGTTTCCAAATTTGAATAGTTTAAATTTTATTTCTTTGAAATTTGTTTGAATCACTAGTTTGTGAATAACTTCACTATAAAAATATATTTTGAGTGATTCTTTTTCCTGCTATTTAATATTACTGCGTTTTATCATTATATTCAAAAACAGATTTTGTTATTTTAGTTTCTATCAGAAAAATCTTTATGAAAATTCTTTTTGCTACTAAAGTTTCTAACAAAAAATTCTTTATGATAATTCTTTCTGCTTTTCATGTTTTGAACAGAAAATACTTTGATAATTTTAGTTGCATAAATTTTATATAATTTTAGTTTAAAAAATACTAGAGGTTAATAAAAGCTTCTTAGTTGATTCCTTTTGCTATTAGAGTTTTATAAAAGCATTTACTGGTTTTTTTGAGCTATAAGACCATGAAATTGAAAAGCATTTCAAATGAACTCTGAAAAGGTTGAAAGTTGGCATGGTATCATCATTTCACCCACATAGCATGTGCTAAAAAGTTGAGAGGGTTATGGGAAAAACTGGATACACTTCGTGTACAAAATGGACAATCTCTTTCGAAGTATCAGGGTTTCATACGGAAACTCGTCTGTTACAAAGGGATTTCATTTTTTGAACTTATTTGAACTCCATAGTTTTTCTGTGTTCAAAATGCACCATTCAAAGCCACATCATTAATTTACAACCCTTTCTGACTTCATTTGTTATTTTTCATGCATTTACTCATTATTTTGAGCTATAAGACCTTGAAATTGAAAAGCATTTGAAATGAACTCTGAAAAGGTTCCAAGTTGGCATGGTATCATCATTTCACCCACATAGCATGTGCGAGAAAGTAGAGAGGGTTACGACAAAAACTGGATGAACTTCGTGTACAAAACGGACAATCTCTTTCGAAGTATCACGGTTTCATACGAAAACTCGTCTATTACAAAGGGATTTCATTTTTTTTTGAACTTATTTGAACTCCATAGTTTTTCTGTGTTCAAAATGCACAATTCAAAGCCACATCATCAATTTACAACCCTTTCTGACTTCATTTATTATTTTTCATGCATTTACTGATTATTTTGAGCTATAAGACCATGAAATTGAAAAGCATTTGAAATGAACTCTGAAAAGGTTCCAAGTTAGCATGGTATCATCATTTCACCCACATATCATCATTAATAGAAGTTCATCATCACATTAAAACCAAAGTACATACATAGTTCTCACTGAACAACATATAGGTCTCCAGAGCATCTAATTAAACCATACATTAAAATTATGTAAAAATATTTCAATGCAACAACAAATGCGATCATAATCGCAACCAAGGTAACAACTGATCCAACTACATAATGATACCAAGCCTCGGTATGAATGGCATATTTTCTAATCTTTTTAATCTTCAACCGCATTGCATCCATCTTGATCTTGTGATCATCGACGACATCCGCAACATGCAACTCCAATATCATCTTCTCCTCCTCATTTTTTCTTATTTTTTCCTTCAAGTAATTGTTTTCTTCTTCAACTAAATTTAACCCCTCGACAATAGGGTCGGTTGGAATTTCCGGTTCAACAACCTCCTAGATAAATAAAATCTATGTCATGTTTGTCGGCATAATTGTCATAAACAATAAATGAACCAAATAGTTATGAAAAGATAATATATACCACATCTGAATCATAGACAGGACGAGGGCCCCGGGGGCGAATACCAGAACCATCGCACTATATAATAACAAGGAATAATAAAAGTAAGAATATTACACAAGTATCTATCTGAAGTAAGAATTTTTTTTCTTTCAGAAAGAAGATAAGAACAAGAGGCTCACCACGGTGGTGCCGGCAACGAGATCGGCGCAGGCGATCGATGGCGGTGAAGATGGGGACGGGATGTGACGGACCGCTAAACCTAGACAAATCTCAGGGAAAATGGAGCTCGGAGGTCGAGTTTCGAGAGGAGAAAGATTAACTAGTGTGGCTCGGGCATTTCATCGAACACCTCATGTGCATAGGAGGTGAACTAGAGCACCCAAATGCCCTCCCCTCGCCAGCTTGAAAAAACAGAGCACTATGGAGTGCTCTACCGCGGCGATGGGTATATATAGGCAAATTATTTGTCCCGGTTTGTGGCACGAACCGGGTCTAAAGCCACCCCTTCTACACCGATTCAAGGCATGAACCGGTACCAATGACTGTGGGCCAGGAGCGCGGCCCATTGGTCCCGGTTCGTGCCTAAAACTGGGACAAATGGATCCAGACAAACCGGGACCAATGCCCTCGAGGCCCCGGCCGGCCCCCTGGGCTCATGAACCGGGACTAATCCCCCCCCCCCATGGGTCCCGGTTCATGAGGAACCAGGACTAATGGGCTGGCCAGGCCCGAATGATAGCCCTGTTTTCTACTAGTGGAGGGGGAGAGCCAGGGATCGATAGGTGGGTCTCTCGATAGGGAGGAAAAGCAGAGGCGGATGCGGTCAATCATGAGAGAGCCAGGCCAGGGATCTCCTTCCCGATACAGTGATGTGTGGATTATCTTTTCCTGGAAGTGACGTGGATGAGGGCAGTTTACCCCGTCGGCAAGACGTCCAAATGCACCGGCGGTTTTGCCCAGGCCTGAGTTGCCTCGTGGTTTCCATACCTTGGTTTTAGGTGGGGATCTCGGAGGGATCCGCTGCAACCAAATGAGCCCTAAAAGTGGTTTACCATGTAAGCTCTATGTTGAGTCGGGATAGCTAAACGAGATACAAAGGCACGAAGTAATATAGAGACAACTTGTTGGTTATACTTCCTCCGTCCCTAAATATAAACCTTTTTAGATATTTCAATATGAAGTACATATGAAGTAAAATGAGTGAATCTACACTCTAAAATAAGTCTATATGCATCTGTATGTAGTTCATATTGAAATCTCTAAAATGGCTTATATTTAGAAAAAGGAGAGAGTACTTAAACAATGGATAGGAAGACGAGAAACAATATTCAGGCTTCTGCATCTTCCTCCTTCGACAAATCTTGACAACGGACGTTGACAGCGGCCATCGTCTCGATTGCAAAGTACACCCATGAAAATTTGCTGACAAAGATCAACAGAATACTTAGAACATGGGATGCCATAAAACCAATAAAAAGCGGCATCATGGCCTCAAATCGGCATCAAAGCTTTGTGTCTTGCCATAAACAAAGTCCAAGAGCAAATGATCCACTATGTTATAATCGAAAACATCATCACAGCAAGAAAGATTTCCTTTTGGTTAATATTCGACATGTTTGTGATGAGGCAAACCAAAAGAACGTTAACGGTAAGGGGAAACACAACTATGCCAACCATGAACACGTAGATATGCGTCGTGCTATCGTTCTCCTTCTCCTATTTGCTCCTACCAGCAGAGAGCGTGGTAAGAAAGTCGACAACAATAACGACTTGCTCACTCCCGACCTCCAAGCGATAGACGGCGAGAGCATAACCGACATGGCCTGCCGCCCACACAGTCTCCAGGTGAATGACGGCTAAGCCAATGGTAGGGCCAATATAGTTGTGAAGGACCAAGGCCAGCAGGGGGTTATAAGAGATGCCCAAGAACATACCAGCAACACTACTCCACATCCACGAGAGGCAAATGGTGAGGAAGAAGAAGATGCGGCAAAACCACATCGATATCTTCCAGTGGGTCGTAGAAGTAGTGTAGCAGGGCAGACGATGCATCCTCACTGGTCGTAGGACACACACCATCGACAGGGGACGACGGGTTGGAGTAATCGGCGGGCATCGCTGCCCAAGGATCAATACGTGTAACTAGTCGCTCAGCAACACACCACACAGTGCATGATTTTCATTTCAACGAGCCGCCAAGCATCGTTGTCTCTTCATGTATATATAGGGTTTTAGAGCATCTATAGCCGGTCGCCCAAAACCCGCCTCAAACGACTGGGAGGACGGCCCGGTTATTGATTGGTCACAAAAATGCAACCAAGACGGGCCTCAAACGCTCGGGCTGATCGACACTCCTCATAGCCATGTAGGACCGACTATGGGATCCCACAGGAAAACACTCCGAAACCCGACGGTTCGAAACTCGTCTCCACCATCAGACCGACGGCTCCGCGTGGCGCCGCTCCGGCGGGCTGCGTAGTGCCACCAAAGGCATCTGCCCTCCCTCTCTATCTATCCAAGAGATGGAAGGGTAGAACTGTTTTTTTGGTTTTTTCATCTTTTCATCAAAGAGTTGAACAATGAGGATAGATGGCAAGTGCCTGATCGATTTGATCGGGCCATGTATGAACAAGGTTCAAATAGTTCGTTCATTAGGATGCCTCAGCTGCATACATCACCGCACTTCCACTTGACACCTATTTAAATGGCTCGTCTCACCACTACCTTATCCTATTTCCATACTTCTGTCGCTCCATCCCCGTATGGGTGGAGAACCCTCGTTGTCTCGGTTGTGATACCGAAGGCTCTAAGGAAGTCGGAGGAGAGAGCACTCATCTTGGGGTGGGCTTGCTACTTATATGCTTTCAACAATTATCCTCTCTGCACTTGGCTACCTAGCGTTTACTGTACGCACGATAACTGGTACACCAGAGGTGCGTCCTTTCCGGTCCTCTCGTACTAGGGAAAGGTCCTCTCAATTCTCTAACGCCCACACCGAATATGGATGAAGTCTCACGACGTTCTGAACCTAGCTCACGTACTGTATTAATGGGCGAACAACCCAACAATTGGAACCACCTACAGCTCCAGGTGGCGAAGAGCCGAATCGAGGTGCCAAACCTTCCCGTCGATGTGGACTCTTGGGGAAGATCAACATGTTATCCCTAGAGTAACTTTTATCCGTTGAGCGACGGCCCTTCCACTCGGCACCGTCAAATCACTAAGGCCGACCTTCGTCTCTGCTCGACGGGTGAGTCTTGCAGTCAAGCTCCCTTCTACCTTTGCACTCGAGGACCAACGTTCGTTTGGCCTGAGGAAACCTTTGCACGCATCTATTACCTTTTGGGAGGCCCACGCCCCTTTGTCTACCTGATGTCCCTTGGCCGCACAAGGTTAGATTCCGATCTCCTCCAGAGTAGTATCTCATTGATGGCCCGACTATTTAAGCCGACCGCCGGAACCGCAACCCTACCCGTCGACATTTCCCCCTCCCGTCCGTGGCCCTCGCCACTTTCCACTCGCCGTCCGCCACCACTAGTAGCCATGCCCCCACGCCGCCGGGTAAGGAGTGTTGGAAAACATAGGACAAAACAAAAAAATTGTCCTACGATCACCCAGAAACAATATGAAGATGCATATAAGGTTTGAATCAACGATCGTTACAGACTCCGGAGTGCACCGGAAGTAGACAAGTCGATGTAGATTGTACTTGGAGTCCCATGAAAGACCGTCTTTGTTTGTAAATAGGTAGTACGCATGTATCGAACTTATCTAACTTCGTTTGACATATTATAGGAAAGACTACTTAGTTTCATCGAACTTATCTAACTTCGTTTGACATATTATAGGAAAGACTACTTATTTGGAATATTTTTTGTAACATCACACTAAATTTAAGAAACGTTAATATATGAGTGATGGTGGGAGAATATACCATTTTTGCATAACCATTGGATTGAGACAAATGGCTCAGATAAAAAAAATACCCATCCTATAAAGATACATGTTTCCTAGAGCAATTAGTTGACAATACTCTGAGATTAAACTGATTTATTTCCAACAATCTTCCTGCAAACCATTGTTCTCAACTTCTCATAGACACAGACGAAATAATAAGTGATTAAAGCATGTTTCTAAGTTGTAATTAAGGTAGTCCAATCTGAAGCTACAATCGGTGGTCTTGGTCAATATAATGAATTTAGTCAGAAACCACATTGAAAAGTTTCATGTCATGACCAACTCTATCCCTGACCACTTACTTTCACTTATAGAAGGCATGACCAATCCATTGTTCCTCTTCCTCCTCTTCTTCTACCTCGGTACCCATACGTCTAAAGATATCGGTCTGTGTGTAAGGCGGGATGCAGCGAGTGCTTCTTTGAGTGGTTCTTCCGGCGTCGAATTCATCCACCCCTTGGATAGCCTTGGTTCTTATGTCGACGGCAATCACACATGCCTTGTGATCCTTGTGCATCGGCTTGGTCAAGATGTAAACGATATCATCGTCATGGCGGCTTAGAACGGGGTTGCAAACGCGGACCCTTGTCAAGACCGGCTTTTCCTCCGTGTCTTCGTCGTATGGCTCTTCAGGCAGCAGGCTGGAATGTGTCGTGCGATCCACCATGATCTTGGAAGCTTTCAGGTGGCGGCCCTTCTGCCATTTCACCCATGGGTCCTTCATCCTCCAGGTGTCCGCTTGCCAGTCTCCCGAGACGTCGGTGGTGCGGACGCCGGGGCTGTACATGGCGAAGTACTTGATGGCGCCGCCGCCACCGATGATGTCCCGAACGGTCGGCCCCATGGCTTCCAGATCGGACTCCGACGTGTGGTGCTCGGTGGTGCCGTCCGCGTAGACATAGCTGTGCCTCATGCTTTGGAGTTGGAGATCGTACTCCGGCAGCGACGGCAGCGGGATGAAGCGCAGCACGTCGTTGTTGCGGCCCCGGAGCACGTCGTAGACGAGGATGCCGTGCCAGAGGTCAACCCAGCCAATCGAGCCGTGCCTTCCTCCAATCGTGATCACCTTGTTCGTGACAGCGTACGAGCACTTGGTGTTCGTGGGCCAGTCGACGTGGACCAGCTTGGTGCTCCATGCCAAGGTCTCCGAGTCCAACAGGTGGATGTAGCGCGTGGTATGGCGTTCAAAGGTTGTGTAGGGGTCTGATACGAGGGCGGCGAGGAAGAACTTATCGTCAGCGCGGCAGCTCAGGATTCCGATCTTCTTCTCGTGGTAAAGCTGGTGTTGGGGGTCGGGGATCAAAAGAAGAAGCGGCGGACGGCCGCCGGCGCCGGCGCGGTATACGAACAACTCGTCCGCGCGGCCGTCCCCGAATCTCTGCCGACGGGAGACGGAGATGTGGATGAGCGCGAGGTCGTCATCCGTGGCGATGACCAGCGGCAGCTCGGGGAACGCGTCGGGTGGCAGGCCGGGGCAGTGGACGGCGAGGTGGGAGACGCGCGGCGGGCGGGCGATCCAGAAGGTGACCTGGATGGGGCTGCCGTTGCTCCTGGCGGCGGCGGCGGTGGTGGCGTTGCGCTCGCCGTCGATGTAGGCCAGAGGGTCGAGGAGGACCGTCCCTGGAGGAGTTGGGGAGTCCGGGTCGTCTTCATTGTCGTCGGCGCGGCGGGCTGGACGGAGCCAGCGCGGCCTACGGGGAAGGGACTCGACATGAGCCATGGAAACTGGAGCGAAGAAGGGAGCAGGACAAGGCGGCGGAGGAGGTACCCTACTGCGCCGTGAGTAGTCTAGGGTTTTATTATTATTATTAGACGATTCTCGTGCTTTATTTATGTACCTTGGGCTTTCTTTATGCAAGTATAGATTGCCCCTACACATGTGGCTGTTGGCATCAAATACCCCCAACTTCAAAACAGGTTTTTTAAGGGCATCTCTACTTCTCTAGTAGAACCCGCAAGCCGTTGTTCCAAAAAAAAAAAAAATCATTTACGGCCTTCGGTAAACGTTTTTTGTAGGACGCCGAAAGCGTTACAATAACAGACCCCGCATAGCAAACCTGCAAATTTAAACAAACTACTTCGCGCTAAAAATATCTCGCCGCAGTTCATCACACAAGTACAGCATAGCATAGGGGAGTTCATCACGCATAGCATATGGGTGTTTTTAGTACAAGCCATAATTAAACATAACCGAAATTTAAAAATGCATAGCGTAGATCTACTCGTCCTTGGAGTCCTCGATGGAGCCGCTGTCGCTCCCGTGACTGGGTGGGGGCTCATTGTCGTGCAGAGTGTTGTAGATTAGTGTGGAGCAGAGGGTGGCCTGCAGCTGGAACTCCTCCAGGAGTGCCGGCACGCGCGCGGCCGCAGCTACATCTTCGGCTGCGTCGGCCTCCTTCGTGTGGAACCACGCGAGCTCCGTCTCCCGACGGCGCTCTAGCGCCGAATCGAAGATGTCACCGAGGCGACGGAAGTTGGCCCGAGCCCTCGCGTCGACATTGCGAACTTGGCGTTGAGCTTGCGCCCCGCCTCCCTCTGCCCGTCCGACATGGGAGGGCGGAGGCCGGAGCAGCCTGCCTCGTTGTCGTTCCTACGCTTGTGGGCGATGAACCCACCGCAGCACCCGAAGCCCTGCGTTCGCTGAAACCCTTGCTGCCACCACACCCCCCGCCCATGTAGTCGCCTCGGCAAACTACGGCAAAACCCTGCCAGAGGTGGATCGGTTTGTCGCAGGAGTTGGACGATTTGTGGCGGAGATGGAAATGGGAGAAAGGGGAGGGATACCCAAAATCGCCCGGGCTCCGGCATATACACCGGATGCGAGGATGGTTTACGGGCCTCCCATAAACTTTTTACGGGCCGGGCCATTTTTGCCGGATCTGCTCGGGCCAGATTTTTGGGCTCCAATAAATCTGGCAGGAAAAGCGTAGTTCGCCGGGCGTTTAAAGGATCTACTAGAGATGCTCTAAGCCCCTCAAATGTGGCAAACTGGATAAATGTCCACCCAAATAGTTTTGGAGATGATTTGTGGTGGTATTGTCTTTTACTGTGTTGACTAGGAGGTGACTGTATACATGACTGGCCCGCGCAGGAGGAAGAGACCTCGTCTGCTGCCGGACGCCGCCATGGAGCGTGGGGAAGTTGGCTGCCACTGCCGACGACAGCCGTGACGCGGGAGAAGATGTTGTGTCGGCAGCCAGAAGAGGCCGCTTCGCCGAACGCCGGGGAGGAGTCACCGCATGGTGGCCGTCGGAATAGGCAACCGAGGCGTTGGTCATAGCACCGCTCTTGTCGAGCTGCTCGATGAGGATGCCGTCGTCGGTGAGCTCCAACCACCTGATCTGCCCTCTGGAGGGCACTCAGCCAACGGCGGGAGGTGGATGGAGGCTCAGAGGGTGACGAGCGATCTCCTGAAACTGCAACAGTTGGTGAGCTCCTGAATTTCTGGTCAATTTGGATTGTGTCCTCAGCAGCACTAGCCTGGCCTGGATGTTTGCCTGAAGTGTGCATGGAGTCTGTTTGGTAGGCGCCCGGGTTTCCCCCCTGATACAGGCACGAGGCAGCACGCCTGGTTTGCTCCCTGGTCCAGGCGCCAAAAACGGACGCCAGGGTACCAGGCAGCTTCTTTTCTCTTTCTAATTTATTCTTCTTTGTTTTAATCACATGGTTCACAAAGCCTTTTCTATTGGAATATGTGTCATTACAACCCAAAGCAGAGTACTCCCTCTGTAAATAAATATAGCAGTGTTTAGATCATTAAAGTAGTGATATAAACGTTTTTATATTAGTTTACGGAGGGAGTACTTATTTTCTCAGGCTAGGACAACAAGCAAACACCCACATCTTCACCGTGCCTGGCCAGGCAAAAATCACTGCATTTTCATGACACCATCCAAACTGATCCGATTCATCTCGACTTCAGACCGTTACCACTTACCAGAGTGAAAAGAATCTTACAGCAGAGCTTGCTGGATTGATGCAAATGGATCAGAGGTGCAACCGGTGCTTTGACGACATCCAAGTTCAGCAGCATGATGCTTGACTGAACCGCGTTAACCAAAAGCAAACTGGCTCTTCGAAATTTTCCAAGTTTCTTCAGTACTGAATATATGTTCCGTGTTTCATCCAAAAAAAGTATTAGAGATCATGTTCTACGAGCCATCCACATAAGCGCAGATACATGTTCTAAAGCAAGTATTTTAGAAGTTGATTGATGATTTTAGGTACTAAAAAGCTTCATTAGAGTCAACAATTTTATTTGTTCACTGAAAGAATTATACTACCTCGGTCCGAAATTACATGTCGTTCAAATGGATATATCAAGCACTGAAATACATCTAGATACATCCATTTGAGCGACAAATAATTTCGGACGAAGGGAGGTACTAGGCATGAAATCCTTTGGATGTTAAAGATAAATTTCATGTGAGAAGCCTTGTACGTGCATGGTTACTACTTACTAGTATACCAAAAACAACCCACTTGTTCTATGAATCTACCACGTTTCTTCTTTACTGAATATATGTTTCCGAGTTCATCCAGAAAAAGACAGGGACCACGTTCTAAAAGGCATCCACATAAATGCAGACGCAAGCATATACTCCCTCCTTTCCGATTTACTCGTCGTGGTTTTAGTTCAAATTTGAACTAAAACCACGACGAGTAAATCGGAACGGAGGGAGTATAAAACTGGAAGACCAAACACAGTCAAAAGACCATTCACAAGACCAAAATCAGCAAAATCCAAGTATCCAACTAGCTCCCAGCGCAAAAAAGCAAAACAGAGTACAGTAAGCAAACTCTTTGTACAATAAGCATTGATCTTCAGAGTTGGCTTCATAGTAGCAAATCCTTATCTGAAGATCACTTTCATGGAACATGTTACTGTTTACCTAGCAAATCCTTATCTGTTTGAAGAAAGGAACAAATTATGCATTCATGTACTCGTATGTTGCACTAGGAGCAGTGTATTATATTTTGAAAGACCACATCCCAAAGCTTGTTTATTACGAACTGACTATACCATATAGTAGCAACTTATTGACCAAACTCCTGAAATTGCCATACAAAATGGAACGAACCAAAAACTGCAAATCTTCTCATGCAAAATGTTATCAAAGATTACGATAATATACTTTAATTGAAAGGCACAAAAGTACTTTTTCATCAATGCATGCATCAGTCCACTGTCTCACTAATTGTTCACATTACAACATAAGGTAAACGGCCAGTCGATGAATTATTCACCTCATTAGCAACAGCTACTCTATAAACTCAGCAGGCTTCCTGTGTAAATGCCGATTGATCGGGGATCCCTCAGTTTTAGTTCATCAGTACATGTGCCATTCCTTGGATCATAACATTGCAGAAATCCCTCTCCTTTCTCTCCACCACTTAATATACCTTCCAGACAATCCATCCCACTGAAGAAAATTCTCCCATCATCTAACATGAGAAAAGGATACCAAAAAAGCCTAGCAACATGTGAAGGCAAGCTGTATTTCTTGACCCAAATACCTTTCTCAAAATCTGTCAAAAACCACAAGTCCATAGATATGTCATAAATATTATGAGCCACAACTAAGCAGCCGTTCAACTCAGCCAATGATAACTCGTGTTCAAGTCCTGAGTAAGTGTATCCCCCGTTGTCTTGCAAAAACCTCTCCAGCTGTTCTGGACCACGTAGAACACCCATCCACTCCTCTGTGTCGAGGTTGAAGGAAGCTACGCTACCAGGTTCAGTGGTAATAACTCCAGTTTCATAATTAGAGTAGCAAAATTCCATCAGGAAGTACACCACCCCATCGACGACCGCACTTCTCATCCTGTGACTGGTACAGATATGGGACGGAGGGTCCTGCTTTCTCCTCCAGCTTCCATGGTTGGTGTCATCAAAGGTGATAACCTCACATACCTTCCGGTCATCAACTCTAGAGATGCGGAGCGCCTTATACTCCCTGCTAGAGGAGACCTGCCCAAAAGCAAACAACTCACGTCTGCACCTATATTCCTTCATTGGCTTCACCTCTAGCTCATGCGCAATTTCCTCAGAGAAGCCCATTGGCAAGTCGATGGTAGCTCCAGTGGCTGGGTTCAGCACCCAGAAGGACCCAGAGAAGAAATTCCAGTTGAAACAGACGAGGTCTAGCCGTGTGCGCACAACACAGATGCTATCGTCCTTGCTTGTGAACCGGCCAATGGCATCACCCGACGCAATGTTCACCCTAACAACCTCATACCCGGTGCTTGGAATCCTCCTCACGACGTTGCCCGACAGATCCGAAATCGCAACGCCATTGACCCCACTGCCGTCGCAGTAGCCCATGGCGAGGAGCGGGAGCGCAGTAGGGTGGCGGGACTTGTGCGCCGCGACGAAGAGCGGGTCGGAGGTGAGGGCGCGCCAGGCGGGGCAGACGGCGCGGAGGCGGCAGAGATCCTTGGCCGGGAGGAGGAGGAGGACCTCGTACAGCGCGTCCGCGGGCAGGTCGCCGGAGCTGGAGGCGGCGGGGCGCAGCTCTGAGGAAAGCATCGCTGCGGTAAATAGATGCCGTGAGCAAGCGAAGCGAGGGAGCCAAATTGACGACGGATTCAGGTAGGGTTGCCTGCGAAGGAGCGCGAAGGAGTTGATCTTACCGAGGGCGGTGGCGGGGAGCAGGCAATCGCCGGAGACGAGAATGCCGGAGGCGGAGGGGAAAGCGGCCGGGGGTCAGTGGCCGCCGCACCGGTCGAGGGTTTCGGCCTTTGGCATTTTTTTTAATTTTTTTTTTTTGAGGGATCGGCCTTTGGCAGTTGGGACAGCAAGGAGGACTCGACTGGACTGAGAAGGGTCACGAACTCAACCAAAATGGGCCTCAAGAGTTATGGCCCACGGTGAGCTGTGTTCGCATTTGCTTTCTCTCATTTTTTGCGACCCAAGAATTCTTCCAGAACCCCTCAAAATAAAAAAGAATTCTTGCTGAAATTGGCCGATGCTACGTCTCTTGCTGCAGTAGTGCAGCAGTCTTTTTTAGGGGGTATTGCTGCAGCAGCTTCAAAGCTCAACTTGATCCACGGGTGCAAACGGCAGATTGCTTATCCCACAAAACTAACCAACTCATTCAGCTCTAGCCCTAAAGTTAGCACTATGGCGTCCCACACTAAAAAAAAAAGGTTGAGAGCAATCAGCTCAAACATCAACCACAAAGTCATTACAACAGATAGAAACCCTTTTTTGTAGTTGATGGAAACAAATCTTTTTTGCATTGTAAACAAGATAAAACAGAACAAATATCTCCTCGGGCAAATATTTTAGTACTATGGTTTACTCAACTTCAGCCTTCAGGGGACAGAGATCCAGTGAGGCCAGTCACGCCGTGACTGGCGGCAAGCCAGCCATTGGATGAAGATGGGCAGCCTAGATTAATTACTGTAGCAAAAACACTGTAGTTGGCACTATAGACGAACACAGTAGACATGCATTGCGGACGACCTCCTGTAGACGGGATTACTGTAGATCAAGTACTGTTCATGCCGATCCATCCGTTGATCCTTGATTGGACGGTCTGGAGAAGGGGGCCGGTCACCGTACTATTCATCGGTGACTTGTCCACATCAAGTCATTGGATCTCAATCCGCCTTTAGGGGGTCGTTTCGGCACACGCATACTCCCTCCGTTCCAAAATAGATGACGCCTACCAGTGGCCACAGCGCAGGCCCTTCGGCCGGGCCGATCTCCCTCCGGCCACCTTAGGCCCAAATAAAACAGATCCGGACCCTCCCGGCGTCCTCTCTCCATTCATCCCCAAGCCCGGCGCCGTCCTCACCGGCCCTCTCCCCGCGGAGTAGTTCGAGTCGGGCCTCCCCATCTTCCTCAGCGCTCCCGCGGCGGCGGCGCCACGACCGGGCGCCTTGACCTCGGGCAGCCCCTGCGCCTCCTCTCCTCTCGCCGCCGGAGGCGTCGCCGGCAAAGCTCTGGCGGCGGCGGCGGGACCTCGGTCCCGTTCTCGAGCGGGCGGCGCTGCCCGCCGCCGCTCCAGGCGGTGATCTTTGCGGGAGGTGATGGTGGCCATGGCTGGGCGTGCTCGCTCGGTGGCCTTGGTGCTCACGGGCGCCACTCGACGGGCGCGGAGGCTGGATCTCGGGCGGCGGCCCGGACGGTGGTGGGTGACGACGGCTGCGATGTTCACGCGCGGCGATGGTCGTGGTATCTTGCGGTCCAAATCGGTCTTCGGTCGTGGTGCGGTGCAGTGAAAACCATGCTCGACCGTGTTCGGGGTGACGATGGCGGCGCCCACGGGCGTCGTGACCCTGTTGAGGGCGTCGTCGCTGCAGCCCGTCTCCTGACTGAGTTTCCGGCTGTGGGGACCCGTGGATGGCGCTAGTCCAAGATGGTGGCTGACAGTGTTGCCGGGGTGGCGGCCCCGGGTTCGGTGGTGGCGGCTTCGGCCAGGGGGTGGTGCGTGTCTGGCCGCGGTGGATCGTGGGATCCCGTGGCCAGAGTGAGGTCGGTCTCGGCAGAGGTGGTGGTTAGTGGGCGGCGGTCGGTGGTGTCAGGTGGTCGGCACATCTCCGGGAGAAATCCTTGCTCCGGTCTTCACCGGAGCCGACAACGGCGGCGCCTGCGGGTGCCGCGATCTTTCTTGGAAGCGTCGTCGTGGAGGTGCTCCTCCTTCAACCCATGGCTTTGGCTCCGGAGGGAAACCTCAGATCCGCTGGATCGGGCGATGGAGGCGTCATGGCGTCTTTCTCCTCCTTGGGGGCATCGTCTCGGAGCCGGCTACGACTGAGAGACTGGTGGATGATGGCATCTTCGCCGTCGATGGCGGCATCTTCGCCGCGTGGTTTGCTGAGGCGGGGCGCTGGTTTCTGTTTGGCAACGATGATGGCGTCGAGAGGAGCTTGGGTCGCGGCGTGGTCTTCGGTAGTCGGTTCTTCCCGGCGTGTCTGAGGTGCTCTTCCGTGGTTGCTTGGTTGCTTTGAAGTCGGAGCTGCGATGGAGCGAGTCCAGGTGGTGACGATGACAGACACTCGGCGGTCGTTTTGCGGAGGACACGGTCGGCGCAAGTCCTGCATATTTCCTTCATTTTCGTCGTCAAGTCGGAGCTGTCGGTTGCTTGCGAGTGTGGCCATCTGTTGGCATGTGCCGTCGTGGATTCTGTTCCATGTCGGTGGCCAGGTTGGCCGGTGGTGCCCATGTCATGTGGGTTGTGTTGTATCGGTTTTAGCCCGGTTTTCCATTAATTAACCGGGCAATTCTCTTCTTCTTAATCAATGAAAATGGCAAGTCTTTTGCCTCGTTTCAAAAAAAAAAAAAAAAATAGATGACCCAACATTGTATTAAAGTTAGTACAAAGTTGAGTCATCTATTTTAGAACGGAGGGAGTAGCTTTTTTGGTCCTCGATCCTTCCCAAGCAGTGGAGAGTGTTCTTATGGCTGCCTTGCAGAGGTCGTCTTAATGTGGAAGGTTTCATGATGAGCATCTAATTCTACGCTGCACCCCGGCTAATAAAATTTGGGACAGACTAGGTGTTCTCCATCGTGCCATAGAGTCTTTCTCGCTGTTGTAGTTTATTGAGAATTTGCGGTCTGAAGATCAGTGGCGAAGCTAGGTAGAACCAGCTTGTGGGGGGGGCGAAACACTAAAATACAAGTATTTGGAGGGCCAAAAGCTAAAAATGTTCTCATCTAAGCCCTCAGATATTTGTTTTCTTCACAAGTTGGTCCAACGTTGGGGGCACAGCCCCCCAAAGGAGCCTACATAGCTCCGCCGTTGCTGAAGATCATCATTGGTTCGTCATCATCGTCGCTTGTGCTGCTCAGCTATGGAAAGTCAGCAATGCGAGAGGCTTTGCCGGAGTCTTTGCCTCTCATGCCTGCCAGCTCCTGCAACAACATCTGCTTAGACGTTAGACCTTTGGAGCTATCGGACGAAGAATCAGGACATGGAGCTCCTTATTAGAGCATCTCCAACAGAGGCGTAGAAATATCAAGCGCTAAAACAGTTTTACAGACCACTGTATCACTTCTAGCGCGCCGCAGCCAACATTGATTTTCCACATGCTCAAAAACGCACGTCCAAAAAAATACACGGTGCAAATTATGAAGCGCGTGTGGTCCGGCGCCCAACATTTGCAGCATGCGATAGCGCTTTTAAGCACGCGTGCATTATTTTGCAGCATCTGCCGGAGCGTCTCCGGCGCCAAAAAGGACGATTTTTAGCGTGCGGATCAGTTTTTAGGCGCCCGGTGAAGAGTATATATAAGGCTGTATAAAATGGAGCCCCTTCACGCTGTTGCATAGTCTCCTAACCGTTCTGTCTTCCCTGCTTTTTTTTGCTCCTTTCGTTGCTGTTCTTTTGCTGTTTCTGTTTGTTTTTGGGCTGCTCCCGCTGCCCTGATGTAACTGAACAATTCTCAGACTATAAGGTCTGGTTTTGGGATACATAAGGTAGGCTGCGGCCTATCTCTACCTAATAATAAAGAGAATTGGGTTTTTGCCCGTACGTCATAAAAACAACCCTCGAAATTGGCAATAATTACCCACCAATGCCATCCATAAGTGGCAAAAACGATTCGTTTTTAATTTCTAATATCGATCCAGAGTTCTGTTATTAAGTGTGGATATGATATAATAGCACCAACGCATGAGTAGCGTGATGGCTTAGGCTACGACGCTCCACACAGGAGACCAGGGTTTGATCCTTGGTTCTCACGCTTTTTCTCTTTCTTTTTACCAAGCGCAGTAATGGGCCAGCCCATGTGCGGGTCGTGGCGCCCCCTGTTTTCTATATCTTTTTTTATTTCTATTTTGTTTTTTTCTCTAAACATTAATTTCGGATTCATGGCGCCGCCTATTTTTTATTTATTTTTACTTTTTTATTTCTGTTTTGGTTTTTTATCTCAAAATTAATTTTGGATTTCCAAAATATCAAACAGTTGCGAGTTTTGAAAAAAAGTAGGAAAATGGTAAACTGATTGTGAATTTAAAAAATATTCAAAAAATCATAAAATGTTCATGACTTAAAAAATTGCTCACATATTATAAACAAATCACGATTTCAAATGAATTTTCATAAAATATATTTTGTTTTTTTCTCTAAAAATTAATTTCGGATTCGTGGCCCCCCCTATTTTTATTTCTTTTTACTTTTTATTTCTGTTCTGGTTTTTTTATCTCGAAATTAATTTCGGATTTCCAAAATATTAAACAGTTGCGAGTTTTGAAAAAAAGTAGGAAAATGGTAAACTGTTTGTGAATTTAAAAAATATTCGAAAAATCACAAAACGTTCATGACTTAAAAAATTGCTCACATATTATAAACAAATCACGATTTCAAATGATTTCATGAAATAAAAAATGTTCATGATTTTCTTAAATGAGCCAATATTCAAAGCATATTCAGGAATTTAAAAATCATGTCCATCAGCTTTTAGAAAATGTTCACAAAAATTAAAACACATCCGTAAATAATGAACAAAACTAATTGTAGCTTCCATAAAGGTTTTATTAGGAGATCTATATAGCTCATTTTATCATTTTATTTAGTCCTTTGCGTTGGGTAAAAAAGGGTTTCCGTGTTTTGTACAACGCTGAACCCAACAAAATTGACATAACTTTCTAAGGGTTTATTTTTGTAAGCTATATTAAAATGACTAAATGTCTATTTTGCTTCCATACACAGTTATGCTTATTTTCATATCACAATAGTGGTTATGGTAAACACCGCTACGCTAAGTCCAGACGAGACACTTTATTTATCAGTATAGCTCAGGCAGGGTCCGTCAATGCAGTTTGCTCAGCCACAAAATATTTTGTTGTGACGCCTTAAAAAATCAAGTCTTGATGAGCATCATATTGTTCGTTTTTGAAATTACATTTTAAAAGTGTCTTATCTCATCATAACATCATTTATATATACTTTGTGAATTTGATTCATACTTTTTTATATCTACCACACATGTATAACTTGATAGTTTTTTTCCGTTGGAACGCACGGGCATTTCCAAAAATGTTCGTGAAATCAAAAAAAGTTCGTCAAATTCAATAATTATTCTATCCAATTTCTAAAAAAGTTCATCGATTATAGAATGTTTGCCAGTTCAGGAAAATTGCTTAAAAATGTTCACAATTTTTTAAAAATGTTTGTAAATAGCAAAAAATATTCATAAATTGAAAAAATGTTCTTGATTGTAGAACAATGTTCAGAAATTTGTAATAGTATGTTGTTTGCGATTTCAGATATGTGCATGAGTTTAACAAATTGTTCTTAATTTCAAAATGTTCATGATTTCGAGAAATTGAGAGAGATATTGTATCTCGGTGATGCAACGAAATGTGATCATGACCATTGGAAATTATGAATTTTTTTCTCCCGTTGCAACGCATGGGCCCTTTTGCTAGTATGTCTAATAAAAATAAACAAGGTAAAACTGTGAAGCTGGAGACAAGCAAAATATATTTTTTAAAATATATTTTTTAAAGAAAAAAATACCACTATATTGAGCACATATCTTTCAGTTAGATCAAACAAACTTCAGCTGCACTAGAAGAAAATTCTAGAGCGGCTGAAATAAAATTCCAAAATTCAAGGAGGTGGCAGTGGCACCGGCCTTGACCAGATTGCGGCCGAGCTCCTCGGCGCACAAGCCCTCCCCCTACCTGTCCCATCCGACCTCTCGACCGTGAGACGCTCCGTCGCGCGGCTCTTGCCGCCTCCGCCCTCCCGCTTCCGAGCGCTGTCCTCTGCCGTGACCGTGAGCATCACCACCTCTTCCGCGGCCACGCACAGAGGTGACGCGTCGGCCGCGCGCGACATGCCTCTGCTTACCAGTTCATGTCTGCTACATGTTCGACCAAATGGTTCAGTGCCCGTTTCCCCTATTTCATAACTTCCAGAAAATCATGATCTAGCGCTACTAGCCCCCGTCTGGAAATTCGACTGGTTTTTATCATTTTGTGGTAAGGCCGTACACAAACCAATAGCATATCCAGGTATGTCTACAAGCCAAAACCCAGGAAATGCCTTCTATTCACATATGCATATGCATGGTGGGTGTCGACTATAATTCTTAAGTGAAAATGCAGGTGGCATTGACCGGTTTGTTGCTTCTCTTATCCGTGCAAATATTTTGCTGCCCTGTCATACAATTTCTGAACATAACATAAAGTATGGATCACATTGCATTCATGTGGAGGAGATCGGGGATCGAACAGGCATTTGGGGAACAATTTCAGAACCGATACAACACCAGTTTTGCATTTCCTACAGGCTTACTCTTATGTATTTCAAGGAAAAAGCTACGTAATTAATTATTTGGATCCATTTAATTTGCCCTGAATGATGGTTGCTTGTTCATTTGCAGTGTAAATATTTTGCTGCCCTCTCATACAGTTTCTTTGTGTTTGCAGGGTCATGTTCATGTTTACTTCGAGATCCAATCTTTAAGAGCATTGAACTCTTCAAATATGACCAGGTTCGAACTGCTACGAACTTGTGGTACCTATCTACCATTCTGAGATAGCTATCTATTTTAGTATTGACATGGTTACACGAAAGACAATCTTTGTTTGTAAATAAGTTGTACATGTGCAGTCGAACTTATCTAACTTATTGTTTAGTTTCATCATGTGAAACTAGTGCTATTAGCTTTGAAATTAAATTTTATAATATCACAGTAAAATTAAGAAACGTAAATATATGAGCGATGAGGGGAGAACATACCATTTTTGCATAACCATTGGACTAAAAGATTTCACATGACTTGGACCAAAATACTATGGACCCCAATATAAATCGAATGTCCGCTTTTTTACCATGACAAATCGAATGGCCGGGATGGCAAATTATATTGTTGCGGGGATGGCTTTTTCTTCAGCAAACATGGCAAATCCTCGTCATGGTTAGTTTTTTGCCAGGATTTGTCGTGCTTGCTGAAAGGCATTCCCATCCTTGCGACAATATAATTTGTCATCTCGGGCGTTCGACTTACCATGGTTAAAGAATCGAACGTCATATTTTAATATTCCTGAAAAATATCCCATCCTGTAAAGGTATAGTACTCCCTGCAGAGTATTGCCTAGACTAATTAGTTAATACTGCAGAGTAATAATTTGTCATTAATTTTATTTATTTCCGACTCCCTCTGTTCCGAAAAGGTTGTCTTACATTTGTGCCAACGTTTACATACATCATTATCTAGACAAATCTAAGTCAACCTTCGGAGGTAATACAATCTTCCCTGCAGACCATTGTTCTCATAGATACAAACGAAATAAGAAGTGACTAAAGCATGTTTCTAGGTTCTAATTAAGGTAGTCCAATCTGAAGCTACAATCGGTGGTCTTGGTCAATATAATTAACTTAGTCATAACCCACATTGCATAGTTTCATGTCATGACCAGCTCTATCCCTGGCCACTTACTTTTGCTTGTAGAAGGCATGACCAATCCATTGTTCCTCTTCCTCATCTTCTTCTACCTCGGTACCCATACGTCTAAAGATATCGGTCTGTGTGTAGGTTGGGATGCAGTGAGTGCTTCTTTGAGTGATTCTTTCTCCGTCGAACTCTTCCACCCCTTGGAGAGCCTTGGTTCTTATGTCGACGGCAATCACACATGTCTTGTGATCCTGGTGCGTCGGCTTGGTCAGGATGTAAACGACGTCATCATCATGGCGGCTCAAAACAGGGTTGCAAATGCTGAGCCTTGTCAAGACCGGCTTTTCCTCCGTGTCTTCGTCGTCTGGCTCTTCAGGCAGCAGGATGGAATGTGTCGTGTGGTCCACCATGATCTTGGAAGCTTTCAGGTGGCGGCCTTGCTGCCACTTCACCCATGGGTCCTTCATCCTCCAGGTGTCCGCTTGCCAGTCTCCGGAGACGTCAGTGGTGTGGACGCCGGGGCAGTACATGGCGAAGTACTTCATGGCGCCGCCGCCACCGATGATGTCCCGAACGGTTGGCCCCTTGGCTTTGAGATCAGAGTGGTAGACGATGCTTTGGAGTTGGAGATCGGACTCCGGCGGCGACGGCAGCGGGATGAAGCGCAGCACGTCGTTGTTGCAGCCCCGGAGCACGTCGTAGACGAGGATGCCGTGCCAGAGGTCAACCCAGCCAATCGAGCCATGCCTTCCTCCAATCGTGATCACCTTGTTCGTGACAGCGTGCTGGTACTTCTTGTTCGTCGGCCAGTCGACGTGGACCAGCCTGCTGCTCCATGCCAAGGTCTCCGAGTCCAACAGGTGGATGTAGCGCGCCGTATGACGATCATGGCGTGTGAAGGGGTCTGAGACGAGGGTGGCGATGAAGAACTTATCGTCAGCCCGGCAGCTCAGGAATCCGACCTTCCTGTCCCCGTAAAGGTGTTGGGGCTTGGGGATCATGAGAAGAAGCGGCGGACGTCCGCCCGTGCCAGCGCCGGCGCGGTAGACGAAGAACTCGTCCGAATGGCCACCCCCGCCGAGTCCCTGCCGACGGGAGACGGGGATGCGTATGAGCGCGAGGTCGTCATCCGTGGCGACGACCAGCGGCAGTTCGGGGAACGCGTCAGTGCCGGCGGGCGATGGGCGGCGAGGTGGGAGACGCGCGGCGGCGGGGATCCGAAGGTGACTGGATGGGGCCGCTGTTGCTCTGGCGGCGGCGGCGTGGTGGCGTTCGCTTGCCGTCGATGTAGGCCATCGGGTCGAGGAGGACCGTCCCTGGAGGAGTTGGGGAGTCCGGGTCGTCTTGACTGTCGTCGGCGCAGCCGGCTGGACGGAGCTAGGCATGAGCCATGGAAGCTGGAGCTTGAGAAAGGGACGGAGCCAGGCATGAGCCATACAATTGCACTGACCCATAGTATACGATCTCGAACAAGGACTAGCTAGGTGAGAGGCGCCGCGCTCGCCGCTCCGCCGCGCGCCGCCCGCACGGCGTCCACCCCGCCTCTCAGCCGCCGTGTGCCGCCCGGGCACGGCGTCCACCGACTGCTTTCAGCCGCTAGGTGGCGTGAGCTCACTTGCCGCTGTTCTCGCAGCTGCGGCAACCGTCGGGTGCCATCCGGGCTCGACGTCCACCCTCCTGAGCCCGCCGTGCAGCTTGAGGTTTTGGTCCGGGTTGACGGAGCTTCTCCTCCGCCGCCACTGGTTCTCAGGTCAGCTTTTCATAGTGCATGGTTTGGTACCACAGCCCATCCCTCCTAACCTTTGGTGCATGCCCCTCGACCTTCTCCTCGACTTTGCGTTTCCTGTTCTTTGTGAGGTTTGCTTTAGGGTTCTAGGTCTCTTGGTTTGCTCCATGGATGGTTCTCGGTTCGAGGATGATATGCTTGCCAAATATGGCTGCGGCACCGTTTCGGTGGTGGCTGGTAGCTGCCGGCCGGCGGGTCTCCTCGCCGTCGTTCTCAACGACTGGGTCTCCTTCTCCCCAGCGGCGTTTGCGTCCCTTCTTGTCACTTGGTTTGGTGGGTGTGCCTCTGGCTACCGAGTCAAACAATGTCAGAAGGGCTCTTTTTTCTTCCAAGTTGCTCATGAGTACGTCGCCAAGGAGATCGTGCTCCGTGATCCATGGCGGTCAGGGTTTATCGCAGTCGCCATGTCCTTTCCTAGTTTGGACTCGCCCGCACGTCGTGAGACGGGCGCTGCATGGGTACATGCTCGTGGGAGTACGTGGGTTGCCAACTCCCGTTTGCCGTCCCTTCTTGGGCCTCGTCCTCCGTGCACTTCCCCTGCTTCTATGGCTTTTGGCTCTATGTCCGCTTCAGGCCCGCGTGCCCTGGTTTCCGGGGCTTGTCCAGTTGCATGCGGTGCGGAGCACGGCTGCAATCAAGTGCCTGCGCGCTTATCCACCACAGCCCCCTCCTTTACGCTGTTGCCGCCGGCCGCTAGCCAACCGCTGACAGGCCCTCGCTTCTCTGACGCGGTTGGCGTCGCTTCGGCTGCCGGTTGCTGTTCTGCGCCTATAACGGTGCCAACCCCTAGCCCTGCTCCCTACAAGGATGCGCTGCTGTCCTCTCCCCATCGCCGCTAATCTCTCGAGTTGTTCAGATCCCGGCTTTGGTTTGGAAAGCCTATAAACCTGCATAAGCGCCGCTTCGATGTCTCTCTACAGCCCATCGGCGCCGGATTGCAGGATCCGGTGGTTTGTCGGTTGTGTCGTGCCGTCGGCCACGATCGCGGTCTTTGTGGCTATAGGTCCTTCGCCCGCCCTGCCTCGTCTCGCCCTATAAGTTCTGCTGCCGCCAGACGCCTCCCTCTCACCATAGCTACCTAAGCTTCTCAATCCGCGCTCCTCTTCCTTCCCTAGCTCGCCCTCCACCTTTCCCCGACATGGAGCCGGTCGCATGGCCGCCCTTCCTCTCGGATGTCCACTACCCCTTGTGCCCCACTGAACTCCCTCGTCGCTTAGTCACCATCTCTCCCCAAAGGCCTCCTACCGCCTTTGGTCAGCAGGTCTTTCGCCACCACCAAGGCCATCATGCGGTGCGGTTCGCGGCTCTGCTGTGGCACGGCGTTTGTCGTGTTCCAACATGAAGTCGGAGCAGTCGCCGCTCTTCGCGCCAAATTTCACTGGAGGCGGGTGACCGCACCATCCGGATCCTCCTCACAATGCAAAGTGAAAATGCTTTCCGCTTCGCCTATCGCCATGTCGTCAGCTTGTCGCTTGAAAAGATGCCTCTGGAGTTGTGGAATCAGCGAGGGGTTGTGGCAAGCGTCGTTGGTTTCGCTAGCCTTTGCCGCCTTGAGCACGCCTGCCTCCACGGCAGTGAGTTCTCCAGCATTTTCGTCATCGTCAAAGTGGAGGCCCTGCACCACATCCCCCACCACATCACCTTCCACCGCGTTGATGGCAATGGCATCTACGCGGACGTCGTCATCAACGAGATTTGGGATGTTGCCCGCTCCCTTGGCGCCCCCACGACCACACCAAGGCCGCCCGGCAGACTGGAGGGGGATGCAGCCCCCCGCCCCCCAGCTCCACCATCCCCCAGGAGGCGTGGCCACGGGTCCTCTTCAACCCTGGGTCACGGGCATGGCGGTGATGGCATGGCGGATCGCGCCTTCCGCGCTTTCCTGCATCCGGAGATGGCCTCGCCGGCCGACTTCCTGGCTATGCTCAAGTTGGCGGCAAAACCCAAGCTTATTTGTGGCTCTTCCTTCTCCCTGCCGTCTGAGGCCCAACTCCTGCATGAGGATGAGTTAAGGCTTTGCCTCCACTCCTCGTTGTGGGCGGCGGAGATGCGAACCCCACGGGTTTCGGTCTCGCTCGAGGTTGATGAGCTGCGCTTCTCATTCAAGCTTGAACTCAAGCACAAGCAGGTCGCCGCACGATTCCGATCCGCTTGGTGTCGATGGATGATGGGTTCTTTCCCTGTTTTGACTACACCAAGGGGGTAATCGCGCGGGAAAGCTGCCGTTCCCTCTTCTTCAACTTCCTTCCAAAGATGGTGGCTGGTGGGCCGTGCCCTCGCACGCTGCCTTTGCTGCCTTCCGTCGAATGCAGGCACCCGCCTAAGGCCAACGCCCCATCTTGGGCTCTTTGCTGCCGTTGGGCTCAGGCTTTTTTTTCCGGAGAATCTCCTTCTTTGAGGCCCGGGCTGCACAAGCAAGAAGACTACTGGCCCATCAAATCCTTGTGGCCCGGCCCATTTGTTCCCGGCCTTTTCACCGCATCCCACGGCCGGAGCCTGGAGTACTGCAGTGCAGGCAGCTCTCGCCTGTTGCCTCCACCGACCAGCAAGACGGCGCCGCGAGCCTCCCCCCTCAAGTCGCCATCGTCTCTCGCAGCTGCCGTGAGCCCTGCCCCGAGTCGGTGAGATCCTACCCACGGCGGTGCTGCAGCTCTTCCCCGCCCCTTGGGCGGTGGCTGCGGTGTCGATCTCAACTCGCCGGCGCAGATCCAGCCCTTGGTGGTCTGCCGATCGAGGGGGCTTGAGCGGATGGGGAGATCCGCTGCTCCCCGTCGGCGGACACAGAAGTGCCGCCACCGGTGCTGACTGCTTCTCCTCGGCGCAGCCCGCGTATCAGTAAAGTCTATGACGGGGCGCGGATGGGCTCGGTGGAGCGCGCCGCCAAGCGTAACGCGGTGGTTACTGGATCTGATTCCAGCTCCGGGCTGTCGCGCCGATCTGCTGGCCCCTCCAGCCGTCGCAGGATGAAGAAGATCAAGATCGCCGCCGGGCCGCCTCCTCGAGCCGCTTCGCTGGCTGCTGCCCTTCGCCCGACACGGGCAAGTCAAGAAGATCGCCAAAGTTGTGACCTCAACGCCGATGATATCCTGGAACAAGCTGCTAGCCGAGCCTTCTCCATCTCGTCGGGTGATGATTCTGCGTCTCATGATGATGCCTCCGGCCACCAAAGATGCGTCCCCAACTCCTTCAATGGTTAGCCCGGCGTCTCGCTTTTATGGGCGTGGTCGCCGTGGACTGCTACCAATTTCGCCGATCTTCAGTAGTCACATGCTCTGCTCCTTTGTACCTCGTTATTTCTGTCGCTTTGAGTAGGTTTTGTTGCCAGGGCTGTAGTGTGTCGAGTGTCATCTTTCAAGAGGTTCTTCGTTGCTGTCCTAGTTCAGATGCCTCGGTGCTCGCACTTTATGTTTAATCATGATCATGCTGCTCTTGTTTTCTCCTTACTTTGTTCTCGGGTCAGGGTTCCTTACTTCATTATGAAGATGCTGAATCGGAATGTTCGTGGTCTTGGTGAGGATGATAAATGCTCCTTGGTCCGTGACACAATAACCTCCTGCCGCCCTAGTGTTGTTTGTCTGCAGGAAACAAAGCTTCCGGCTGTCTCTCCGCTCAAGCTACGAGCGTTTCTGCCCCTTTCCTTCAAAGATCATGCCACCACCCCCCTCTGAAGGTGCTTCTGGGGGGATCCTAGTTGCTTGGGATCCTACGGTGCTTCGAGGGCAGGTCATTGCGCTGCACAAGTTCCATGTAACTATAAGGATGGATTCTGAGGCTGACAACACCGCGTTCTTGCTCACGGCTGTTTACGCCCCATACCTGAATCAAGAGAGGCAAAGCTTCTTCGATGCTGTCAGCAGTGTTGCTTGTCCGACAGACTTGCCATGGGTGATACTTGGCGATTTCAACATGTACAGGTTTGCTCATGAGAAATCAAGGGGGCAGATCAACTGGCAGATGATGGAGGGGTTTAACTCTTGGATTCGCAGTCACAGCTTGGATGACGATAAATTGATAACAGGTTATTCACTTGGTCTAACAAGAGGATCACCTACTCTTGTTCGCTTCGACCGCAGGCCGTGAACGCAGCTGAATCTAAAGTTCTTGCAATAATCAGATCCTCGTGACGCCACAACAACGCCCGATCATGCTCCCTCATTCGTCCTTCTCCGCATGCATACCCAGGAGCAAGCTTTTCCGCATGGAGAATCACTGGCTCACCTTAGATGAACCGAGAAATATCATTTCGGAGGCTTGGTCCCGTGGGACTCCGGCGATCTGCTCGGCCGCGTCCCTAATCAGTTTTAAAATGAGACGAGTGCGGGCTGCTTTGAGGAACTGGTGCCGTTCGAAGCCCGCTCTGCGGATCCTTCTGGATAATAACAAGCACGTTGTTGCTTATCTGGATGCTGTGGAGGAGTTGAGATCGCTGTCGGCCGTTGAAACTACGCTTCGGAGGTTTGCCACTGCTAAGGCCGAGCAAATTATACTTTGCCAAACCGCGGCTTGGCGTCGCAGGGCCAAGGTTCGTTGGTGTGTCTCAGGGGATGAAAGTACTCAGTTCTTCCATGTTGCGGCTAACGTCGGCTCGCCGAATAAAATCAAGGTGCTGGTTCAGATGGGGTGGAATATTTTCAAACCAAATGGTTGAAGTTGGCAACTGCTTATTTCAAGGAGATCATGGGCCATCCTGCTTCCTCGATGGACACAGTTGATCTTTCGGCTCTCTACACGCAGCTTGATTTGGGTGAGCTCAGATCGCCTTTCTCCGGACAGAGATAGTGCAGCCATCAACTGCCGCCAAATAATGTAAGTCCGGGGCGGATGGTTTCACGAATGAGTTTTACAAAACTTCAAGTTTCTTATAAAAGAGGATCTGCTCCGGTTCTTTGAAGCGTTTCACAAGAATGAAGTGGACCTCTCGGGCATCAACTCCGCTTTTATTACCTTGCTCCCTAAGAAAGATACACCCATGGATATGCGTGATTTTCGGCCTATTTCTCTTGTGCACAGTCTACCCAAGATGGCTTCTAAGGTCCTGGCTAACCGGCTAAAAAGCTGGATTCCACAGCTGATTCATTCTTTGCAGTCTGGGTTCCTGAAGGGGCGATCGATCGTTGAGAACTTCGTCCTAGCTTCGGAACTGATCCAATATGCCCACAAAAGGAAGATGCCTGTCATTGCTCTGAAGTTGGATTTTCAGAAGGCTTTTGACAGTGTCAGTTGGGATTGCTTGAGCAAGATCTTTGTTGCTAGAGGGTTCCCGGCTAGGTGGGTAGGTTGGATCCACAACCTCCTCGCTCACCGGCAGCTCAAGAATCTTGCTAAATGGTGAGGTAGGTGACCCCATTAAGGCTAAAAAAGGGTTTCGGCAAGGGGACTCCCTATCTCCATACTTATTCATTCTTGTTGCCGACGTGCTTCAAAGGATTATCTGTCGGCTGTACCAGAACGGGTCGCTGTTGCATCCTCTAGGCTCGGACTGTTTTTTCCCGGTTTTACAATATGCCGACGACACTATGATTCTCTTCCATGGAAGCACACAGCAAGCTGAGGTCATCAAGTCTGCCCTCATGGCTTTCTCTGAATTCTCAGGGCTCAACATTAACTTTCATAAAAGCACCCTTGTGCCAGTTTCAGTGGATGAAGTTTCAGCTTCTGCTATTGCTCAGATTCTTGGGTGCCCGGTTGCTTCCTTCCCATGCACATATTTGGGACTACCTCTCTCCTTGCACAAGATAATGCATGGTATGCTACTGCCTGTGATCCACAGGGTTGATCGTCGCCTCTCTGGCTGGTTAGCAACCTTTTTATCCTTGGGGGGCCGGCTGACCCTTATTAACTCCGTGCTTGTGGGGATTCCGAGCTATTTCATGTCCTGCTTTGCTTGGCCTTTGGAATCCTTGGGTAAGTTGGAATGTTTGCTACGTGCTTTTCTGTGGCAGGGTAAAAACAAAGTTAAGGGAGGCCAATGCTTAGTTGCTTGGGACACGGTCTCTCTACCCCGTCCCAATGGTGGCCTGGGGGTTCGGCAGTTACAGGCTCACAATCAAGCCCTCATGTGCAAATTTGTTTCCAAAATCTTACAGAGTTCAGATATACCATGTTATCAATGGTTCGCGAATCATTATCGCTGTTGTTATTCCACATAATTCTCAAGTCGAGACACGGCTATTTGGAAAGGGTTTAAGGAGCAGGTTCCTCCGGTGATCAATTCTTCGAGATGTGTTATAGGCTCTGGCTTTTTGGTGTCCTTCTGGAAAGATCAGTGGTTGGATGATGGTCGACTATGCCTGCTATACCCCACCTTGTTCTCCTTCGCGACCAACCCAGATTGCTCGGTGATCTCCCGCCACTAACGGCTCATGGGCTCTCCACTACATCCTAATCTCTCCCACACAGCTTCGGTCAATCACGCTGGCCTTGCAAGAGCAGCTCTCATCAATCACTCCAAACCTGCTCCATGAGGACGAGCGGCTCCCTTCCTTGGGCCCTGGCAAGCTCTCTACTCGGTATTTCTACGGGCTTCTCACCTTCAGGGGTGTGCTAGCCTCTTTCGAGCCCTGGGTCTGGGTTTCCTTGGTACCTCTAAAGCACAAGATTTTTCTTTGGCTTGCGTTCAAAGGACGGCTCAACACCAACGCTAACATGGTTAAAAAAGGATGGTCTGCGGTGGCACCGTTTGCTCATTGTGATGCTTGCCCCGCGGTGGAATCTGCTAATCATCTGCTACTGAGGTGTAGACCAGCTTCCTTTCTTTGGAGTAGTCTGGCTCTGGATACTCTGGCCGCTTCAGCATCTGGTATTTTGGAGTTTGTTCAGCAAGCACAACTTCGTTTACGCTTCAACCGACAATGGAATACGGCCTTCGCTGCTTGTGCTGTCACCCTATGGCACGCCAGAAATAACAGGGTTTTCAATCACAAGACATGGTCTGCAAGCTACACTCGCTTATATGCTGCTAATCTGCTGCGCCTCTGGAGCAACAGAGCATCTAGCCAGCTTACAAAAGAGGACCTTCAGTCTTGGTGCCTAAAGCTCACTACTTAGTGTTTTGAGTTGTCCTTCGTGTTCCTCTTGAGGATCTTTTTTCTTCCACTTTTCCTAGCTCTCCTCCCTCCCCTGTTCTTTTCTTTAGCTTGTGTCTTGCGCCTGGGTGCTAAGACCAAGTTGTATTCTGTTACTTTATCAGGCTTTGCCTGTTTTGAAATATAAGGTCGGCAGCCAGCCACCTTTTTCTTTCAAAAAAAAAAGAAAGGGAGGAGGAGAAGGCGGCGGAGCAGATCGATTACGGCGTACCCTACTGCGCCGTGAGTAATTTCGGGTTTTATTCAGGTATATATACTACTTGGGCTGGGCACCGATGAAAAATGTACTACTTTGGGCTTTCTTTATGCAGTTTTTCCTTTTGTTAGAAGAAAAGTGTAGGATTTGGGCCGAGCCCACATTAATGCTTATATTTTCTCCAATTTTGTTGGGAAATGTATGGATCAACAGGGTTGTCCATAGACAGTGGCCACGGGAAAATATCCAGTTATACCAACTCTCACATGCTCCCGCGAATTAACATGTGATTGAATGGTTAAAGTGACAGTGGTATCTCAACCCATCAGGGTTCAAGAGACGTTCCCGTGTATGCCGGCTTAGTCTCTCGGAGGTGACTTCGTAAATCTCAAGATGATATGCCGGCTTAGTCTCTCGGAGGTGCTCGTAGGGATAGGTTATGCGTGTGTGCGTTCATAAGGATGAGTGTATGCACGTATGTATGAGTGATTGCATCTGTATTGTGTTAAAAAAAAACTCTCCCACGCTCCCATTTCAAAAAAGGTGAATTTAAATGAAATCTGGCACACAATTGTACCCATAAAAATAAATTATAGCTAGCTACATGCTACTCCCTTCGTCCCCAAAATAAGTGACTCAACTTTACACTAAATTTAGTACAAAATTGGTATAAATTGAGTCGCTTATTTTGAGATGAAGGGAGTACTATTTAGCAACGGAAACATGACAAGAGATCTGATTATAAAAAAACCAAAACCAAAATGAAATATAATGTGGCTCTTTCGGGAGTGTTCTTCTAATCCTGAGTTAAAATGCTCCAACTATGAACAGTAAAATCCAAAAAAAGGAAAAATAAAAAAGAATTGATTTTAAAAAAACATTGCTTAGTTTCGGTCTGCATACAAAATTCCATGATGAGCTTACATTCATGGAGGTCTGGTAAAAGACAACAAATTCTGCACTCCAAATTGCTTCCAAAAGTTGTTTTTTAACATCTATTTTTTCCAGAGTATTACAATGTTTTTTCTTCATGGTAATTTGCACGCATGTAGAAAATTGAAAAATGTTTGCTACCAAAAAATCAATTTTGTATGATTTTTAAACTATTTGTTTTTTTATTTTACTGTATAAGAAGATGCATTTGAGATTGAGTGTAGAAACTCTGTTTCAATGGCTCTTCTCTCCTCGAAGAAATTTAGCCGAGCTAGATCTTGATGATATCATTGCATTACCTATGACAATAGCGATAATCCAAAGACGAGCCCAGGCTCATCTACTCCTTAATGAATATTAAATTCAACAAAAATAGCAGAAAATAGAAGTTGGCAACAAAGATGCTTGAGTGTGCTAGGAGGGTGCAAATTTTCACGGTGAAATGACACTCGAGGAGTTCTAGGTGAAAAAACGCTGAAATCTGTTTTGTTACCACTAGCAAGCGGTTACCACTTGCCGCCCGAATAGTGTGGTTTCCATGTAATAATTTGGATGTATTTGGCAATGCAATTTATATTTTACAAAGTCAGAGAGTGGGTATTGAAGTGTTGCCAACAAGTAGCAAATGTTATCAAAACATACAAGCACTATCATGCAACACTTGAATGGGTGGTTAGCAAAGTTCAAGAGCATCATAACCAGAGATTATCAATTGGGTCCACAGTTTGAGAGATAGAAGAATCTCAAGACCAAAGGATGAGAGAATCTTATGGCATCATGCTTTAGATTGATTTTTGCATGCCTCCCATACTATATGCACACAGCTAATGAACTTTTATTGACCATTGTACCCCTAGTGCAGTCCAACAATATCGATATCTCACACAAAAAAGTGATCTCATCCACCCACACTGATCTATTATCGCCATAGAATCCCGTTACCAGCTAGTAACATGACAAGATCGCCGCTGCTACGTACCGTGCTTGCGAAGCCGGAATAGCAGAACGGAAGTACGGAATTTCAATGGTGAATTGCACAATGAACAAATGCACTTTACACATTTTAGGGAGATCAACTTGCGAACGAACCACATTTCTGTTGATCATATACAGGATCCACTGTTTCATTCTTGGCCTGCTAATAGAGGCATCTTGTTGCCTTCCCACTTGTTCAATCTTTTCCTCGCTTCGGCCACCTGCAATCAGATCAGAAGGTAAGTCTTGGTGTGTTTCTCGTAGATTAACCACCAGGTCACCATCCACTTGCTAATCTTGTAATGTGAGTATGGTGTATTGGTGGTCTTTTTGGGGTGTTCAACTCTGCAATGTGTGTGTGACTTGTTAACTACTCCCTCTGTCCCATAATATAAGATCGTTTTTCAAATTATGTAAGCTTGAAAAACGATCTTATGTTGTGGGATTGCGGGGAGTAAATTTGTATTAATGTTGGTTCAGAATATGTATCCGTTGGAATATCGCGGTCTTCAAGCCACTTTTCGCATAGCTAGAGCTTAAAGAAACCCATTGCAGTCTTGCAGGTCCTAATGTCTATTAGGGACTTACGGTCGAGGGAATCTCATGTGCGTACCTCTTTGTTCCAGTCGGTCCTCACCGTAACCCACACCAGGATCACAGTCTGCATAAAGGTACCTCCAATCATACCGCTCCATATGCCCTGCATTTTGTGCCACCGGCCACTATTACATGTCAAGAAAGTGATATGCATGATTGATCAGGGTGAGGGTATCCAGAACCATCCACGGATGCCTTACCGCCGCACCGAGGTCGAAGTAGAAGCCGAGGAGGCAGCCAAGAGGGATGCCGACGACGTAGTAGCAGCCGACGTTGACGTAGGCGACGAACGCTTGCCACCCACACCCCACGGCCACCCCTGCTCATAACATCCACATCAGTGTGCATCCAAAAGAATTTAATGCTTTGGTTGCTTCTGTCTAAAGCCGAGAGCCACAAAACTGAACAGAAAAATTTTATCTTCTCTGTGTGTTCTGATATACTACCTGATAATACTGGCTGGATGCCGTTGAGGATGAGGGTGATCGCCAGGAGAGGCGTCAGCTTGGACACCGCCGCTGCCACATCGTCGCCCCCCGTGTAAATGTAACTGATGTAGTCACGGAAGAACAGGATGACTATCGAGATTATCGCTGCCAAGATGAACGACAGCACCGTCACCACCACCACCGAGAACGCCGCCGACTTGGGGTTGCCCGCGCCAAGCTCATTGCTCACCCTCACACTGTATTATTGCAAAACATGCATGTAAGAACCTAGTTCATTTCGCCTCGTTTAATTAAAGCAAGTGAAAATTGTACAAGTAGTGACAACTTTACCTAGCTGCTGCATTGAATCCCACTGAGATCATGAACACCCATCCTGAAATGGTCATGCTGCAATCACACATAAACACAGCAGAATGATTAGTTGCATCATCCTCTCGGCAGACCAGGCAATCAAAGACAAGTTCAGATAAAGACCAGTTACCAGACAGAGAGCGATGCGAGGGCCATTTCGGGGTCCTTGAGGAGGCCAGCAATGAGCACGAGTATCTGGAAGTACCATGTCTCGAGGCAGAGCATGATAGCTGAGGCAAGGGACAGCTTGAAAAACTCAGGCAAGCCGGAGAACGCCTGGACGGAGAACCCAGTCCACGTGAGGCGGCACCGGCTGCTGGTGACGATATAGATGAACTGTCCAATGACGATGATCCACCAGCTGATGCTGAGCATGAGCGAGGCGCCCAGAAGCCCCAGCCCAAACTTGTACACGATGAGGTAGCTGAGGACGAGGTGAACGGCGAGTGTGGCCGTTGAGATGTAGGCGCTGGGCGCCATGATGCTCTGCGCCTGCATGAACTTCTGGATGGGGAAGTTGGCGGCGTAGGCAAAGATCTGCGGGATGAGGCCGTAGACGAAGATGGCCGCGGCGCTGGCTATCTCGGGGGACTCGCCGAGGAGGATGAGGATGGGGCGGGAGAACGCGTAGAGGACGGCGAGCGGGATGCCGGTGGCCATGAGCAGGACGGTGGAGCGTTGCATGTAGATGCCCAGCATGTCGAACTTGTTCGCGCCGTACGCCTGCCCGCATAGAGTCTCCACCGCGCTCCCCATGCCAAGCTGCAAAGCATTGCATAGTTGGTGGATTAGAGTTCTAGTTTTGTAATTCCAAAATGCTTCGGAATTTTGAGAAACTGATGTGGAATGTATTTGAAATTGTGTAGCCTGACTGAAATAATTATGTAATGCATATATAAATGAATCTCAAGTTAAGAAATGGGAATGAAATAATTGACAAACGCATGTGCAATATATCTGCAATTATGCATTGGGAAAGAAATATGATAGAAATCCAGTGTGAAATTGCATTCAAATTTCAATTTTGTATTTGAAATTGCTTTAGTTTTTGTTTCTTTTTTGTAAATATATGTGGAACTTTTTAAGAATGCTAAATGGTCGTGTACTGATCTGAAATGTATCTTAACTTGGAATGCATTTGAAAAAAATCCATAAAGAAAATGTGAAACTTCAGCTTGTGGCAGTTTTCTGAAATGTATCTTTTGTTTGCGGCATGTTTTCGTGATGTATATGAAATTCCTGAATTTTAGATTGTGCCACTTGTCTCAATATACGAGGATCTTCTGAGATTTAGGCAAACTTTGTGTAATAGACCCGACGTGCATCTTGACTAGCTCTGGAATGCATATGAATTCCAGTGAATTTTTTGTGACATTTCGGTTTGCGGCGTTTTCAGAAAAATGCACCTGAAGTTCATTTTGTGGCAGGACCGAAATAAGTCGAAAACATGTCAATGCAATTAACTCGTTTCTTAAACAACATTGAGATAAAAAGAAAAAGGAAACATGTCTGAAAGTAAGCGCGTTTGAATAGCATATGAAGCGATATGAAATGCCTTCCAAAATGCAGTTCAAACATTTCTAAATTCGCATGAATGGTCCCTCCAACATTAACTGGAATGGGGCTAATAAAAAAAAACTGAAATGAACATCTTGAAAATTTTAAGTTTGGAACTAGGAAGTTCAATTATTGTTTTCAATTACAAGTCCCACCCAATTAGTTATGAGTACAGTAGGCTGAGGACAGACACTGCCCTCCCCGCAAAAAACAAATAAATAAGAAAAAGATAGCGTTTGGATGTCAAAACAGTCGTGTACAGTAGGGCGATAGCATTGAGGGTGCACCGGTAGCAATGTCTCCCACGTGTGAGAACTACTCCCGGCGTCCATAGCCAGTCGTGAAGTAGGTGAGACCACTCACGGGCTAGAATGGAGGGTCGAAATAATTGGGAGTAGTAGGAAGACACGAGCTCCTGACGTGACTTTTTGTTTCGAAAGAGAGAAAGGAGCTCGTGACGCTGGCGGCTGCCGGTCGATGCTCGCTGGAACCGGGCGCTGCTAGATTGATTGATTGATTAGTCTGAGCGCAATCTAGATTCTCGGCCAGGCATCGATTGTGGCACTCCTCTGAATATATGAGGAAGTTGTGAAATAAAATGCACCTGAAGCTCATTTTGGAAAATTCCAGTGAACATTCTGTGGCGTTTCAGTTTGCGGCGATTTCGGAAAATGCACCTGAAGTTCATTTTGGAAAATAAGAGCATTTGAAATTAAATGAAAGCAAGTCTGAAAATAAGAGGATATGAATCAGACTTTTTTTTTTTCGAGGGAATGTCATGATTTGGTATAAAATAGTTACATCGTTCACTGGAGTGTTTACAAGAAAATCCGGGGGTTCATCGACCCAACTACAAGAAGCGTCATTATCATATGCAAATTTAGCTAAAGTGTATGTGACGCATTCTCGAATGCAATTCAAGCTCCATGTTTGATAGGTCAAAAAAAAAAACTCCATGTTTGATAGGCTGAGTAGGCACCGCCCTCCCCGCGAAGGCATTGATGGCGCAGAGCGCGCACCGGTGGCAACGGCATCCTCGTTCACTCCCACGTGTGTTCCGTTGAGTAGATCCTAGAGGGAGGGCGGCTACGGGTCTCACTTACCTACCGCCGCTCCAAGTCAGTAACCAGTCGTCATGTATCTGTGCTGTCTATCATCTATCTATCCATCACGTAGGTGAGGACAACTCACACGGGTTGAGATCTGGGAATTGAATTGCACAAGCTGGAATCGATGATGCGACATGTTTTCAAAAGAGAAAAGGAACTCTGGACGTGACATGCCATGATACGCCCAAGAAATTGCACCTCCTTTTTCAGAAAAATAAGGGGAGAAATCGCATCTCTTGACCAAAGCAAAAGCAAGCACTGCCTGTCTACCGGGTCTCTTGGTTCAGTATTCCACATGTGTGCTCCAGCCACTTCAGTAGTAGAAGCTACAGACGTCGGCCGATCCATCCCACGAGGGTTACAACCGGGTGTTGGTAATTGACTTGATTAGTAGTAATCCGAGCCACGCGCTGTTCCTTCCGGTCCGGATTCTCAGGGCATCGGTTCAAGTCTCGTTAGCATCGCTTGGGTTCGGGTTCGGCAAGGCAAAGGCGGCAGGGGTTGCACGATCGGGTGCGTAATCCATCGAGGATTGCGTAATAATGACTAATCTAGGACTAGGAGGAGGGGGCGTGGGTCGTACCATGAGGCCGTATGCGAAGACCTGGATGCCGGTGTTGCCGAGGGAGGCGGCGGCGAGCTCCAGCGTGCCCAGGTGGCCCGAGAAGATCTGCGTGGACATGGACATGAGGTAGTTGATCATGTACACCAGCACCGCCGGCGCCGCAAGGCGGACCAGCATCCGCATCTCCACCGACGTCGCCGCAAGCATCCGCCGCGCCCACGGCACCGACTCGTCGCTCAGGATGCTCTCCAGCCGCTTGCTGGCCGCCCCGTGCCCCTCGTCGCCCTCGCTGCCGGCCGGCGGCGGCAGCAGCGGGCTCTGCAGCTTGCTGTCCGCGGCCATGGGTGAGTGTGTGGTGTCCGTGCGTGTGTGGTGTCTTGCCGCCTGCCTCTGTTTCCTGTGGCCGAGGGCGGAGATGCAGAGGAGGAGCTCTGCTCGGCGCTGTCCCGTGTGTGGGCTATATAAATCAATCGAAGCTGCGGTGGCGGCGGCGGCAGGGAAAAAATAGGAATTGGGTTGTGGCTGATGTGTGTCCTTTTGGCTCGCCTCCTCCGGAAATGTGGAGTTTGGTTTGAGTTTTTGCTCTCGCGGCTATTGGGTTTTTGCGGTTGGAGTGCGTGCGAGAGCATGTTTGTTGTATCTGCCGCCACGCACACTCGGAAATTGGCGCGTCTTTACTGCTCTACTATACTTAGTTTGGTCTCTGCTGGCATGCGAGTGATACGTACAGTTCTACCGCTTCTAGATCGAAACATGTCGTGTTTCTTGGATTACTGGCGGAACAACAAACTCTAGCTGATGCGCTTTTCGCCGCCGGCCCGCATATTTACGGCAGTTTTACCGGTTTTAGAGCAACTATAGCTGGACGTCTCAAACCCGCCTCATATGTTCGGACGGACCCCCGGTCACTGTTCGGTCATGCTTTTTCGACCCAGATGTGCTCCTTAAACGGGTCTCAAACGTCCGGGCAGACCGCACCACCCATATCCAGCCCAAATATAAGGCGTCCGGATGCCTGTCATGTCGGACCCAACAACCCGCCCCATCCCAAATTGCACCAAATCCATCAAACCTTCGTCCTCCTCCCGCCACCCTCCAACCTTTCCCGCACCTGGACCCTCGTCGTCCTCCACCCTTGCTCCCAATCCGATCCCAATTGGTCAAACCTTGAAGCATTTGAAGTTGGGACAACATCCGATCCCAATCCGAGCAAGAAGAAAAAGACCAAAACGCCAAAGGCAAGAGGTCCGGCATTCTCAAGATTTGAGGACATCTTGTTGGTCAAAGCTTGGTTGGCCACAACGATGGATCCAATATGCGGCACCAAGCAACAGGGGAACACCTATTGGACGAAGATTTGGAAGGAATATCATGAGCAAAAGGAGTATGTGGAGCCGCATCCTATTGTGACCACCCTCATGTGGCATCTCTTCTATATCATTGGGGGATCATTCGAGGGGAAGTAAACAAGTACGTCGGCTACTACTCACAAGTGACCAAACACCCTCAAAGCGGGATGGGAGTCGCAACTCACGTAAGCTCGATTGCCTCATCTTGTCGTCCATTGCATATGCTTCTTGTGTTTGCATTCTTGTGCTCATACATATGTTGTTTGCTAGACGGCGGTGGCGGCCACTTTGTATCACGAGAGAAGAAGCCATTTCCTTGTAGCCATTGTTGGGTCATATTGAATGGCAAGCCGAAGTGGATCCAACTTGTGACCGACCTCAAATCCGGCAAGAAGATGAATTATGGCTCAGGATCGAACCAATCAATTGGGTTGGACGATGAAGGGGACGATGTTGTCGTGACGAATGGAAAAGCCACCGTGCCAAAGGAAAACCGCCAAGTCATGGGAAACAAGTGGGAGAAGGCACGTGCCGCCCGTGATGTCGTGGCTACCAGAATGTCGCCCACATGAACGGGCACTTTTTCGGTGAGGGGAGGAGAGGTACAAGCTCATGTTGGATGCGTAAAAGGAAAGGATGGAGTGGGACCGGAAGAAGACGAAGAAGAAGCATGAAATTGAGAGGGAGAAGAACAAGTTGGAGAAGCAACAAGTGGCGATCAAATGTGAGCTCGAGAAGGCCAAGACATTTGGCGCCATAGAGCTTGAGAAGGAGAGGTTGCAACTTGTGACGCCCGGATAATTAAGCTACAGTAAACCCTGCTAATGGTGCCACGTCATCACATTACTGTTGCTAATCTTCACTTGATCCAAATCACATTTCAAATTCAAATCCATTCTAAAGTCAAAATTCATATTTGTCACACATGAAATCTAAAATGTTCATCTTGTGGCAATTAATCCATAACAAATATTGGTGGTGGACCAACATTTTTGCAAGGTGTTTAAATGGCCTAAACAAATTAAAGTAGTGGCTAAAACAATAGATTGAATGCCTTTTCAATTTATAAAAGTGGCAAACCTTTTCAAAAGCCTCACAATCTTTTTGTGGCAGTGCCAACTATTGCAATGTAATTATGTGGCCAAGTCCCACATTTTACAGAATCTTTTTTGGCAGTTCAATTATTGCAAAAACATTTTCTGTAAAAAGAAAAGAGCAAAAAAAGGGGGAAGAGGAGAAGAGAGAACCCCCCCTTGCCCCACTGGGCTTTAGCCCATCGAAGCAGCCGACCCACCTAACCCCCACCCAACCGGCACAACACTTGCCTCCCCGGTTGCTCCTTCCCCCTTCTTGTTCCTCCGACCGTGCCCATGGTCGCCGACCCACCGCGCCGACCACGCCGCTACAGGCTCCGCGGGGAGGATAAGGACGCCAGCATCGGCGCCCCTGGGGTACGCCGAGATGTTTCCCCCTCACCCACTTCCCCCTTCTTCCTCTCCCTCTCCTTCGTTTTGGAGAGGAGGCCGACGCGGTCGCCGCCGTGCCTCGCCCGTCCTCGCGGCCATCGAGCCCCGTTTGCCTCGCCATCGTGCCCATCGTCTCCGTCGTCACCGTCTACCCCGTCCACGTCCGTGAGCGCGAGTCGGGAGCCACCGTGGGGAGCGGATCGAGCCTCCCCCTTTCGCCTCTGTTGCCGGCGAACTCCATCATCTCCGTCCACTGTTGCTGCTCCTAAGCTCGCACGGGCCTTTCTTGGCCGCACGGTGAGCTCCTCCCTTCCTCCATTCCTCTCCTCTCGCCTTGCTTTTCGCCGTAGCACGCTCCCCGCATAGCCTCTGCCGTTGCCGAACTGCACCTCCACCATGCTGCACGCTGCCGTTGCCGTCGTCATTGACACGCCCCGCTGGGCTCATGACTGTGCTCCGGGGAGCCCCCTGGTGCCGCCAGTGCCTTTAGCTCGCCTCCCCGTGCCCCCCTAGCCGCTAGCCCGACCACCCCCATCTCCGGCCGCCGCCTACCGTCGTTGCGGTGGTCTTCCCCGACCACCCCAGCGGCTGCCACTTGCGCCATTCAACGCGGCTTGACGGCCGCGTCCGAACGAGCCCGTCCACGCTCGATTTGGGCCCCTATGGCTTTTTTCCGCGAGCACCCAAATGCCTCACCGCCGACGGCACTCCAGCCACTCCCCGCCCGGGCCACCACCGTAGAACGATGCAGCTTCGTCCGCTCGATCGATCGAGCTAGGACACGAGCCTGGAGACGCCCCGTAGCCAAATCCCACCTGCTGACACGTGCCTCCGCCGTGGTTTTTGCCACCGGCGGCTAGACACCGGTGCCCGCGCTGACATGGCCGACCAGGGCCACCCCCCAGGGTCACTACCTGGTGGTCCCAGGGGCCCGGGCTGGCCAGTTGATCGAGGTCAACTCTGACTGCGCAGCCCCTAGTCTCTGACTGGTGGGACCCATCCATAACTCTAATTAAATTAGTTAACTTAATTAATTTAAACTAACGAGTCACTGATAGGTGGGCCCAGAGTTTAATTAACTAGATTTAGGTTAGTTTTAACTCTATTTAAACCCGCTGTCTATGACATGTGGGTCCTCCATGTCAGTTTTGACCAGTCAACATCCTGTTGACTACTGGCGTCACCCTGACCTCATGATGATGCAGTAATTCATTTTCTGAATTATTTTAGTTATTAATAAATCTAGAATATTACTAAACTTTAAAAAATCATAGAAAATAATCCGTAACTCGGATGAAAAAGTTTTATACATGAAAGTTGCTCAACGACGAGACGAATCCAAATACGCTCTCCGTACGTCTGTCACATGCCCCTAGCATAGCGAACATTGAACTTTTCCCCTCCGTTTCGTTTGTCCGAAAATGCCAAACTTCGGGAAAGCATTCCTGGATGTTATCCCCCTTCGCCGGCAGTGTGTAGCACCACGTTATAGCACGTCTAGCTCTACCTGTTGTCCTGTTATGCTCTTGCTTGCTATGTATGTACTCTTTTCTTCCCCCTCTTCTCTTCGGTAGACCCCGTGACGACTGCCGATGTCGATGTGATCGACTACGTCGACGACGACCCCTACTTCGCGCTTGAGCAACCAGGCAAGCCCCCTTTGATCATCCCGATATCGCCCATTCTATACTCTCAGGCTTGCATTAGATTTTGCTACTGTTATTGTTTGCTCCTATTCTGATGCATAGCCTGCTTTTGTACCTGCTATTGTTACCTACCTGCTTATCCTAAACTACTTAGTATAGGTTGGTTAGTGTTCCATCAGTGACCCCCACCTTGTCCTTGTTGCCCCTGCTTCATCATTGATGACTCGATCAGCGTGATCGACGACCAGAGCCCGACACCTCACATCACATCATGCCCCTTTTGTTGCTCGACTCTGCAGAGCTACTATCGAGTGCCAAGGGTGATCCCTCATAACGCACTCCTGATGATAATTCTGTAGTGTAACTATTAGGTCGTGGAATCGAGGGTGATTTCCTCTTTCACCATTCCCGATGCGGCTTTGTCGTTCAACACCTCAAGTGTGAACCTCGAGGGTGGTCCCTCTTACGTTCACCTTGATGATAACATTGAGTGGAATCCACCGGGGGTGATTCCTCGGGTTTTCCCCTTGATGTCTAGACACACGGTTACCTTGACTTTACTTGAGTCATTGGGGAAGTCGGGTCGGCCCTGATGTTGGAGATATGCCCTAGAGGCAATCATGTATGATGATATTTCCTATGTGTTTATGAATAAAGATAGTCCTTGGACAATATCAATGATGTGTATGGCAAGTATGTGACTTGTTTGTGGGACTATGCATTGTATGGTAACTGTCCTAAAAGGTCCCTAGTGGAAAGGGCTGTGTGGACGCGCAGCCGACTAGACTAGCATATGACACGGTCGATGGCTGGTCTCACTGGCCATGGAGCATTGGATGCTAACCGGATAATATGGACTTGGAATGGTCTGGTCGTATTCAACGTACTCGGATCCGAGTCGAGATAAGGTCCGAGTCGGACAGACCCAACTATGAGACGCAGCGATATGTCATCTGTGAGTCTCTAGTACAACATACGTTCTATGTCCTAAGACCTGAGCTGATGCATGTACTCGGGATGGTGACAGACTTGCTTTGGGCCGACCAAACGCTACTCCGTGACTAGGTAGTTACAAAGGTAGGTTTCGGGTTTGTCCAGTCCCATGTCATGCGAGACATGGTCGAGCAAGATGGGATTTGCCCTCCGATCGGAGAGATATACTCTGGGCCCTCGTGTGATCCGACCAGATAATCATGGCTATGTGACAAGGATTATGAGATAATCCGGTTTGTGGTCAGATCACCGAACGAGAAAGAGGTCGGGCTAGCACAAGGATGACAGTCTCGCTTTGAGCCCGACAACATATATCATGAGGCAAAGGGAATGAAGTGTGACACGTTATGCAGTGTTCGCCTAACCAGCTTCATAGTCTGCTTGGTGGTCGGCATGCCTTGCTAGAGGCCGCTACCAACCGTGCAGGTCGGAGGTGATCCGAACTGCGACCAAGCCGACTTGAACCTAAGGGGTCGCGCGCTTAAGGGAAGGAACCTACGAGGTCGGTTCATAGGACACTGGTCGGATGTGATCCGAACTGGACTAGGAACGTGACCAAGTAGACTTTGGGCTTTAGGGTCCATGCGAGGCCCAAGTGTTGAGCCTGCGACGGATGCCTAATAAAGTGAAGGTGCGGCACACTCATGCGGTTGATCGCTTCGGCGCTGTCACTAGGGTTTACATGTGTTGCGAATAGCCTCCTCCACTCATCGCCGACTGTGTGATCGGACCTAGCAGTCCGCCGCACGGTGTTCCTCTTGCACGCACGGATACCGTTAGAGGCGGTGCACTTGCGCCGCTCGGTGAACTTGTACGTGGGATCGGACGACCGGCTGTTCGAGGGAGATCGGACGAGGAGGAGATGATCCACGAGGACGCGCTACCCCAACTCTTCTTCCGCTGCACGGCACTGCGCGTCTAGTGGTAACGAACTGTGATCCATCTCCCGTAGCATGTTCTTGGTTGTTCTGTGCATAGGAATTTTAATTTGCAGTCGACGCACCCTACCGTAGAAACCAACAGTGGTATCAGAGCCTCTGCTGTAGGATTTGGATTCAGATCGTATGCATATTAGATATGTGGAGGCGGCAGATGAGATCTGTTGTCGTTGATAAGATCGGCTATGTGCATGGTTGATGTGATCAACTGCACATGGGGATCGTTGAGGCTATGTTTTCTGTCAATCAGGATCGATGAAGTCGTGACACGATCTACCCCTACCGGTCGGTCATCCGCCATCGGGGTTAACAGTGAAACGTAAATCCAAATCGGATTCGCGATGATCGATATGATCGGTCAGATCAGAAAATTCAGCGTGAACAAAGTTCAGATGCGATCTGTGATTTCCGAAAACGTCGGGCGTGCTGCCCCAACTCTTCTTCCGCTACACGACACTGCGCATCTAGTGGTAACAGACTGTGATCCATCTCCCGTAGCATGTTCTTGGTTGTTCTGCGCATAGGAATTTTAATTTGCAGTCGACGCACCCTACCGTAGAACCCAACAACTGAGGGGTACCCGCGAGTTGATGTGAAGGTTGTGCGGGCCCGTTGAGCACCCGCGAGTTTTCCACATGGCACGGCCGGGCAGTCTGGGCCCTTGCCGTAAGTCCATGAGATGGGGCGACGGGGTTAGCTTATCGTGAGACTCTTCTCGTTTCCGCGAGCCCCCAATGCACTAATAGGTTTGGGTATTTGTTCTGAGTTGGCTCTAGCCTTTACGCACTAACCACCACGCGAGAATAGATATGGGCCTCGACGTCGCAGTATCAGCCGAAGCTTTGTCAGACGTCTAGTTCAGCATCATGGCATGGTCGGATCGTGCTGGCCATCCGAGGCGGTGCTGGTATCCACCTTGCACACAACGACTCGGAGTGCTCCGGGAGATGGGCAAAATGTTGGGGAACGTAGTAATTTCAAAAAATTTCCCACGCACACGCAAGATCATGGTGATGATATAGCAACGAGGGGAGAGTGTTTTCTCGCACCCTCGTGACCCGAAGCGAAGCGCTGACACAACGTAGTGGAAGTAGTCGACGCCTTCCGGTTCAACCGATCCAGGCACCGTTACTCCGGCACCTCCGAGTTCTTGACACACGTACAGCTCAATGACGCACCCTCGATCTCCAATCTAGTAGAGGCGCCGAGGGGAGTTCCACAAGACGACGTGGTGGGACTCTTGATGTTCTCTGTCGCAGGGCTTCGCCTAAGCACCGCTACAATATGACCGAGGTGTAATATCGTGGAGGGGGGCACCGCACACAGCTAAGGAACGATCAATGATCAACTTGTGTGTTCTAGGGTGCCCCCCTACCCCCGTATATAAAGGAGGGAGGGAGGAGGTGGCCAGCCCAAGGAGGGGGCGCGCCATAGGAGGAGGAAACCTACTCCAAGTAGGTTTCCCCTCTTTTTCCTTATCTTATTTGGAGGGGGAAGGAAGGAGTACTAGTAGTAGGAAGGAGTACTAGCAGTAGGAAAGGAAGAGGGGGAAGGAGAAAGGAAAGGGGGGGCCGGCCCCCTTCCCCAATTCGGATTGGGCTTGGGGGGGGCGCCCCCTTCCCTTTCTCCTTCTCCCTTCCTCCTACATGGGCCCAATAAGGCCCATATACTTCCCGGGGTTCCAGAACCTCCCTGAGCTCCGAGATATTCCCAAACTCTTCCGAACCTTTCCTGTCCAAATATATCCGTCCAATATATCAATCTTTATGTCTCGACCATTTCGAGACTCCTCGTCATGTCCGTGATCATATCCGGACTCGAACAAACTTCGTACATCAAAATACATAAACTCATAATATAATTGTCATCGAAACCTTAAGCGTGCGGACCCTACGGTTCGAGAACGATGTAGACATGACTGAGACATGTCTCTGGTCAATAACCAATAGCGAGACCTGGATGCCCATATTGGTTCCTACATATTCTACGAAGATCTTTATCGGTCAAACCGCACAACAACATACGTTGTTCCCTTTGTCATCGGTATGTTACTTGTCCGAGATTCGATCGTCGGTATCCAATACCTAGTTCAATCTCGTTACCGACAAGTCTCTTTACTCGTTCTGTAATACTTCATCTCATAACTAACTCATTAGTTACATGCTTGCAAGGCTTAGGTGATGAGCATTACCGAGAGGGCCCAGAGATACCTCTCCGACAATCGGAGTGACAAAACCTAATCTCGAATTATGCTAACTCAACATGTACCTTCGGAGACACCTGTAGTACTCCTTTATAATCACCCAATTACGTTGTGACGTTTGGTAGCACCCAAAGTGTTCCTCCGGTAAACAGGAGTTACACAATTCTCATAGTTACAGGAACATGTATAAGTCATGAAGGAAGCAATAGCAGAATACTAAACGATCAAGTGCTAAGCTAACGGGATGGGTCATGTCAATCACATCATTCTCCTAATGATGTGATCCCATTAATCAAATGAAAACACATGTCTATGGTTAGGAAACATAACCATCTTTGATTAATGAGCTAGTCAAGTAGAGGCATACTAGTGACTATATGTTTGTCTATGTATTCACACATGTATCATGTTTCCGGTTAATACAATTCTAGCATGAATAATAAACATTTATCATGATATGAGGAAATAAATAATAACTTTATTATTGCCTCTAGGGCATATTTCCTTCAGTCTCCCACTTGCACTAGAGTCAATAATCTAGTTCACATCGCCATGTGATTTAACACCAATATTCATATCTGTATATGATTAACACCCATAGTTCACATCATCATGTGACCAACATCCAAAGGATTTACTAGAGTCAATAATCTAGTTCACATCGCTATGTGATTAACACCCAAAGAGTACTAAGGTGTGATCATGTTTTGCTCGTGAGAGAAGCTTAGTCAACGGGTCTGTCACATTCAGATCCGTATGTATTTTGCAAATATTTTATGTCCACAATGCTTTGCACGGAGCTACTCTAGCTAATTGCTCTCACTTGCAATATGTATCCAGGTTGAGACTTAAGAGTCATCTGGATCAGTGTGAAAGTTTGCACTGATGTAACTTTTACAACAAACTCTTTTATCACCTCCATAATCGAGAAACATCTCCTTAGTCCTTACTAAGGATATTCTTGACCAATGTCCAAAGATCTACTCCTAGATCACTATTGTACCCCTTGCCAAATTCAGAGCAAGGTATACAATAGGTCCAGTACATAGCATAGCATACTTTATAGAACCTATGACTGAGGCATAGGGAATGACTTTTCATTCTCTTTCTATTTTCTGTGTGGTCGGGATTTGAGTCTTACACAATTTCATACCTTTGCAACACAGCAAGAACTCTTTCTTTGACTGCTCCATTTTGAACTATTTCAAAATCTTGCCAAGGTATGTACTCATTGAAAATCTTATCAAGCGCCTTGATCTATCTCAATAGATCTTGATGCTCAATATGTAAGTAGCTTTTATCGAGGTCTTTTCTTTTAAAGAACTCCTTTAAAACACTCCTTTATGCTTTGCGTAAAAATTCTACTTCATTTCGATCAACAATATGTCACTCACATATACTAATCAGAAAAGCTGTAGTGCTCCCACTCACTTTATTGTAAATACAGGCTTCATCGTAAGTCCATATAAAACTATATGCTTTGATCAACTTATCAAAGCGTATATTCCAACTCCGAGATGCTTGCACCAGTCTATAGATGGATCATTGGAGCTTGCACATTTTGTTAGCACCTTTAGGATTGACAAAACCTTCGGTTGCATCATATACAAATCTTCTTTAATAAATCATTAAGGAATGCAGTTTTGACATCCATTTGCCGATTTCATAAAATGTGGCAATTGCTAACATGATTCGACAGACTTAAGCATCGATACGAGTGAGAAAATCTCATCGTATTCAACACCTTGAACTTGTTGAAAACCTTTCGCAACAAGTCGAGCTTGGTAGATAGTAATACTACTATCGTTGTCCGTCTTCCTCTTGAAGATCCATTCATTTAACATGGCTTGCGATCATCGAGCAAGTTAATCAAAGTCCATACTTTGTTCTCATACATGGATCATATCTCGATTTTATGGCCTCGAGCCATTTCGCTGAATCTGGGCTCATCATCGCTTTCTCATAGTTCGTAGGTTCATCATGGTCTAGTAACATGATTTCCGAACATGATTACTACACCACTGTGCGGATCTTACTCGAAGACCTACGAGGTTCTCAGTAGTAACTTGATCTCAAGTTTCATGATCAATATCATTAGCTTCCTCACTAATTGGTGTATTTGTCACGAGGCTGATTTATGTGATGAACTACTTTCCAATAAGGGAGTAGGTACAGTTACCTCATCAAGTTCTACTTTCCTCCCACTCACTTCTTTCGAGAGAAACTCCTTCTCTAGAAAGGATCTATTATCAGCAACAAATTTGCCTTCGGATCTGTGATAGAAGGTGTACCCAACAATTTCCTTTGGGTATTCTATGAAGACGCACTTCTCCGATTTGGGTTCGAGCTTATCAAGTTGAAAAACCTTTTTTTCATATAAGCATCACAACTCCAAACTTTAAGAAACGACAGCTCAGGTTTACTGCTAAACCATAGTTCATACGGGGTCGTTTCAACAGATTTAGATGGTGCCCTATTAAACGTGAATGCAGCTGTCTTTAATGCATAACCCCAAAACGATAGTGGTAAACTGATAAGAGATATCATAGATCGCACCATATCTAGTAAAGTATGATTACGACGTTCGGACACACCATAACGTTGTGGTGTTCCAGGTGGCGTGAGCTGTGAAACTATTCCACATTGTTTTAATTGAAGACCAAACTCGTAACTCAAATATTCATCTCCATGATCAGATTGCAGAAACTTTATTTTCTTGTTACGATGATTTTCCACTTCACTCTGAAATTCTTTGAACCTTTCAACTATTTCAGACTTATGTTTCATCAAGTAGATATACCCATATCTGCTCAAATCATCTTGTGAAGGTCAGAAAATAATGATACTTGCCACGAGCCTTCATACTCATTGATCTGCATACATCAGTATGTATTATTTCCAATAAGTCGGTAGTTCGTTCCATTGTTCCGAAGAACGGAGTTTTAGTCATCTTGCCCAAAAGGCACGGTTCGCAAGCATCAAATGATTCATAACCAAGTGATTCCGAAAATCCATCTTTATGGAGTTTCTTCATGCGCTTTACACCGATATGACCTAAACGGCAGTGCCACAAATAATTTGCACTATCATTATTAACTTTTGCATCTTTTGGCTTCAATATTACGAATATGTGTATCACACGATCGAGATCCAACAAACCATTTTCATTGGGTGTATGACCATAGAAGGTTTTATTCATGTAAATGTAACAACAATTATTCTCTAACTTACATGAATAACCGTATTGCAATAAACATGATCAAATCATATTCATGCTCAACGCAAACACCAAATAACACTTATTTAGGTTTAACACTAATCCCGAAAGTATAGGGAGTGTGCGATGATGATCATATCAATCTTGGAACTATTTCCAACACACATCGTCACTTCACCCTTTAACTAGTCTCTGCTTATTCTCGCAACTCCCGCTTTGAGTTACTAATCTTAGCAACCTAACTAGTATCAAATAATCGAGGGTTGCTATAAACACTAGTAAAGTACACATCAATAACATGTATATCAAATATACTTATGTTCACTTTGCCATCCTTCTTATCCGCCAATCACTTGGGGTAGTACCTCTTCCAAAGGACCAGTCTCTTTGCGGTAGAAGCACTTAGTCTCGGCTTAGGACCAGACTTGGGTTTCTTCACTTGAGCAGACAACTTGCTTGCCGCTCTTCTTGAAGTTCCCTTCTTTCCCTTTGCCTTTTCTTGAAACTAGTGATCTTGTTAACCATCAACACTTGATGCTCTTTTCTTGATTTCTACCTTCGCGATCTCAACATCGCGAAGAGCTCAGAATAACTTTCCTCATCCCTTGCATATTATAGTTCATCACGAAGTTCTAGTAACTTAGTGATGGTGACTAGAGAATTCATCAATCACTATCTTATCTGGAAGATTAACTCCCACTTGATTCAAGCGATTGAAGTACCTGCATAATCTGAGCACATGCTCACTAGTTGAGTGATTCTCCTCCATCTTTTAGCTTTAGAACTTGTTGGAGACTTCATATCTCTCAACTCGGGTATTTGCTGGAAATATTAACTTCAACTCCTGGAACATCTCATATGGTCCATGACGTCCAAAACGTCTTTGAAGTCCCGATTCTAAGCCCGTTAAGCATGGTGCACTAAACTATCAAGTAGTCATCATATTGAGCTAGCCAAATGTTCATAACGTTTGCATCTGCTCCTGCAATAGGTTTGTCACCTAGCGGTGCATCAAGGACATAATTCTTCTGAGCAGCAATGAGGATTAACCTCAGATCATGGATCAAATCCGCAACATTGCTACTAACATTTTTCAACACAGTTTTCTCTAGGAACATATCAAAATAAACATATGAAAGCAACAACGCGAGCTATTGATCTACAACATAATTTGCAAAATACTACTAGGACTAAGTTCATGATAAATTAAAGTTCTATTAATCATATTACTTAAGAACTCCCACTTAGATAGACATCCCTCTAATCTTCTAAGTGATCACGTGATCCAAATCAACTAAACCATGTCCGATCATCACGTGAGATGGAGTAGTTTCAATGGTGAACATCGCTATGTTGATCATATCTACTATATGATTCACGCCGACCTTTCGGTCTCCGTGTTCGAGGCCATATCTCAGTATATGGTAGGCTCGTCAAGTATAACTTTGAGTATTCGCGTGTGCAACTGTTTTGCACCGTTGTATTTGAACGTAGAGCCTATCACACCCGATCATCACGTGGTGTCTCAAAGACGAAGAACTTTCATAGCGGTGCATACTCAGGGAGAACACTTCTTGATAATTAGTGAGAGATCATCTTAAAATGCTACCGTCAATCAAAACATAATAAGATGTATAACAGATAAACATCATATGCAATCAAAATAAGTGATATGATATGGCCATCATCATCTTGTGCTTGTGATCTCTATCTCCGAAGCACCGTCGTGATCACCATCGTCATCGGTAGCGACACCTTGATCTCCATCGTAGCATCGTTGTCGTTTCGCCATCTATTGCTTCTCGACTATCGCTACCGCTTAGTGATAAAGTAAAGCAATTACAGTATGCGTTGCATTTCATACAATAAAGCGACAACCATATGGCTCCGCCATTGCCGATAACTTCGGTTACAAAACATGATCATCTCATACAATAAAATATAGCATCACGTCTTGGCCATATCACATCACAACATGCCCCGCAAAAACAAGTTAGACGTCCTCTACTTTGTTGTTGCAAATTTTACGTGGCTGCTACGGGCTTAGCAAGAACCGTTCTTACCTCGCATCAAAACCATAATGATAGTTTGTCAAATAGACTCCGTTTTAACCTTCACAAGGACCGGGCGTAGCCACTTTCGGTTCAACTAAAGTTGGAGAAACAGACACCGCTAGTCACCGTGTGCAAAGCACGGCGGTAAAACCAGTCTCGCGTAAGCGTCTGGCGTAATGTCGGTCCGGGCCGCTTCATCCAACAATACCGTCGAACCAAAGTATGACATGTCGGTAGGCGGTATGACTTATATCGTCCACAACTCACTTGTGTTCTACTCGTGCATATAACATCAACGCATAAAACCTAGGCTCGATGCCACTTTGTTGGGGAACGTAGTAATTTCAAAAATTTCTTACGCACACGCAAGATCATGGTGATGATATAGCAACGAGGGAGAGTGTTGTCTACGCTCGTGAGACCGAAGCGAAGCGTTGACACAACGTAGTGGAAGTAGTCGTCGTCTTCCGGTTCAACCGATCCAGCACCGTTACTCCGGCACCTCCGAGTTCTTGACACACGTACAGCTCGATGGCGCACCTCGATCTCCAATCCAGAGAGGCGCCGAGGGGAGTTCCGTCAAGACGACGACGTGGTGACGATCTTGATGTTCTCTGTCGCGGGCTTCGCCTAAGCACCGCTACAATATGACCGAGGTGTAATATCGTGGAGGGGCACCGCACACGGCTAAGGAACGATCAATGATCAACTTGTGTGTTCTAGGGTGCCCCCTACCCCGTATATAAAGGAGGGAGGGAGGAGGTGGCGGCCCATGGAGGGGCGCCATAGGAGGAGGAAACCTACTCCAAGTAGGTTTCCCTCTTTTCCTTATCTTATTTGGAGGGAAGGAAGGAGTACTAGTAGTAGGAAGGAGTACTAGTAGTAGGAAAGGAAGAGGGAAGGAGAAAGGAAGGGGCGGCCCCTTCCCCAATCGGATTGGGCTTGGGGCGCGCCCCTTCCCTTGCTCCTTCTCCTTCCTCCTACATGGGCCCAATAAGGCCCATATACTTCCCGGGGTTCCAGTAACCTCCGAGTCTCAGATATTCCCAAACTCTTCCGAACCTTTCCGGTGTCCAAATATATCCGTCCAATATATCAATCTTTATGTCTCGACCATTTCGAGACTCCTCGTCATGTCCGTGATCATATCCGGACTCGAACAAACTTCGTACATCAAAATACATAAACTCATAATATAATTGTCATCGAAACCTTAAGCGTGCGGACCCTACGGTTCGAGAACGATGTAGACATGATGAGACATGTCTCGGTCAATAACCAATAGCGGGACCTGGATGCCCATATTGGTTCCTACATATTCTACGAAGATCTTTATCGGTCAAACCGCACAACAACATACGTTGTTCCTTTGTCATCGGTATGTTACTTGTCCGAGATTCGATCGTCGGTATCCAATACCTAGTTCAATCTCGTTACCGACAAGTCTCTTTACTCGCTCGTAATACTTCATCTCATAACTAACTCATTAGTTACATGCTTGCAAGGCTTAGGTGATGAGCATTACCGAGAGGGCCCAGAGATACCTCTCCGACAATCGGAGTGACAAAACCTAATCTCGAATTATGCTAACTCAACATGTACCTTCGGAGACACCGTAGTACTCCTTTATAATCACCCGATTACGTTGTGACGTTTGGTAGTACCCAATGTGTTCCTCCGTAAACGGAGTTACACAATTCTCATAGTTACAGGAACATGTATAAGTCATGAAGGAAGCAATAGCGAGAATACTAAGCGATCAAGTGCTAAGCTAACGGGATGGGTCATGTCAATCACATCATTCTCCTAATGATGTGATCCCGTTAATCAAATGAAAACACATGTCTATGGTTAGGAAACATAACCATCTTTGATTAATGAGCTAGTCAAGTAGAGGCATACTAGTGACTATATGTTTGTCTATGTATTCACACATGTATCATGTTTCCGGTTAATACAATTCTAGCATGAATAATAAACATTTATCATGATATGAGGAAATAAATAATAACTTTATTATTGCCTCTAGGGCATATTTCCTTCAGTCTCCCACTTGCACTAGAGTCAATAATCTAGTTGGGTAACGTGGTGCACCCCTGCAGGGAAGATATATATTCGAATACCGTGTCCACGGTAATGGACATTCAGACTTGTATCCTGATCTTATATAACTAGAAATGGATACTTGAGATATGTGATGGATATGTGGCTCTGAGATTGCTTTCCTGCGGGGAGTCGGGGAAGGATCTCTGGGCGTTGATGTTACAACATGCTTGTTAATTATAAACTGTTATTCTTTACTCTTCTACATGCTGCAAGATGCTCGGAGCTGCGTGAAGATGCTAGTCTTCGATAGGCTAGGCTTTCCCCCTCTATTCTGGCATTCTGCAGTTTAGTCCACAGATACAACCCTTCCATTAGATACAAATGCATACTTAGTATAGATCTGATGCTTGCAAGTACTTTGGATGAGTACTCACGGTTGCTTTGCTACCCCTTTTTCCCCTTCTTTCTTCTTTCCGGTTGATGCATCCAGATGGTGGATTCTTGGAGCCAGATGCCATCGACGACGGATACTACTACATGGAGGCCGCCAAAGACCAGGAGTAGTTAGGAGGTCCCAGGCAGGAGGCCTTGCCTCTTCGATCATGTTGCTTTTGTGCTAGCCTTCTTAAGGCAGTCTTGTTTAACGTATGTCTGTACTCAGATATTGTTGCTTCCGCTGACTCTTGTGTATCGAGCTATGTATTCGAGCCCTCGAGGCCCTTGGCCTGTAATATAAAGCTTGTATTATTTTGATGTGTGTCTAGAGTTGTGTTGTGATATCTTCCCGTGAGTCCCTGATCTTGATCGTACACATTTGCGTGTATGATTAGTGTACGATTGAATCGGGGGCGTCACAAGTTGGTATCAGAGCAGACTGCCTGTAGGAACCCCCTTTTCAACTCCTTGGCTGAAGTTGAGTCTAGTCTTTGAAAATTTTTGTTTTACTAACATGGCTGTGTGGCTTACTGGCCCCACATCGCCATTGGGTGGTATTAGGATCTTTTACTCCTCGTCTTTACTCTGAGACTCTAATCTCTCTTCTATTCGGGTTAAATGATTTTGTTAAATCTAACTCTAGGTTCTCGTAAATACTTTCTCCCGGAGAGCTCCTCACTCCAGATGATTGCTTGGTGCAACAGAAGATTCTAAAGATACTCTCCGTTATTTTCCTAAGACCCTTATGCCATCCGCCGTTACGATCCCAACCACCGATAAATCCTTATGGGTAACTACCTACATTGCCGTTCATACCTTCATCCCCAGTTTCTCTTGTTATTACAAGATGCCCCGAATTACTCTCTGTTGTCCTAAGAATCCGTTGAGCCTACTACCTTGCACTTCTTTGCCACATGAATATCCCCTACAGATAATTACTCGCGCTTGCCGAGTATCCGTTCATCCACAGTTGTTCATGTGATTCACAAGATACTTTGGAATACCATCCGATCATCCGATAATCTTGTCCAATTATTGCTCTGCTAATATTTATCTGCTTGCATTATAGTTACTTCCATATGTCTAGCAATACTCATTAGCATCCTTTGTCATTGTAATTTCGAGCGTTTGATTCAATTCGTTTGCGAATGCTCGCGATCATCAGTCCTATTTAAAATTCTCCCCTTGGTTCATACGTCACTCCAGACATGAGCTGGTGTTCGACAAATCAAACCTTGATTGATTATCGATCTATGTTTATTCAACTTACTTGTCTTTGATCAGAACCTCCACTTCTGATCCCTTGATTTTGGAAATCATAATTCCTTTGCATTTGAACTCTGAATTAGTCAGTTGTTTCTATAACCCGATCACCGCATCCTTTCTTCTTCTGGTTGAGTATTGATGCTCACATCAGATCCCTCGTGGACCACCAGATCCTTTGTGGGATTCTATCCTACAGCGTCCTTCATATACAGTAACCTTGTAAGCCTTCCCTCGGATACATGATGCCTTTGGTAAATTGTATCCCCCGCTCTTGTCAACCATACCCTTCTTCCGGGCTTTTACTCATGAAGTGGTGGTATATGTTCTTAAGATGCCCCTATGGGTTGAATCTTTGTCTTACCTAAATCCGTGTGAACCCGAAGATTATGCGAGTTATATCTACTGGTGTTTCTTCGGATAAATTTTTAATTCTACAACTTCTTCGAATGCGAGAGGTGAATGGAAAGTTATGCATTGTAGAAGTGGGAGTCGACCTTGAACTTTGTGTTCATGCCCATGGAAACGATGTAGATCTTATCATGGGAGCTTCTTGTAATGATAATAATCCCCTTGTGGTAATTTCATCTTGTATCTATGTTTGGTCCTTTGCAACCGTGGTTCCGACCAGATTGTTCTTCTTCGATCTTAGTTCTTGGACAAGTTAAAGTACTTGTCTTCTGTAGATCTTCTCATCTATCCAACCTTTATCCGGTTCTACCTTCGAGTATTACCCTCTGGTATCTCGAGTATATCATGGAACTCCGTAGCTTCTTATGAGTCCTTCATCAACTATTATTTCTCGCTGATTCTAATTTTTCACTGGTTTGGAGTTGTTAGACACTCGAGAATACAGATAACTAATTCGAGTCTACGCTTTCTTTTCCATTGTTTTGTCTAATCTTTCTTGTAACCTATCTTATCTGAGCAGTGATAATTCCCTACTTATGTAAACACCTCGGTGTACAACTCTGTCAGTAAGACCTTGTTATTATTGTTGATGACATTCTGGGAGCCACCGATGGACGAGAACTTTGCCTACTGGCCCGCCTCGTTCAACGAGCTAGAAAATGGTTCTCTTCATCCCTAGCCCTTTGGTACCAACGTTGTTGCCAACATAACTGACAGGTTGTCCTCTGACCTGCCTTGCTATCATGATCATACAAAATGATTAGCGCCTTCCTGGTGTTAACCCACATGGGGGGCCCATAACCCCCCAGTTCCACAGGATTGAAACTTGACTCTCCTGAACATCCCTGTTTTCCAAAATTGTTCCTCACACTTGGCTTCGTATGTAAATAACGAGCCACATACCTAGTGATCCATGCTGGTATCAGGCGCAATACTTATTCCCATTTCCCCGAACCCCTTTCACCCTCTGTTTCAGGCAACAAACAATTGCCTACCCAGTTGAACCTTCTTATTGCACCTTCTTATCTTGCTCTCTATGACTTTCTTAAATTCAACTCGAGAGATGCCTTTATGCCACGTTCAGTGAGATAGCCCTCAGGTACCTATCTTGTGATGAGCTCCGTCCTTCTCGAGTCTTTCCCCCTTACTTCACCACTTAAATCTTGGGACGAGATTTCTTGTAGTGGAGGAGAATTGTGATGCCCGGATAATTAAGCTACAGTAAACCCATGCTAATGGTGCCACGTCATCACATTATTGTTGCTAATCTTCACTTGATCCAAATCACATTTCAAATTCAAATCCATTCTAAAGTCAAAATTCATATTTGTCAGACATGAAATCTAAAATGTTCATCTTGTGGCAAATAATCCATAGCAAATATTGGTGGTGGACCAACATTTTTGCAAGGTGTTTAAATGGCCTAAACAAATTAAAGTAGTGGCTAAAACAATAGATTGAATGCCTTTTCAGTTTATAAGTGGCAAACCTTTTCAAAAGCCTCACAATCTTTTTGTGGCAGTGCAAACTATTGCAATGTAATTATGTGGCCAAGTCCCACATATTACAGAATCCTTTTGGGCAGTTCAATTATTGCAAAAACATTTTCTGTAAAAAGAAAAGAGCAAAAAAAGGGGAACAGGAGAAGAGAGAACCCCCCCCCCCTTGCCCCACTGGGCTTTAGCCCATCCCAACAGCCGGCCCACCTAACCCCCACCCAAGCCGGCCCAGCACTTTTTTTGACTATTTACTGCAAGGCAACAGCCTCACAGTCCTTTATTAATAACTAAAAGAGGCAAAAGTTACAAGTTTACAAATGTACAGAAAAGAGAAAAGATACTTACAAGAAAAGTGGCTAAGTAAGGTTAGCTATCCAAGACAGAAAACTATCTTTATATTTACATCTAATCCTATGAGACAGAAGAGAGATGTCATGGATAAAGTTTCTTCTCCAAGCTCTAAATGAGGGTTGCTCATTTCTGAAGATCTTCCCATTCCTTTGTGTCCAAATATTCCAAGTAGCAGTGAAGACAACCTCAGAGAAGAAAGGGTGACCGAAATCCCTCCTAACTGCTTGAGCCATATCATATGTGGTTTGGTTCGGTTGAACAGTCCAAGAAATCCCAAGATAGTTCCAAACCCTTTGGCTAAAATTGCAAGCAAAGAAAAGATGAGCCTGATCCTCATGTTGTGAAAGGTTGCATAGCACACAAGTGTCATCCTGGATGATCCACTACCGATGTTGCATCATATCCCTAGTGTTCAAACGATCCATTAAGAGTAGCCAACCAAAAACTTTGAGCTTTAGTGTGCATGCACACTTCCAAATCCATTTGAATATGGGATCAACCACTAGGTGTGAGAAGCAAGAGTCATAATATATCTTTGACATAGAAACTCCAGACTTCGAAGGCCACTTCCAAATGTCCTTGCTCTCACCATCCAGATTGATCAAAGGCAGGAGGGCCTCGAGTTCTGTGAATTCCGAGAAGGCCTCCTGCGATAGAGGCAAATGGAAAAGATCCAAGATATCAGGCTGCTCCATAAACTCCTTGACTGTGAGTGCATCATCCACAACAAATGAATGTAGCCTCGGGAAACAGTCATGTAAAAGGACAGCACGATTTCCCAGCTGCCAACGGTCAAGCCAAAAAAGCACCGTGTCACCAGCATTAACCCGTGGAATGGCTAGCTTACAGAATTTGGGGTATAAACGCATGATATCACACCACCAAAACGAACCACAGATCTGGGTGCTTTAGGGTAGTGACGATGCATAATAAGTGTCCCAAATTAAAGATACCCAAGGCACGCCCACTTTATTGAAGAACTTGAAGAGATGTTTTAGTAACAAAGCCTCATTTTGGATGGCCAAGTTAAGAACACCCAAACCACCAAATCTCTTAGGGCGACAGACTAAATCCCAAGCAGCCAATGATTGACGTGGATTGTCCGTGTTGCCTCTCCACAGACATTGTCTCATGATTCGCTCTAACTGCTGTAAAATGCTCTTTGAGAGAGATAATGTGCACAAAAAGTATATTGGCATGGAGCACAACACCGACTGAAGAAGTTGCAGTCGGCTTCCTTGGTTTAGTAGGCATGAGGAGGCAGATAAGCGGCGCTCGACATGATCAACTAGAGGCAGCAGATCATAGATTATAGGCCTAGAAGTTCCCATTAGCAATCCTAGATACGTGAAAGGCATTGTCCCAACATCGCATCCAAGCAAGGAGGCCACCCTAGCACCTTCCGCATCAGACATGTTTATTGGAATGAGAGAGGACTTACTAAAGTTAACACGTAAACCAGTTGACTCAGCAAAAGTGACAAGCATCTCCTTGAATGCAATGAGCTGATCATCGATCGCAGGAAGAACAATTAAAGTGTCATCAGCATATTGTACGATCGGGTAATCATTGGAGTTGGTTGGGATTGGCAGAGATAGGATATTCCTAGAGCACATCTCGTTGACTACAGATTGCAATAAATCAACCGCAATCACAAAGAGCAACGGTGAGAGAGGATCCCCCTGACGCACGCCCGTTCTACAAACAAAGTGATTACCCGACACACCGTTGAGAAGCACAGAAGAAGATCCCGTAGACAAAATACTATTGATCCATCCAGTCCACCGGGAGTCAAAACCCTTGCATTGCAAAATTCTGAGAATTAGGTCATGCTCAATTGTCTCAAAGGCCTTCGTGAAATCTAGCTTTAGGAGGACGATGGGATGATTCGAGGCCTTGCATTGGTGTATATACTCAAAACACCAGCCTAGGCAATCTTGAATAGAACGACACCAAAGAAAACCATATTGATTGCGGTGGATGCATCTTAGGATCACTTTCTGAAGGCGGTTAGCAAGCAGCTTAGTCAAAAATTTCAAGCACGTGTTGGTCAACGAGATGGGCCGAAAATCTCTGACAACTTCAGGGCTCAGCTTTTTAGGTATCAGGGTAATTAATGAAGTGTTAAGACATTCCAGGTTGCATCTCCCCTCATAAAATTCCTTCACAAGTTGCATGAAATCCTCCTTTAGAATTGACCAGCACCTCTTTAAGAACAGACCAAAAAAACCATCGGGACTAGGGGCACGGTCCAGAGGCATGTTCTTAATGACAGCATCAACCTCGGAATCAATGAAAGGCTGGGAAAGATCCTCAAGGCCATCAACGCACGCAATTAATGTGTCCAAATCAAAACCCATGCGAATTCCTTTTGCATTGCCCATTCTTTGATTAAAATCAGACCAAAACATGCGCGCAACTTGTTGATGATCCGAGACCACTGATGACCCACAAGTATAGGGGATCTATCGTAGTCCTTTTGATAAGTAAGAGTGTCGAACCCAACGAGTAGCAGAAGGAAATGATAAGCAGTTTTCAGCAAGGTATTCTCTGCAAGTACTGAAATAAGTGGTAACAGATAGTTTTGTGATAAGATAAATTGTAACGAGCAACAAGTAGCAAAAGTAAATAAAGTGCAGCAAGGTGGCCCAATCCTTTTTGTAGCAAAGGACAAGCCTGGACAAACTCTTATAATAGGAAAAGCGCTCCCGAGGACACATGGGAATATCGTCAAGCTAGTTTTCATCACGCTCATATGATTCGCGTTCGGTACTTTGATAATTTGATATGTGGGTGGACCGGTGCTTGGGTGATGTTCTTACTTGAACAAGCATCCCACTTATGACTAACCTCTATTGCAAGCATCCGCAACTACAACAAAAGTATTAAGGCAAACCTAACCATAGCATGAAACATATGGATCCAACTCAGCCCCTTACGAAGCAATGCATAAACTAGGGTTTAAGCTTCTGTCACTCTAGCAACCCATCATCTACTTATTATTTCCCAATGCCTTCCTCTAGGCCCAAATAATGGTGAAGTGTTATGTAGTCGACGTTCACATAACACCACTAGAGGCTAGACAACATACATCTTATCAAAATATCGAACGAATACCAAATTCACATGACTACTAATAACAAGACTTCTCCCTTATCCTCAGGAACAAACGTAATTAATCACAAAGCATATTCATGTTCATAATTAGAGGGGTAATAATATGCATAAAGGATCTGAACATATGATCTTCCACCAAATAAACCAACTAGCATCAACTACAAGGAGTAATCAACACTACTAGCAACCTACTAGCACCAATCCCGGACTTGGAGACAAGAATTGGATACAAGAGATGAACTAGAGTTTGGAGATGAGATGGTGCTGGTGAAGATGTTGATGGAGATTGCCCTCTCCCGATGAGAGGAGCGTTGGTGATGACGATGGTGATGATTTCCCCCTCCTGGAGGGAAGTGTTCCCGGGAGAACAGCTCTGCCGGAGCCCTAGATTGGTTCCGCCAAGGTTCCGAAAGGTTGCCTTCTATTTTTTTTCTCATCGAAAGACTTCATATAGGAGAAGATGGGCGTCGGAGAGCCACCAGGGGGCCCACGAGGTAGGGGGCATACCCCAGGGGGGGGGGGCGCCCCCACCCTCATGAGCAGGGTGTGGCCCCCCTGGCCTTCATCTTTGGCGACGATTTTTCTTTATTTATTTGAAGATATTCTGTGGAGTTTCAGGACTTTTGGAGTTGCGCAGAATAGGTCTCCAATATTTGCTTCTTTTCTAGCCCAGAATTCCAGCTGCCGGCATTCTCCCTCTTCATGTAAACCTTGTAAAATAAGAGAAAATAGCCATAAGTATCGTGACATAACATGAAATAACAGCCCATAATGCAATAAATATTGATATAAAAGCATGATGCAAAATGGACGTATCAACTCCCACAAGCTTAGACCTCGCTTGTCCTCAAGCGAAAAGCCGATGACAATAAATATGTCCTCATGTTTAGAGGTAGAGGCATCGATAAAAATAAAATACGGACATGAAGGAATCATGATTATTTTCATAACAGCAACATAAATAGATTTTGTCATATGATTACTCATGTTCAAGTGATGATCTTTTCACAATGCAAAAGTATGAATCAGAAACCTTATTGAGGACCAACAAATTATAACCTTAGTCATTGAAGCAACTGCAATTTATCATAACATCGGAAAGAGTCTATGTTAGAGCTTAAAAGCAAGTCCACATACTCAACTATCACTTAGTCCTTCATAATTGCTAACACTCACGCAATACTTGTGGTTACGGAGTTTTAATCGGACACAGAGAAAGATAGGGGCTTATAGTTTTGCCCCACAACCTTTTACCTCAAGGGTAATGTCAACAATAACAATTCATGCTCCCCTACATCCAATTAGATATATATATCATGTTCTTTCCAACATGCTGAGCTTGCCAAAGGATAAAATGAAAAAGGAAAGGTGAAGATCGCCGTGAATCTTGCATAAGGTAGAGGATAATGATAAAAGATAGGCCCTTCATGGAGGGAAGCAGAGGTTGTCATGCGCGTTCAGGTTTGATGCACAAAATCTTAATGCAAAAGAACGTCACTTTATATTGCCCCTTGTATGTGGACCTTTATTATGCAGTCTGCCGCTTTTATTACGTACACAACAAGTTCGTACAAAGCTTATTTTCTCCGCACTAATAAGTCATGCATATTTAGAGAGCAATTTTTATTGCTTGCACCGATGACAACTTACTTGAAGGATCTTACTCAATCCATAGGTAGATATGGTGGACTCTCATGGCAAAACTGGTTTAAGGGTATTTGGAAGCACAAGTAGTATTTCTACTTGGTGCTGAGAATTTGGCTAGCATGAGGGGGAAAGGCAAGCTCAACACGTTAGAGGATCCATGATAACATACTTTATCTCAGATGTAAGAAAACATAACTCATTATTTTGTCTTCCTTGTCCAACCTCAACTCTTTAGCATGTCATATTTTAATGAGTGCTCCCAATCATAAATGATGTCAATGATAATATATCTATATGTGAAACCTCTCTTTCCTTATTACTTCCTATTAATTGCAACGATGACCAAAGCTATATTTGCTAACTCCCAACAACTTTTAATCATCATACTCTTTCTATGTGAAGTCATTACTTTCAATAAGATCAATATGAACTCTTTGATTCTTTTTATTCTTTTTCTTTTATTCACCCAAGATCATGGCAAAATAATCAAGCCCTTGACTCAACACTAATATTTATTATATAGCTCACGGACTCGATTACAAAGAAGGATCATAAAGCAAAACTCAAAACTAGATCATGCCATAACTTTATTCTACAAAATCAAGATACTACTAAAAGGATCGAACTAAGAAAAACGTTAAAGATAAGAGTTGTGATGGTGATATGATATCAGGGCACCTCCCCCAAGCTTGGCAGTTGCCAAGGGGAGTGCCCATACCCATGTGATTATATCCTCGGAAGTGATGGAGGTGGTGATGATGACGGTGGATAATCGCACATCGAGCGTAAAAGCTCCTCCAATTTGCGGATAATGCCCTTGAGCCCAGCAATATGATCCTTCAACAAAATATTTTCCTGTGTGAGATACTTGTTCTGTATGCGGGCTAACTCAATCATCTTGAAGCCTTCAATCTCTGTTGGAGTGAAAAGGTTAGGTAAAGGTTGAGGATGTCTTCTTCTTTCACCACCGGAGCTTGAACCTCCATGGCCTTCTTGATCCTTTCATCCTTGTTGATCTCTTTTGGTTCCTCTCTTTCCAACTCTAACTTCAATAGCCAAGCATCCTTGTCTTCGTTGTTGGAGGAGGGAGAAGTCAGGGTGCTCTAAATCTGCAACGGAAATAGCTCGAAACGAAAACAGAGGATATTTGCGTGATACGGGAGTCAAACCCTTCGGTATATATAATGAATTTTTACCGACCAAAATACGTACCGTGCAAGAAAATGGAGTCTGGAGGGCACACGATGTTCTCACGAGGTAGGGGGCGCGCCCAGGGGGTAGGGCGCGCCCTCCACCATCGTGGAGGCCTCATGGCCTTCCCGGACTGCTACTTATTTTTCTATTTTTCTAAATAATCCAAAACAGAGAAATATTGCCTTAAAAATTGTTTTGGAGTCGGTTTACTTACCGTACCACATACCTATTCCTTTTGAGTCAGAACAGTGCGAAAGTGTCTCTTATGTATTCCTCGGGTTACGGTTTCAATAATATTGGTTTCAACATTTACTGAGGATTACGAGATATAGTGTTTGATCCTTTGACCGTTTACCACCTTGGTTGTGCCTTGAAGTTGTTGATTTTATGGCTCGGGCGATAGACCTCCTCGATAACGTGGGGCCTTCCCATTTAGAGAGAAGTTTTCCTGCAAAAAATCTTAAACGGGAGTTGTATAGCAATACATAATCACCTACCTTAAACTCACGCTTTTGTATCCTTTTGTCATGCCATCTTTTAACTTTTTGTTTAAACAACTTGGCATTTTCATAAGCTTGGGTTCTCCATTCATCAAGTGAGCTAATATCAAATAACCTCTTCTCGCCGGCAAGTTTGAAATCATAGTTGAGCTATTTAATAGCCCAATATGCCTTATGTTCTAGTTCGAGAGGTAAGTGACATGCTTTTCCATAAACCATTTTATACGGAGACATACCCATAGGGTTCGTATATGCAGTTCTATAGGCCCATAATGCGTCATTCAGTTTCTTGGACCAATTCTTTCTAGACCTATTGACAGTCTTTTGCAAAATTAATTTGAGCTCTCTATTGCTCAATTCTACTTGACCACTAGACTGCGGGTGATAAGGAGACGCAATTCTATGATTAACATCATATTTAGCAAGCATTTTACAGAAAGCACCATGAATAAAGTGTGAACCACTGTCAGTCATTAAATATCTAGGGACTCCAAACCTCGGAAAATAACTTCCTTAAGCATTTTAATAGAAGTGTTATGATCAGCACTACTAGTTGGAATAGCTTCTACCCACTTAGTAATGTAATCAACATCAACTAAAATATGTGTATATCCGTTAGAGGCAGGAAAAGGTCCCATATAATCAAAGCCCCAAACATCAAATGGTTCAATAACAAGTGGATAATTCATAGGCATTTCTTGACGTCTACTAATATTACCAATTCTTTGACATTCATCGCAAGACAAAACAAACTTACATGCATCCTTGAAGAGAGTAGGCCAATAAAAACCGGATTGCAATACCTTATGTGCAGTTCTGTCTCCAGCGTGGTGTCCTCCATAAGCTTCGGAGTGACACTTGCGTAGGATATGTTCCTGTTCATGCTCAGGTACACAATGTCTAATAACACCATCTACTCCTTCTTTATAAAGATGTGGGTCATCCCAAAAGTAATGTCGCAAATCATAGAAAAACTTTTTCTTTTGTTGGTATGTGAAGCTAGGTGGTATAAATTTAGCAACAATATAATTAGCATAATCAGCATACCATGGAGTGCTATGAGAAGTGCTTATGACATTTAATTGTTCATCAGGAAAGCTATCATCAATAGGTAGTGGGTCATCAAGAACATTCTCTAACCTAGATAAGTTATCTGCAACGGGGTTCTCAGCTCCTTTTCTATCAACAATATGCAAATCAAATTCTTGCAGCAAGAGAACCCATCTAATAAGTCTAGGTTTTGCATCTTTCTTTTCCATAAGATATTTAATAGCAGCATGATCAGTGTGAATAGTTACTTTAGAATCAACAATATAGGGTCTAAACTTATCACAAGCAAATACAACTGCTAAAAGTTCCTTTTTGGTAGTAGCATAATTTCTTTGAGCATTGTCTAGAGTCTTACTAGCATAATGGATAACATTTAATTTATTATCAACTCTTTGCCCTAGAACAGCACCTACAGTATAATCACTGGCATCACACATAATTTCAAAGGGTAAATTCAATCGGTGGTGAACAACAGTGCGAGACTAATGCTTTCTTAAGTATTTCAAATGCTTCTACACAATCTTCATCAAAGACAAATGGTACATCTTTTTGTAGTAAATTAGTCATAGGCCGAGAAATTTTTGAGAAGTCCTTATTGAACCTCCTATAAAATCCGGCGTGACCAAGGAAACTTCTTATACCTTTGATGTCCTTGGGACATGGAATCTTTTCAATAGCATCAACCTTGGCTTTATCAACTTCAATACCTCTTTCAGAAACTTTGTGCCCCAAGAAAATACCTTCATTAACCATAAAGTGGCACTTTTCCCAATTCAAGACAAGATTAGTTTCTTCACATCTCTGCAAAACTCGAGCAAGATTGCTGAAGCAATCATCAAAAGAGGAACCATAGACGGAAAAGTCGTCCATGAAAACCTCACAAATCTTTTCGCAAAAGTCAGAGAATATAGCCATCATGCATCTTTGAAAGGTAGCATGTGCATTACATAAACCAAAAGGCATACGTCTATAAGCAAAAGTACCAAAAGGGAATGTAAAAGTAGTCTTTGATTGATCTCTAGCCGACACAGGTATTTGAGAGAAACCAGAATAACCATCTAGAAAGCAATAATGTGTATGTTTGCATAATCTTTCTAGCATTTGATTAATAAAAGGTAAGGGGTAATGATCTTTCTTAGTAGCCTTATTTAATTTGCGGAATCAATTACCATCCTATTACCTGTGATAATTCTTTGCGGAATCAATTCATCTTTATCATTAGGGACAACAGTAATACCTCCCTTCTTAGGGACACAATGGACAGGACTTACCCACTGACTATCAGCAACGGGATAAATTATACCTGCCTCCAGAAGCTTGAGTATTTCTTTTCTTACCACTTCTTTCATTTTAGGATTCAAATGTCGTTGAGGATCACGAACTGGTTTGGCATCCGCTTCCAAATTTATTTTATGTTGACATAGAGTGGGACTGATGCCCTTAAGATCATCAAGAGTATATCCAATAGCGGCACGGTGCTTCTTCAGAGTTTTCAATAATCTTTCTTCTTCATGCTCTGAAAGGTTAGCACTAATAATGACAGGATATATTTTCTTTTCATCATGATAAGCATATTTTAGATTATCGAGCAGCGGTTTAAGCTCAAACAGGATCACCCTTGGGTGGAGGAGGATCCCTAGGATTTCGACGAGCAAATTGTGTTGCGAATAGGTTCTGTTTAAAGAATACTTCATCTATTTCCCTTCTTTCATTCATGAACATATCATTTTCATGGTCTAGCAAATAGTGTTCTAAAGGATCACTAGGAGGTACGACAATAGAGGCAAGACCAATAATCTCATCTTTACTAGGCAATTCTTCCTCACGATGTTGTTTACTAAATTTAGAGAAATTAAACTCATGAACCATATCATCCAAGCCAATAGTAACAACATTCTTTTCGCAGTCTATCTTAGCATTAAAAGTATTCAGGAAGGGTCTACCAAATATAATGGGACAAGAGCTATATTGTGGAGAACCAATAACAAGAAAATCAGCGGGATATTTAGTTTTTCCACACAAGACTTCAACATCTCTAACAATTCCTATTGCAGATATAGTATCTCTATTGGCAAGTTTAATTGTAACATCAATATCTTCTAACTCAGCAGGTGCAATATCATGCATAATTTCTTCATACAAAGTAATAGGTATAACACTAGCACTGGCACCCATATCACATAAGCCATGATAACAATGATCTCCTATTTTAACAGAAATAACAGGCACGCCTACGACAGGTCTATGTTTATCTCTAGCACAAGGTTTAGCAATTCTAGCAGTTTCACCATGGAATTGAATAACATGCCCATCAATATTATCAGACAAGAGATCTTTAAAAATAGCAATATTAGGTTCTACTTTGACTTGCTCAGGAGGTGTATAAGTTCTAATATTGCTTTTACAAACAACAGTTGAAGCTTTAGCATGATCCTTCATTCTAACGGGGAAAGGTGGTTTCTCAACATAAGAAGTGGGAACAATAGGATCATTATAAGTGACAGTCTTTTCTTCAACTTTAATAGGTGCAGCTACTTTTACTTCTATGGGAGGATGATATTTAAACCACTTCTCCTTGGGGAGATCAACATAAGTAGCAAAAGATTCACATAGAGAAGCTACTATCTCAGAGTCAAGTCCATATTTAGTGCTAAACTTACGGAAAATATCGGTATCCATAAAAGATAGAACACAATCAAACTTAGGTGTCATACATGACTCCTTACCTTCATCGAGGTCCCAATCTTCAGAGTTGCGTTTAATTCTATCCAATAAGTTCCATTTAAATTCAATAGTCTTCATCATAAAGGAGCCAGCACAAGAAGTATCGAGCATGGTGCGATTCTTATCAGAAAGCCGAGCATAAAAACTTTGCATAAGTACTTCTCTTGAGAGCTCATGATTGGGGCATGAATATAACATTGATTTTTCTCCTTCGCGAGGCCAAAAATTATATATATAATTGCGATCACGATGAACAAGATGCATAGGGTAATACTTTTGATGAAATTCCAATTTCAATCTTTTATAGTTCCATGATCTCATATCATCACATAGCCTGTACCATGTCAATGCGTCTCCCTTCAAAGATAAAGGGAAGGCCTTCTTCTTAACAACATCATCGGGTATACCTGCAAGCTTAAATAGTCCACAAAGTTCATCCACATAGAGTAGATGTTCATAAGGATGCTTTGTTCCATCTCCTGTAAAAGTGTTAGCTAGCAGTTTTTCCATCATACCCGAAGGAATTTCAAAAGGAGTTTCATTTTCAATAGGTTCAGTAGGTTCAGTAGGTTGAGGAGCAACTCTTTACTCTACTGGACGGGGTGAAGATACCCCGAACAAGCCCCTCAGAGAATTACTTTCCATAGTAATAAGTGACAGAAAATTTCAGCACACTATATAAATTTTTCCTTACCAAATTCCACCTACCAAAGGCGCTACACTCCCCGGCAACGGCGCCAGAAAAGAATCTTGATGGCCCACAAGTATAGGGGATCTATCGTAATCCTTTCTATAAGTAAGAGTGTCGAACCCAACGAGGTGCAGAAGGAAATGATAAGCAGTTTTCAGCAAGGTATTCTCTGCAAGTACTGAAATAAGTGGTAACAGATAGTTTTGTGATAAGATAAATTGTAATGAGCAACAAGTAGCAAAAGTAAATAAAGTGCAGCAAGGTGGCCCAATCCTTTTTGTAGCAAAGGACAAGCCTGGACAAACTCTTATAATAGGAAAAGCGCTCCCGAGGACACATGGGAATATCGTCAAGCTAGTTTTCATCACGCTCATATGATTCGCGTTCGGTACTTTGATAATTTGATATGTGGGTGGACCGGTGCTTGGGTGCTGTTCTTACTTGAATAAGCATCCCACTTATGATTAACCTCTATTGCAAGCATCCGCAACTACAAAAAAAGTATTAAGGTAAACCTAACCATAGCATGAAACATATGGATCCAACTCAGCCCCTTACGAAGCAACGCATAAACTAGGGTTTATGCTTCTGTCACTCTAGCAACCCATCATCTACTGATTACTTCCCAATGCCTTCCTCTAGGCCCAAATAATGGTGAAGTGTTATATAGTCGACGTTCACATAACACCACTGGAGGCTAGACAACATACATCTTATCAAAATATCGAACGAATACCAAATTCACATGACTACTAATAGCAAGACTTCTCCCTTGTCCTTAGGAACAAACGTAATTACTCACAAAGCATATTCATGTTCATAATTAGAGGGGTAATAATATGCATAAAGGATCTGAACATATGATCTTCCACCAAATAAACCAACTAGCATCAACTACAAGGAGTAATCAACACTACTAGCAACCTACTAACACCAATCCCGGACATAGAGACAAGAATTGGATACAAGAGATGAACTAGGGTTTGGAGATGAGATGGTAATGGTGAAGATGTTGATGGAGATTGCCCTCTCCCGATGAGAGGAGCGTTGGTGATGACGATGGTGATGATTTCCCCCTCCGGAGAAGTGTCCCAACATAACAGCTCTGCGGAGCCCTAGATTAGTTCCGCCAAGGTTCCGCCTCGTGGCGTGAGTCTCATCGAAAGGTTGCCTTCTATTTTTCTCATCAAAAGATTTCATATAGGAGAAGATGGGCGTCGGAGAGCCACCGGGGGCCACGAGGTGGGGCGCGACCGAGGCGCCCCACCTCGTGGCAGGTGTGGCCCCAGGCCTTCATCTTTGGCGACGATTTTTCTTTATTTATTTTAAGATATTCCGTGGAGTTTCAGGACTTTTGGAGTTGAGCAGAATAGGTCTCCAATATTTGCTCCTTTTCTAGCCCAGAATTCCAGCTGCTGGCATTCTCTCTCTTCATGTAAACCTTGTAAAATAAGAGAAAATAGCCATAAGTATTGTGACATAACGTGAAATAACAGCCCATAATGCAATAAATATTGATATAAAAGCATGATACAAAATGGACGTATCAACCACATCACCATCAACATTCTTAATTGAAGAAATTGTGTTTCTCCTAAACCTTTCCGTGGCCATGGCATGGAAAAACTTCGAGTTTTCCTCACCAACTTTAATGCTGCATATAGTACAACGTTGCCTCCAATATACAAACTTCCAATGTAAAATATCCTCCAGATGCAATTTCACAATTCGTCTGAAATTAAACTCCGGCCTAGACAAAGGCCTAATCTCCTCCAGTCCATCAAAGTATAGAATCACTTTGTTGCAATCAGATATGAGTGCCTTAATTGTGGACAAATTCAGGTGCCATTTCTTGAGTGCATATCGTAGCGCTTTGAATTTAGAGGAAATAGTTAGGGCAGCCGAGGGTCTGGCCACAGATTTGTTCCAAACTTGGGCCACACAGTCATAAAAGCCAGGTAAGTCAATCCAATAATTTTCAAAGCGAAATATTTTAGCCTTAGGGATAGCAGTAACAATTGAGACCACGCACGGGACATGATCGGAGGCCGTGCGTGCAAGCGGCAAAACTAGCGTGTTGGGATGATCCGTGGTCCATGCAACTGAAGTAAAAAAACCAATCGATCTGTTCAAGTAAAGGTTCAGTTTGCATATTCAACCAAGTAAATTGTCATCCCTTAATTGGTAGCTCAACAAGACCCAAGTGGCCAATCACTTCATTAAACAGAAAGATATCGCTGACATTACCCCCAGGCAGGTTACGATTTTCCAACGACCGCATAAAATTGAAGTCACCCAAAAGCAGCCAATTATCATCACAGTTGATATCAAGGTTATATAACCATTGAACAAAGTCATCATGGGCCGGACCCTGGCACGGACCATAGACTGACACTAGAGTCCAAACTTCAAAAGTATGCTTAGAGCGGAATTCCATAATAATACCATAATGTCTTGCCTCAATTAGTTTACCCTCAAAGAAAGAAGAATTCCAAATGATGATCATACCAGCCAAGGCACCCACTGAAGGCACATAGGAAAAATTATCAAAACGTCGTGGACAGAACTTCCTAATAAACCTGTGATCAATATGCATGCACTTCATTTCTTGCAGACAGACTACAGAGCAACCACTTTCATCAATCTTTTGCTTAACTGCTAATTGTCATGCGTCAGAATTAAGACCACGCACGTTCCAACATAAAACCTTCCAGTCTCTAAACCCGGACTGGTTCATTACAAACCATAATAGAAAGCAACAAAAGTAGATCATGTAATGACCTACACTGACCAACTAAACATGGGAGATAGAACCCAAAATGAAAACATAAGAACAGATAGATGGCGTTTAAATTGGTACGCCATGAACCATAAAGTCGTCCGGTGCAACTAATCATCAGAACCCTTGCTGCTGGAGGAGGTAGAAGGATCAGCCTCAAGCTTGTCCTTGGAGATCTTCTCGGGGGCAATGCCTCCCCGGTCGCTCCTTCCCCCTCCCTGTTCCTCCGACCGTGCCCACGGTCGCCGCCGAACCCATCGCACCAACCTCACCGCTACAGGCTCCGCGGGGAGGATAAGGACGCCAGCGTCGGCACCCTGGCTTACGCCGAGATCTTTCCCCCTCACCCACTTCCCTCTTCTCCCTCTCCTTCCTTTTGGAGAGGAGGCCGACGCGGTCGCCGCTGTGGCTCGCCCGTCCTCGCGGCCACTGAGCCCCGTTCGCCTCGCCATCGTGCCCATCGTCTCTGTCGTTGCCGTCTACCCCGTCCACGTCCGTGAGCACGAGTCGGGAGCCACCTCGGGGAGTGGATCGAGCCGCCCCCTTTCGCCTTTGTCGCCGGCGAACTCCGTCATCTCCGTCCACTGTTGCTGCTCCTAAGCTCGCACGGGCCTTTCTTGGCCGCACGGTGAGCTCCTCCCTTCCTCCATTCCTCTCTTCCCGCCGTGCTTTTCACCGTAGCACGCTCCCCGCATCGCCTCCGCCGTTGCCGAACTGCAGGTCCACCGTGTTGGATGTTGTCGTTGCCGTCGTCATTGACACGCCCCGCTGGGCTTACAGTCGTGCTCCGGGGAGCCCCCTGGTGCCGCTAGTGCCTTCAGCTCGCCTCCCTGTGCCCCCCTAGCCGCTAGCCCGATAACCCCCATCTCTGGCCGCCGCCTACCGTCATTGCGGTGGTCATCCCCGACCACCCCAGTGGCTGCCGCTTGCACTATTCGACGCGGCTTGACGGCCGCGTCCGAACTGTTGGAAATATGCCCGGGGGGCAATAATAAAATGGTTATTATTATATTTCCTTGTTCATGATAATTGTCTATTGTCCATTCTATAATTGTATTAACTGGAAACCGTAATACATGTGTGAATACATAGACCACAACATGTCCCTAGTTGAATAGCTCATTGATCAATAGATGGTTATGGTTTCTTGACCATGGACATTGGATGTCATTGATAATGGGATCACATCATTAGGAGAATGATGTGATGGACAAGACCCAATCCTAAGCATAGCACAAGATCGTGTAGTTCGTTTGCTAAAAGATTTTCTAATGTCAAGTATCATTTCCTTAGACCATGAGATTGTGCGACTCCCGGATACCGTAGGAACACTTTGGGTGTGCCAAACGTCACAACGTAACTAGGTGGCTATAAAGGTGCACTACGGGTATCTTCGAAAGTGTCTATTGGGTTGGCACGAATCAAGACTGGGATTTGTCACTTCGTGTGACGGAGAGGTATCTCTAGGCCCACTCGGTAATGCATCATCATAATGAGCTCAATGTGACTAAGTAGTTAGTCACGGGATCATCATTCTGAGCGAGTAAAGTGACTTGCGATAGCGTGATTGAGCGAGGTATTGGGATACCGACGATCGAATCTCGGGCAAATAACGTCCGATTGACAAAGGGAATTGTATCAGAGATTGCTTGAATCCTTGACATCGTGGTTCATCGATGAGATCATCGTGGAACATGTAGGAGCCAACAAGGGTATCCAGATCCCGATGTTGGTTATTGGCGAAGAGCTGTCTTGGTCATATCTGCATGATTCCCGAACCCGTAGGGTCTACACACTAAGGTTCGGTGGCGCTAGAGTTGTTGTGGGAATTAGTGTGCAGTTACGAATGTTGTTGAGCCGGATGAGATCCGGACGTCACGAGAGTTCGGAATGGTCCGGAGGTAAAGATTTATATATGGGAAGTCCTATTTTGGCCACCGGAAAATGTTAGGGATTTTTGGTATTGTGCAGGAAGATTCTAGAAGGTTCGGTGGGGCCCACCTGCATGGGAGGACCCACATGAGCGTGGCTAGTGGGGGCAAGGCCCCACACCCTGGTCAAGGAGAACCAAGATCCCCCTTAGAAGGAATAAGATCATATCCGAAGGATGAGATCAAGATCCCTAAAAGGGGATAACAATCGTGGGGAAGGAAATGATGGGATTTCTTTCCTCCCACCTTTATAACGCCCAATGGACTTGGAGGGCAAGAAACCAGCCCCTCCACCCCTATATATAGTGGGAGGCGCATGGGAGAGTCACCCTTCCTGGCGCAGCCCTCCCTCCCAACACCTCCTCCCCGTAGTAGTGCTTGGCGAAGCCTGCTGGGAGAACTGCAAGCTCCACCACCACGCCGTCGTCTGCTGCCAAGCTCTCCTCAACTTCTCCTCTCCCTTTCTGGATCAAGAAGGAGGAGCGTCCCGGGCTGTCGTGTGTGTTGAACGCAGAGGCGCCGTCCGTTCGGCGCTTAGATCGGAATCGGCCGTGATCTGAATCGCTGCGTGTACGACTCCACCAACCGCGTTCTTGTAAGGCTTCCGCATCGCGATCTTCAAGGGTATGAAGATGCACTCCCCTCTCTCTCGTTGCTAGTCTCTCCATAGATTGATCTTGATGATGCGTAGCAAATTTTGATATATTGTTACGTTCCCCAACAGTGGCATCATGAGCTAGGTCTATTGTGTAGATTCTATGCACTAGTAGAACACGAGTAGTTGTGGGCGTTGGTTTGTTCAATTTGCTTACCGTTACTAGTCCTATCTTGATTCGGCGGCATCGTGGGATGAAGCGGCCCGGACCGACCTTACACGCACGCTTACGTGAGAAAGGTTCCACCGACTGACATGCACTTGTTGCATAAAGGTGGCTAGCGGGTGCCAGTCTCTCCCACTTTAGTCGGATCGGATTCGATAAAAAGGGTCCTTATGAAGGGTAAATAGCAATTGGCATATCACCGTTGTGGCTTTTTCATAGGTAAGAAATGTTCTTGCTAGAAACCCATAGCAGCCACGTAAAACATGCAACAACAATTAGAGGACGTCTAACTTGTTTTTGCAGGGTATGTTATGTGATGTGATATGGCCAAAAGAATGTGATGAATGATATATGTGATGTATGAGATTGATCATGTTATTGTAATAGGAATCATGAATTGCATGTCGATGAGTATGACAACAGGCAGGAGCCATAGGAGTTGTCTTAATTTATTGTATGACCTGCATGTCATTGAAAACGCCATGTAATTACTTTACTTTATTGCTAAACCGTTTGCCATAGTAGTAGAAGTAATAGTTGGCGAGACAACTTCATGAAGACATGATGATGGAGATCATGATGATGGAGATCATGGTGTCATGCCGGTGACGAAGGTGATCATGTTGTGCCTCAAGATGGAGATCAAAGGCGCAAGATGATATTGGCCATATCATGTCACTTTATGATTTGCATGTGATCTTTGTCATGTTTACATCTTATTTGCTTAGAATGACGGTAGCATAAATAAGATGATCCCTCATTAAAATTTCAAGGAAGTGTTCCCCCTAACTGTGCACCATTGCGAAAGTTCGTTGTCTCGAAGCACCACGTGATGATCGGGTGTGATAGATTCTAATGTTCACATACAACGGGTGTAAGCCAGATTTACACACACAAAACACTTAGTTTGACTTGACGAGCCTAGCATGTATAGACATGGCCTCGGAACAGAAGAGACCGAAAGGTCGAACATGAGTCGTATAGTACATACGATCAACATGGAGATGTTCACCGACGATGACTAGTCCGTCTCACGTGATGATCGGACACGGCCTAGTTGACTCGGATCATGTATCACTTAGATGACTAGAGGGATGTCTATCTGAGTGGGAGTTCATTAGATGAACTTAATTATCATGACATAGTCAAAAGGATTTTGCAAATTATGTCGTAGCTCGCACTTTAGTTCTACTGTTTAAGATATGTTCCTAGAGAAAATTTTAGTTGAAAGTTGATAGTAGCAATTATGCGGACTGGGTCCGTATCTTGAGATTGTCCTCATTGCTGCACAAAAGGCTTATGTCCTTAATGCACGCTCGGTGTCTGAACCTCGGCGTCGTTTGTGGATGTTGCGAACATCGACATACGTTTGATGACTACGTGATAGTTCGGTGCGTAATGTTAAGCGGTTTAGAATTGAGGTAGCGAAGACATTTTTGAAACGTCGCGAGAACATATGAGATGTTCCAAGAGCTGAAATTAGGATTTCGGGCTCGTGCCCACGTCAAGAGGTATGAGACCTCCGACAAGTTTCTTAACCTGCAAACTAAGGGAGAAAAGCTCAATCATTGAGCATGTGCTCAGATTGTCTAAGTACTACAATCACTTGAATCGAGTGGGAGTTAATCTTCCAGATGAGATAGTGATGGTTCTCCATAGTCACTGCCACCAAGCTATTAGAGCTTCGTGATGAATTATAACATATCAGGGATAGACATGATGATCCTTGAGCAATTTGTGATGTTTGACACCGTGAAAGTAGAAATCGAGTAGGAGCATCAATTGTTGATGGTTAGTAAAAACACTAGTTTCAAGAAGGGCAAGGGCAAGAAGGGATACTTCATGAGACGACAAATCAGTTGTTGCTCTAGTGAAGAAACCCAGGGTTGAACCCAAACCCAAGACTAAGTGCTACAGAATGAGGAGCAGTCCTTTGAAGCGAAACTACCTAGATACTTGGTAGATGAGAAGGCTGGCAAGGTTGTGATATATTGGATATACATTGTATTAAATGTGTACTTTACTAGTACTCCTAGTAGCACCGGGTATTAAGATCTTGGTTCGGTTGCTAAGTGTTAGTAACTCGAAATAAAAGAGCTACTGAGAATAAGCGGAGACTAGCTAAAGGTGAGATGACGATGTGTGTTGGAAGTGTTTCCAAGGTTGATGTGATCAAGCATCGCCTGCTCCCTCTACCATCGAGATTGGTGTTAAACCTAAATAATTGTTATTTGGTGTTTGTGTTGAGCATAAACATGATTGGATTATGTTTATCGCAATACGTTATTCATTTAAGGAGAATAATGGTTACTCTGTTTATTTGAATAATACCTTCAACGGTCTTGCACCTAAAATGAATGGTTTTATTGAATCTCGATCGTAGTGATACACATGTTCGTGCCAATAGATATAAGATAGTAATGATAGTACCACATACTTGTGGCACTGCCACTTAAGTCATATTGGTATAAAATGCATGAAGAAGCTCCATATTGATGGATCTTTGGACTCACTCGTTTTTGAAAATATTGAGACATGCGAACCACGTCTATTGGTATATACGCATGAAGAAACTCCATGCAGATGGATCGTTTGGACTCACTTGTTTTGAATCACTTGAAACATGCAAATCATACCACATGGGCAAGATGACTGAAAGGCCTCATTTTCAGTGAGATGGAACAAGAGAGCAACTTGTTGGAAGTAATACATTTGATGTGTGCAATCCAATGAGTCTTTGAGGCCTTGCATGAATATTGTTATGCTCTTACTTCACGGATGATTTGAGTAGATTCTTAGTATATTTACTTGATGAAACACAAATCTGAATTATTGAAAGGTTCAAGTAATTTTAGAGTGAAGTTGAAGATCGTCATGACAAGAGGATAAAATGTCTATGATATGATCATAGAGATAAATATCTGAGTTCTGAGTTTGGCACACAATTAAGATATTGTGGAAATTGTTTCACAACTAATACCTTTGGAACACCATAGTGTGATGGTGTGTCGAACATCGTAATCTTGCACCCTATTGGATATGGTGCATACCATGATGTCTCTTATCGAATTAACACTATCGTTTATGGGTTAGGCATTAGACACGACCGCATTCACTTTAATAGGGAACCACACAATTCCATTAAGATGACACTGTATGAACTATGGTTTAGAGAAACCTAAGCTGTCATTTCTTATAAAGTTTGGGGCTGCGACGCTTATGTGAAAAAGTTTCAGGCTGCTAAGCTCGAACCCAAAGCGGATAAATGCATCTTCATAGGACACCCAAAATAGTTGGGTATACCTCCTGTCTCAGATACGGAAGCAAAAGGGATTGTTTCTAGAATTGGGTCCTTTCTTGAGGAAAAGTTTCTCTCGAAAGAATTGAGTGGGAGGATGGTGGAGACTTGATGAGGTTATTGAACCGTCACTTCAACTAGTGTGTAGCAGGGCACAGGAAGTTGTTCTTGTGGCGCCTACACCAGTTGAAGTGGAAGCTGATGATAGTGATCATGAAACTTCGGATCAAGTCACTACCAAACCTCGTGGAGTCGACAAGGGCGCGTCTTTGCTTGAGTGGTGCGGTAATCCTGTCTTGAAGGTCATGTTGCTAGACAACAATGAACCTACGAGCTATGGAGAAGCAATGGTGGGCCCGGATTCCGACGAACGGCTCGAGGCCATAAAATCCGAGAGAGGATCCATGTATGAAACAAAAGTATAGACTTTGGAAGAACTACTTTATGGTCATAAGGCTGTTGGGTACAGATGGATTTTAAAAGGAAGACGGACAATGATGGTAAGTATCACCATTAAGAAAGCTCAACTTGTCAATAAGATGTTTTCCGACAAGTTCAAGGAGTTGACTATGATGAGACTTTCTCACTCGTAGCGATGCTAAGAGTCTGTTGAAATTATATTAGCAGTTCCTACATTATTTATGAAATCTTGCACATAGGATGTCAAAACATTGTTTCCTCAATGATTTTCTTGATGAAAGGTTGTATGTGATACAACCAGAAAGTTTTGTCAATCCTAAAAGATGCTAACAAGTATGCAAAGCTCCAGCAATCCTTCTAAGGACTGGAGTAAGCATCTCGGAGTTGGAATATATGCTTTGATGAGATGATCAAAGATTTTGGGTTTATACGAAGTTTATTGGAAACTTGTATTTCCAAAGAAGTGAGTGGGAGCACTATAGCATTTCTGATGAGTATATGTTGTTGACATATTATTGATCGGAAATGGTGTAGAATTTCTGGAAAGCATATAGGGTTATTTGAAAAGTGTTTTTCAATGGAAAACCTGGATTAAGATACTTGAACATTGAGCATCAAGATCTATAAGGATAGATCAAAAATAAACGATAGTACTTTCAAATGAATACGCACCGTGACAAGATTTTGAAGGAGTTCAAAATAGATCGGCAAAGAAGGAGTTCTTGGCTGTGTTATAAGGTGTGAGTATTGAGTAAGACTCAAGACCTGACCACGGCTGAAGAGAGAGAAAGGACGAAGCTCGTCCCCTATGCTTTAGACATAGGCTCTATAGTATGCTATGATGTGTACTGCACCTCAAGTGTGCCTTGCCATGAGTCAGTCAAGGGGTACAAGAGTGATCCAGAAATGGATCACAGGACAGCGGTCAAAGTTATCCTTAGTGACTAGTGGACTAAGGTATTTTTCTCGATTATGGAGGTGGTAAAATAGTTCATCGTAAAGGGTTACGTTGATGCAAACTTTGACACTAATCTGGATAACTCTGAATAGTAAACCGGATTCATATAGTAGAACAGTTATTTGGAATAGTTCCAAATAGTGCATGGTAGCTGCATCTACAAGATGACGTAGATATTTGTAAAGCACACATGGATCTGAAAGGTTCAGACCCATTGACTAATAACCTCTCTCACAAGCGAGATATGATCAAACCCCATGGGTGTTGGATTCATTACGATCACATAGTGATGTGAACTAGATTATTGACTCTAGTGCAAGTGGGAGACTGTTGGAAATATGCCCTAGAGGCAATAATAAAATGGTTATTATTATATTTCCTTGTTCATGATAACTATCTATTGTTCATGCTATAATTGTATTAACTGGAAACTGTAATACATGTGTGAATACATAGACCACAACATGTCCCTAGTGAGCCTCTAGTTGAATAGCTCGTTGATCAATAGATGGTTATGGTTTCCTGACCATGGACATTGGATGTCATTGATAACGGGATCACGTCATTAGGAGAATGATGTGATGGACAAGACCCAATCCTAAGCATAGCACAAGATTGTGTAGTTCGTTTGCTAAAAGATTTTCTAATGTCAAGTATCATTTCCTTAGACCATGAGATTGTGCCACTCCCGGATACCGTAGGAATGCTTTGGGTGTGCCAAATGTCACAACATAACTGGGTGGCTATAAAGGTGCACTACGGGTATCTTCAAAAGTGTCTATTGGGTTGGCACGAATCAAGACTGGGATTTGTCACTTCGTGTGACGGAGAGGTATCTCTAGGCCCACTCGGTAATGCATCATCATAATGAGCTCAATGTGACTAAGTAGTTAGTCACGGGATCATGCATTACGGAACGAGTAAAGTGACTTGCGGTAACAGATTGAGCGAGGTATTGGGATACCGGCGATCGAATCTCGGGCAAATAACGTCCGATTGACAAAGGGAATTGTATCGGGATTGCTTGAATCCTTGACATCGTGGTTCATCCGATGAGATCATCGTGGAACATGTAGGAGCCAACATGGGTATCCAGATCCCGCTGTTGGTTATTGGCGAAGAGCTGTCTCGGTAATGTCGCATGATTCGAACCGTAGGGTCTACACATAAGGTTCGGTGGCGCTAGAGTTGTTATGGGAATTAGTGTGCGATTACGAATGTTGTTGAGTCCGGATGAGATCCCGAACGTCACGAGGAGTTCATAATGGTCGGAGGTAAAGATCTATATATGGAAGTCCTATTTTGGCCACCGGAAAATGTTAAGAATTTTCGGTATTGTCTGAAGAAGGTTCTAGAAGATTCGGAGTGGGGCCCACCTGCATGGGGGACCCACATGAACGTGGTAGTGGGGCAAGGCCCCACACCCCTGGTCAAGCGCACCAAGATCCCCCTTAGAAGGAATAAGATCATATCCGAAGGATAAGATCGAGATCCCTAAAAAGGGGATAACAATCGGTGGGGAAGGAAATGATGGGATTTCTTTCCTCCCACCTTTGCCAACCCCCCAATGGACTTGGAGGGCAAGAAACCAGCCCCTCCACCCCTATATATAGTGGGGAGGCGCATGGGAGCTTCACCCTTCCCCTGGCGCAGCCCTCTCCCTCCCCAACACCTCCTCCTCCATAGTACTGCTTGGCGAAGCCTGCCAGAACCGCAAGCTCCACCACCACGCCGTCGTCTTGGCGCTCTCCCTCAACTTCTCCTCTCCCCTTGCTGGATCAAGAAGGAGGAGACGTCCCCGGGCTGTACGTGTGTTGAACGCGGAGGCGCCGTCCGTTCGGCGCTTAGATCGGAATCGACCGCGATCTGAATCGCTGCGTGTATGACTCCACCAACCGCGTTCTTGTAACGCTTCCGCATCGCGATCTTCAAGGGTATGAAGATGCACTCCCCTCTCTCTCGTTGCTAGTCTCTCCATAGATTGATCTTGATGATGCGTAGAAAATTTTGAATTATTGCTACGTTCCCCAACACGAACAAGCCCGTCCACGCTTGATTTGGGCCCCTGTGGCTTTTTTCTGCGAGCACCCAAATGCCTCGCCGCCGCCTTGCCTCACCGCCGACGGCACTCCGGCCACTCCCCGCTCGGGCCACCACTGCAGAACAATGCGGCTTCGTCCGCTCGATCGATCGAGCTAGGACACGAGCCTGGAGACGCCCCGTAGCCAAATCCCCCCCCCCCCCGCCACTGACTCGTGCCTCCGCCGTGGTTTTTGCCACCGGCGGCTAGACGTCGGCGCCCGCGCTGACATGGCCGACCGGGGCCACCCCCCAGGGTCACTACCTGGTGGTCCCAGGGGCCCGGGCTGGCCAGATTGAGGAAACTCGACTCATTGGCAGCCCGATCAGCGGCTGGTGGGACCCGTCCATAACTCTAATTAAATTAGTTAACTTAATTAATGTAAACTAAGGAGTCACTGACAGGTGGGTCCAGAGTTTAATTAACTAGGTTTAGGTTAGTTTTAACTCTGTTTAAACCCGCTGTCTATGACATGTGGGTCCCCCATGTCAGTTTTGACTAGTCAACGTCATGTTGACTACTGACATCACCCTGACCTCATGATGATGCAGTAATTTATTTTTTGAATTATTTTAGTTATTAATAAATCTAGAATATTATTAAAACTTTGGAAAATCATAGAAACTAATCCGTAACTCGGATGAAAAACTTTTACACATGAAAGTTGCTCAGAACGACGAGACGAATCCAAATACGCTCTCCGTTCATCTGTCACATGCCCCTAGCATAGCGAACATTGAAATTTTCCCCTCCATTTTGTTTGTCCGAAAATGCCAAACTTCGGGAAAGCATTCCCGGATGTTATCCCCCTTCGCCGGTAGTGTGTAGCACCACGTTAGAACATGTCTAGCTCTGCCTGTTTGTCCTGTTATGCTCTTACTTGCTATGTATTTACTCTTTTCTTCCCCCTCTTCTCTTCGTTAGACCCCGTGACGACAGCCGATGCCACTGTGATCGACTACATAGACGACGACCCCTCCTTCTCGCCTGAGCAACCAGGCAAGCCCCCCCTTTGATCATCCCGATATCGTTGATTCTATACTCTCAGGCTTGCATTAGATTTTGCTACTATGATTGTTTGCTCTTATTCTGATGCATAGCCTGCTTTTGTACCTGATATTGTTACCTACCTGCTTATCCTAAACTACTTAGTATAGGTTGTTTAGTGTTCCATCAGTGACCCCCACCTTGTCCTTGTTGCCCCTGCTTCATCATCGATGACTCGATCAGCGTGATCGACGACCAGTGCCCGACACCTCACATCACATCATGCCCCTTTTGTTGCTCGACTCTGCAGAGCTACTATCGAGTGCCGAGGGTGATCCCTCATAACGCACTCCTGATGATAATTATGTAGTGTAACTATTCGGTCGTGGCATCGAGGGTGATTTCCTCTTTCACCATTCCCGATGCGGCTCTATCGTTCAACACCTCAAGTGTGAACCTCGAGGGTGGTCCCTCTTACATTCACCTTGATGATTACATTGAGTGGAATGCACCAGGGTTGATTCCTCGGGTTTTCCCCTTGATGTCTGGACACACGGTTACCTTGACTTTACTTGAGATCATTGTGGAAGTCGGGTCGGCCCTGAGGGGTACCCGCGAGTTGATGTGAAAGTCGGGCGGGCCCGTTGAGCACCCGCGAGTTTTCCACATGGCACGGCCGGGCAGTCTGGGCCCTTGCCGTAAGCCCATGAGACGGGGCGATGAGGTCACCTTAACGTGAGTGTCTGCTTGTTTCCGCGAGCCCCCAATGCACTAACAGGTTTGGGTATTTGTTCTGAGTTGGCCTCTGGCCTTTACGCACTAACCACCACGCGAGAGTAGATATGGGCCTCGACATGCGATGTCGGCCAAGCCTTGTCGGGCGTCGATTCGACATCGTGGCACGGTCGGATCATCTTGGCCATCCGAGGTCTTGGTATCCACCACGCATACAATGACCGGAGTCTTTGCGGGCGATGGGCCCAAGACCGGAGTGCTTAGGATGTAGACGGTGGGGACCTCTCTGCTGAGCCTAGGTAGGGCTGCGGCGTGTTGAGCTTCGAGGCGGGCATTGACCCGAAAGGTGTGCGGCTAGAGTGATCGGCGTGTTGGGTAAGGTGGTGCACCCTGCAGGAAGATATATATTCGAATACCGTGTCCATGGTAATGGGCGTTGGACTGTATCCTGATCTTATATAACTAGAAATGGATACTTGAGATATGTGATGGATATGTGGCTCCGAGATTGCTTTCCCGCGGGGAGTCGGGGAAGGATCTCTGGGCATTGATGTTACAACATGCTTGTTAATTATAAAATGCTATTCTTTACTCTTCTACATGCTGCAAGATGCTCGGAGCTGCGTGAAGATGCTAGTCTTCGATAGGCTAGGCTTTCCCCCTCTATTCTGGCATTCTGTAGTTCAGTCCACAGATACAACCCTTCCATTTGATACAAATGCATACTTAGTATAGATCTGATGATTGCGAGTACTTTGGATGAGTACTCATGGTTGCTTTTCTACCCCTTTTCCCCCTTCTTTCTTCTTTCTGGTTGATGCAACCAGATGGTGGATTCTTGGAGCCAGATGCCACCGCCGACGGATACTACTACATGGAGGCCGCCGAAGACCAAGAGTAGTTAGGAGGTCCCAGGCAGGAGGCCTTGCCTCTTCGATCGTGTTGCTTTTGTGCTAGCCTTCTTAAGGCAGTCTTGTTTAACTTATGCCTATACTCAGATATTGTTGCTTCCGCTGACTCTTGTGTATCGAGCTATGTATTCGAGCCCTCTAGGCCCCTGGCTTGTAATATAAAGCTTGTATTATTTTGATTTGTGTTTAGAGTTGTGTTGTGATTTCCTGTGAGTCCCTGATCTTGATCGTACACATTTGCGTGTATGATTAGTGTACGATTGAATTGGGGGCATCACACAACTCGCACGAGATGCGGAAGATGCAAGGATCATGTTGGCAGACGAGAGCCTCTTGAATGAGCATGCGAAAAAGTGGCTTGTGGACAAGAAGATGGTGATCAACGACCGTAGGAAGTACGAGGCGGCGAGGGCGAATGTGGCCCGGATACAGGTGGAGGAGGCGGCCCAGATGCAGGCGGAGCAGGCAGCTCGAATGCAAAGGAGGAGGCTGCGGATCTGAGCGAGCGGGATGAGCATGGCGCGTTACGCCATGCCGACGCATTCCGCTCGGAGCAGGCGCCCAGCCCGTGATCCGAGGCCATCCTCACTGATGTCTACTACGCAACTTTATTCTTGTAGACACGTGTTGGGCCTCCAAGCGCAGAGTTTTGTAGGATAGTAGCAATTCTCACTCAAGTGGATGACCTAAGGTTTATCAATCTGTGGGAGGCGTAGGATGAAGATAGTCTCTCTCAAGCAACCCTGCAATCAAATACAAGAAATCTCTTGTGTCCCCAACACACCAAATACAGTAGCAAATTGTATAGGTGCACTAGTTCAGTGAAGAGATGGTGATAAAAGTGTAGTATATGGATAATAGATATGAGTTTTTGTAGTGCGAACAAAAAAAACAGCAAGGTAGTAAATGATAAAACAAAGCACAAACGGTATTGCAATGATGGAAGATGAGGCCTAGGGTGCATACTTTCACTAGTGCAATCTCTCAATAATGCTAATATAGTTGGATCATATGATTATCCCTCAAAGTGCAATGAAGAATCACTCTCGAGTTCCTATAGCGGAGAACAAAAGATAGAAATTGTTTGTAGGGTACGAAACCACCTCAAACTATTCTTTCCGATCCATCTATCCTAGAGTTCGTACTAAAATAACAACAATCTATTCTTTCTAATCGATCTAATCAAGAGTTCGTACTAAAATAACACCTTATGATGCATATCAACCAACTCTAATGTCACCTAGATACTCCAATGTCACCGCGAGTACCCATGAGTTAATTATACGATATGCATCAAACAATTTCAGATTCATAATACTCAATCCACATAGAGAACTATAAGGAGACCCCAAAGTTTCTATCGGAGAAAAGATAACAAAAACGTGCATCAACCCCTATGCATAGATTACCCCAAAGTCACCTCGGGAATCCGCAAGTTGAGTGCCATAACATATATCAAGTGAATCAAAATAATACCCCATTGTCACCACGGGTATTCATATGCAAGACATATATCATGTGTTCACAGATCTGAACATTCAATCCGACAAGACAAAACTTCAAAGGGTAAAGACTCAATTCATCACAATAAGTGTACAGAGGGGAGAAACATCATATGACCCATCTATGTTAACAAAGCCCATGATACATCAAGATCGTGACATCTCAAGATCGCGCGCGTGAGAGAGAGAGATTAAACACATAGCTATTGGTACAAACCCTCAGCCCCGAGGATGGACTACTCCCTCCTCATAGTGGTAGCCGCTGGGATGATGAAGATGGGCACCAGAGATGATCACCCCCTCCCACAGGGTGCCAGAACGGGCTCCCGATCTGTTTTCGGTGGCTACAGAGGCTTGCGGCGGCGGAACTTCCGATCTAGGTTTATTTCTGATGTTTCTCTATTTATAGGAATTTTTGGCGTCGGTCTCACGTCCAGATGGGCCTCGAGGTGAGCACGATACATCGGGGCACGAGAAAGGGCCCATGCACGCCCCGGTGGGTTGTTCCCTCCTCGTGGCTCTTCTGGCCCTCCCACGAAGCTTAGGGGGTCTCTTTTGTTCCAAAAAAATAATCAAAAAGTTTCAGCTCATTTGGAGAACTTTCATTTCTACACAAAAAACAACACCACGGTAGTTCTGCTGAAAACAGCGTCAGTTCAGGTTAATTCCATGCAAATCATACCAAAACCATATAAAATTATTGTAAACATGGCATGGATACTTCATAAATTATAGATACGTTGGAGACGTATCAGGATCCCCAAGCTTAATTCCTACTTGATAAAACAAATAATTTATGAAGTGTGAATGCTAGGAAAGTGCATAAGTTTGATCAATAGTAATTTAAATCACTTTTCTAGCATAAAAACAGCAACCTTTTCTCATAAAAACTCATCATGTTAAAGTAGTAACTAATTCACATGTTAAGGTTCAAACGATGAATTCTCTTGAAACTCAACAACCTATGTTCTCAGTCACCAAGCAATTGCAATTCAACTTACTCAAGAGAGCCTAAGTAAAAGCTCCACATACTCAACCATCATATAGTCTTCTATGATTGCTAAAACTCACCGCGCACACATGAGCAAAACGTTTCAACTGGACACATAGAAACATAGGGGCTTATCATTTCGCCTCCCAAAGTATTCACCTCAAGGGTGATGTCAACAATAATGATTCATGCTACCCATATCCAACTAGATATATGTGCCTAGATCTTTCCTCGCCACATGATGCTTGCCAAAAGAGAAAAACAAAAAGGGATGATGAGCCTACGAACTATGAGGAAGCGATGATGAGCCCAAATTCCACGAAATGGCTTGAGGCCATGAAATCTGAGATGGGATCCATGTATGCGAACAAAGTGTGGACTTTGGTGGACTTGCCCGATGATCGGCAAGCCATAGAAAATAAATGAATCTTTAAGAAGAAGACCGACGCAGAGGGTAATGTTACTGTTCACAAAGGTTTTCGACAAGTTCAAGGAGTTGACTACGATAAGACTTTCTCACACGTAGTGATGCTTAAGTCTGTCCGAATCATGTTAGCAATTGTTGCATTTAATGATTATGAAATTTGGCAGATGGATGTCAAAACTGGATTACTGGATAGATTTCTGGAAGAAGAGTTGTATATGATGCAGCCAGAAGGTTTTGTCGATCCAAAGGGTGCTAACAAAGTCTGCAAGCTCCAACGACCCATTTATGGACTGGTGCAAGCCTCTCGGAGTTGGAATAAACGCTTTGATAGTGTGATCAAAGCATATGGTTTTATACAGAATTTTGGAGAAGCCTGTATTTACAAGAAAGTGAGTGGGAGCTCTGTAGCATTTCTAATATTATATGTGGATGACATATTATTGATTGGAAATGATATAGAATTTCTGGATAGCATAAAGGGATACTTGAATAAGAGTTTTTCAATGAAATATCTCAATGAAGTTGCTTACATATTGGGCATCAAGATCTATAGAGATAGATCAAGACGTTTGATAAGATTTTTGAATGAGTAAATACCTTGACAAAGTTTTGAAAGAGTTCAAAATGGATCAGTCAAAGAAGGAGTTCTTGTCTGTATTACAAGGTGTAAAGTTGAGTAAGACTCAACGTTCGACCATGGCAAAAGATAGAAAGAGAATAAAAGTCATTCCCTATGCCACAGTCATAGGATCTATAAAGTATGATGTGCTGTGTACCAGACCTATTGTGTACCTTGCCATGAGTTTGACAAGGGGTATAATAGTGATCTAAGAGTAGATCACTAGACAACGGTCAAAATTATGCTTAGTGAGGACTAAGGAAATATTTCTCGGTTATGGAATTGATAAAGAGTTCGTCGTAAAGAATTACGTCGATGCAAGCTTTTTCATCGATCCAGATGACTCTGAGTCTCAATATGGATACATATTAAAAGTGGGAGCAATTAGCTAGAGTAGCTCCATGCACATCATTGTAGACATAGACTATTTGCAAAATACATACGGCTCTGAATGTGTCAGACCCGTTGACTAAACTTCTCACACAAGCAAAACATGATCACACCTTAGTACTCTTTGGGTGTTAATCACATAGCGATGTGAACTAGATTATTGACTCTAGTAAACCCTTTGGGTGTTGGTCACATGGCAATGTGAACTATGGGTGTTAATCACATACAGATGTGAACTATTGATGTTAAATCACATGGCGATGTGAACTAGATTATTGACTCTAGTGCAAGTGGGAGACTGAAGGAAATATGCCCTAGAGGCAATAATAAAGTTATTTTTTATTTCCTTATTTCATGATAAATGTTTATTATTCATGCTAGAATTATATTAACCGGAAACTTAGTACATGTGTGAATACATAGACAAAACATAGTGTCCCTAGTATGCCTCTACTTGACTAGCTCGTTAATCAAAGATGGTTAAGTTTCCTAACCATAGACATGTGTTGTCATTTGATGAACGGATCACATGATTAGGGGAATGATGTGATGGACATAACCCATCTGTTAGCTTAGCATTATGATCGTTACAGTTTCATTGGTACTGCTTTCTTCATGACTTATACATGTTCCTCAAACTATGAGATTATGCAACTCCCGGATACCGGAGGAACACTTTGTGTGCTACCAAACGTCACAACGTAAAAGGGTGATTATAAAGGTGCTCTACATATGTCTCTGAAGGTGTTTGTTGGGTTGGCATAGATCGAGATTAGGATTTGTCACTCCGTGTTTCGGAGAGGTATCTATGGGTCCTCTCGGTAATGCTCATCACTATAAGCCTTGCAACCAATGTGACTAATGAGTTAGTTGCGGGATGAAGTATTACGGAACGAGTAAAGAGACTTGCCAGTAACAAGATTGAACTAGGTATGTTGACACCGACGATCGAATCTCGGGCAAGTAACATATGTATGTTGTTATGCGGTTTGACCGATAAAGATCTTCGTAGAATATGTAGGAGCCAATATGAGCATCCAAGTTCCGCTATTGGTTATTGACCGGAGATGTGTCTCGGTCATGTCTACATAGTTCTCGAACTCGTAGGGTGCGCACGCTTAACGCTCGATGACGATTGGTATTATGAGTTTATGTGATTTGATGTACCGAAGGTTGTTCAGAGTCCCGTATGAGATCATGGACATGACGAGAAGTCTCGAAATGGTCGAGACATAAAGATTGATATATTGGAAGACTATATTCGGACACCGGAATAGTTCCGAGATGTATCAGGTATTTTCCGGAGTACCGGGGGGTTACCGGAATCCCCGGGGGGGTTAATGGGCCTCATGGGCCAAGTGGTGAAAGAGAGGAGGCAGGCCAAGGTGTGGCGCGTGCCCCCGAAGCCCAAACCGAATTGGACTAGGGGGCCCGGGCCCCCTTTCCTTCTCTCCTCCCCCTCCTTCCCCCTTCTCCTTGTTGGAATAGGAAAGGGGGGCCGAATCCTACTTGGAGTAGGATTGCCCCCCCATGGCGCGCCTCCTCCCCTGGCCGGCCTCCTCCTCCCTCCCTCCTTTATATACGGGGGAGGGGGCACCCCAAAGACACATAAGTTGATCTTTAGCCGTGTGCGGTGCCCCCCTCCATAGTTTTCCACCTCGGTCATATCGTCGTAGTGCTTAGGCGAAGCCCTGCGCCGGTAACTTCATCATCACCGCCACCACGCCGTCATGCTGAAGGAACTCTCCCTCGACCTCAGCTGGATCTACAGTTCGAGGGACGTCACCGAGCTGAACGTGTGCAGACCGCAGAGGTGTCGTGCGTTCGGTACTTGATTGGTTGGATCGCGAAGACGTTCGACTACATCAACCACGTTACTTAACGCTTCCGCTTTCGGTCTATGAGGGTACATGAACACACTCTCCCCTCTCGTTGCAATGCATCACCTAGATAGATCTTGCGTGATCGTAGTAAATTTTTTGAAATTATTGTGTTCCCCAACACCTGCCGAAGGGGGGATCCATCACCGGTGGCCATCTTCATCATCCCGACGCTCTCCATGACGAGGAGGGAGTAGTTCACCCTCAGGGCTGAGGGTATGTACCAGTAGCTATGTGTTTGATCTCTCTCTCTCTCTCTCTCTCTCTCTCTCTCTCTCTCTCTCTCTCTCTCTCTCTCTCTCTCTCTCTCTCTCTCTCTCTCTCTCTCTCTCTCTCTCTCTCTCTCTCTCTCTCTCTCTCTCTCTCGTGTTCTTGATTTGGCACGATCTTGATGTACCGCGAGCTTTGCTACTATAGTTGGATCTTATGATGTCCCCCCCCCCTCTACCTTCTTGTAATGGATTGAGTTTTACCTTTGAAGTTATCTTATCGGATTGAGTCTTTAAGGATTTGAAACACTTGATGTATGTCTTGCATGTGCTTATCTGTGGTGATAATGGTATATTCATGTGATCCACTTGATGTATGTTTTGGTGATCAACTTGCAGGTTCTGTGACCTTGTGAACTTATGCATAGGGGTTGGCACCCGTTTTCGTCTTGACTCTCCGGTAGAAACTTTGGGGCACTCTTTAAAGTTCTTTTTGTTGGTTTGAATGGATGAATCTGAGATTGTGTGATGCATATCGTATAATCAAACCTGCAGATACTTGTGGTGACATTGGAGTATCTAGGTGACATTAGGGTTTTGGTTGATGTGTCTTAAGGTGTTATTTTGGTATGAACTCTAGGGCTATTTGTGACACTTATAGGAATAGCCCAATAGATCGATCAGAAAGAATAACTTTGAGGTGGTTTCGTGCGCTACAATAATCTCTTCGTTTGTTCTCCGCTATTAGTGACTTTGGAGTGACTCTTTGTTGCATGTTGAGGGATTGTTATATGATCTAATTATGTTAGGCCAACTCCACCGCACGACCCCAAATGGACGTCCGGTTTGGCCGGATTTCGTCCCTTTGGGGCGGCAATGGGTTCGCCAATGTCCGCTTCTGTCCGTTGGGTTGTCGGTGCGCCCAACGCGCAGCCGCACCCCAAATCATGTCTGAGGTGGACATGATTAAAAAAACAGATAAACTAATGCCAATAAAAGTAAATAAACACAAATATAAAAACATACATTTGCGCTGATGTACTGCCGGTCGCGCTCGCCGCCGGCTGTAGGAGCGATGGTGAATGGGGCAGTTGCGGGGGGCCGACGCGGTGGTGATGCGGGCTCCTCTTTCACCGAGCCGCGGCGGCGGCCCGAGGACAGCCAGCCTTACGGGCGTGCTTCCCCTTGCGGTCGTGGTTCCAGAACCCCATGGCTATGAGGCGGCCGGCTGGCGAGATCGAGGACGGGGAGAGGCCAGGGTTTGGGGCGTGTCGGGTTTTGAGGAGGCAACACAGACTGGAGTGGGGAGTGTGAACGACGACCGGTCCACGACTTCCCCATTAAGAAGGACGGCGACCGTTCGGTTGGGCGGATGACAGGTGGGGCCGACGACGCGTGCGCATTAATGTCGGATGGTGGGAGGCAGGTGGCCGCCTGCCACCTGGCGCCGAAGCGGACGGGCGACGCGCCCGTTTGCTGTCCGCCGCGATCCAAACCCGACGCAAGTTTGCACTCGAAATGGGTCAGGCCGTCGCACGCTGGGCCTGGTTCGTCCCTTTTACCCCAACCGGATGGGGCCGGACGGAATGAAGTCGCGCGCTGGAGTTGGCCTTATCATTGTTGAGAGAATTTGCATTAGTAAAAGTATAAATCGTAGGCGTTGTTTCGAAGTATTGCAATACCGCCGGCCCCTCTATCAGAACAACAATGGACTAAAAATCAGTTTACTGTATCACCGAAGAAAAGGCTCACCCAGAACCTCAATCAGTACTCAAATTTTGTTTGTCTTATTTTCATCTTATCAGCGTCAAAGTTCTCTATCAGAACAACAGTGGACCAAAAATCATTACTGTGCCATCGAAGAAAAGGAAGTCAGATATAGCAGCAACCACAGGTACGATCGCATCCCAACGATTTCTCCTGCTGATTCGAGGATGGAAACGGTGCGGTCAGAGCTGACGCAAGTGCAGCGACAGCTACGTGCGTGTTTGGAGGCGTCTGCGATTCATAGAGGTAGGTCCATCGGGTGGACGACGCCTAGTACCGGTGGTACATTGAAGTCGTCGTAGTGGTACGTTTTAGCTAACTGCCATTGTCGATTGGCGTCATTTCTTACGCACTTGCGTGGCGGCTTTGTGTGCGTGCGCCCGTGGCATCACATTCACGGGGAAGGAAAAAGGTTCACGGAACGGAGGAAGTGTAATGCTGTCTGCTGGTAGTACTCTCTTTCTTCCTTCTTCGCCATTCGCCAATGATGTGTAATCGATGAAGGAGAAGGACACGATTCTGAATCACCAGAGCGTGTCATAATTTGGCTGTCGAGTTCTTTGAGTAGACGGGTGATAACATATAGTAGAGCTGTAGAGGGGCCGGCGCACATGGCGCAATTTATAGTCGGTGTAGGTAGGCATCGTTTTCTTTACTGTACAAGGACTAGATGTGGCACCGTACCACCCCACCCCATGGCTCCCTCCAAGATTGCTGCCGACGCGTCCACGCATGCCGTAGTTTCCAGGCTTCCAGTCGAGGCAGGCTTCATTTTTCTTTTTTTTACCAAGGTCTAGACGTGGCACACGCACAAATCAGAGGCTCGATCAGAAGCCCTGTCGCAGCGCGGCAGGAGTGGTAACAGTGTCTGGCCGATGAGTGTTTCCATCAGGCCCGGCCCTGATGGGGGGCAGGGGGGGCGGCCGCCCCGGGCCCCCCGAACATAGGGGCCCCCACGTATGTGTCCTCTGTGTATTAGCCAAGTGAAAAAACTTTGGCTGAAAAAACTGATCCTGCGCTAGTACGTTTCGCTTCGTAGATTTAGACGCAACCACAACTATCTGGGGTAGGTTAATAACGTTTCCCTGAATTAGTGGAATTTCCGTTTCCTCGCGTAGGCCCGCAAACGACGACATGAGGAATCGACCTAGCAGCGTATCAATCCCTCAAAAATAACCTATCTGCATATCATGCACGACTCCTGCCGCCACAACCTCCTCCCGCGGAGGCCTCGCCGATGCTTCTGCCTCCAATGGCGGCTTGGGTGATTTCATGTTCGCCGGCATGGACAGGAGTAACGATGCCCCCGATCCCGGCAGGCAGTTTTGGACAAGAAATAGGTAAGCATCTTCTTGATTCATCATCATCCAAGAGCTAACTAGGTTCTGTTAGGTAGGTGGCTAGTTAGTGGCAGAATTAGGAGTAACAAGTGAATTAGCGGAAAAGAATTGGATGTAGTTGTCCAGCCTTCTTACTAAATAATCTGGCTGTGTTGGTGATCGATGAAAGACAAGGGGAGAGAATTAATAGGATCCATGGATAATGATAACAGCTGAGCCAAAATTAAGTAGAGAATGCATGGTGGATTTAATCTAATAGGTGGCTAAATTAATCTTAGCTTTGCAAACTATGAAGTTAATTCTAGTTGTGCGCCATAAAGAGTCGTTTAAATAATTTTCTGTGACGAACTATGAAATATACAATGCATGCAATTTCATTGGAAAAATCTTAACAAAAGTAATATAGAGTTAATATAATATATACATAATTAAATCATGAAAGTAGGTCGACTAGTTTCACACTCCATTGTTAAAAAGTTAAGTGCAACCCGTGTTTTAAACAATCAAAATATGCATTATACATAAAGGGCCCCGAGTTTTGTTTTCGCCCCGGGCCCCCGAAATCTTAGGACCGGCCCTGGTTTCCATCAGAGGCAAGGATGGGCGGCTTCAATCAAGCGATCAAGACGAAAGTGATGGTGTGTCCTGAGATTTGTCAAGCTGTTTTGTTTTTCCTTACCCGAAATGAGTTTTGTCAAGCTGGTTTTTTTTTTCTCAAAAAAATAATATTTTGGACTGCAGTAGCCAGCAGCAGTTCGCTGGCCAAGATGGCATTTGCCAACGGCGTGGCTGGCAGTTTTAGTGCTTGGGAAATAATTTTTCTCTTTCTTTTTCTTTTTTACTTTTTGTTTATTGTTTTCTCCTTTTCTTAGGTTATTTCTTCCTTGTATTTCTCCTTGTTTTCTGTTTAGGAAAATAAGACTAATGTTAAAAAACAGTATGAACATAACATATACGAGCAACTTTATATTTTGGCATGTATAAACAAACATTTTAAAATTATGAAATTCCTTGAAATACATGAATATTTATTTCTGTATACATGAACATTTTTGTAATAAAAGAGGAACATATCATGTTAAACATATAAACAGTTATATATTGAAGTACATGTAATTTTTATTCCTTGATATATTAAAAAATTCAATTTTTAAACAGATTTCCAAGGATACTTTATATTTTATAACAAAAATCATATCTTACAAAATTTGCAAAAAAGAATGTCCTAGTGGGCCGGCCTATCTAAACTTGCTTAGGGGGAGATTGTCTTAGGAATATCCTATTTGACGCTCTCTGCGTCAAGCTGTGGAGGCTTCGCATAAGAGCTGGCTACCGAACCGTGAACTGGGCCGGCCCATTTACAGTGTTCGCGTTTCCGGTTTTGGGAATCTTCTAGAGTTTCCCAGCCGGTCTTTTCTGGTTTTGGGAAGCTTCTAGAAGGTTCCCTAAACCGGTTTTTCCTTTTTTTTTGGTTTTTGTCTTTCTTTTTCCGTTCTTCTGTTTATTTTCTACTTTATTTTCTATTTTTCTTTTCCTTTTCTGTTTCTTTTTTATTTTTCAAGTTTTTTTTGAAAAAGTTTATGTTTCAAAAATTGTTCGTAAACTTAAAAAAATTGTTCCCACTTTTAAAAAACGTTCATTTTTCAAAAAATTGTCGTGTTTTACAAAATTATTCACAAATTCAAAAATATTTGCATTTTAAAAAAAGTTCTGAGATTAGAAAAATGTTCCCTTTTTAAAAAATGTTTGTCTTTTCCCTTTTTTGGTTTTATTTTTTACTTCGGAATTTTCAGAAAATGTTCTGACTTTCGAAATGTGTTCTAATTTGAAAACAAATTATGTTTTTGAAAATTTGTTCGCAAACTCAAAATATGTTCGAGGAATTTGAAAAAATGTTCTCATTTCTAAATTTTGTTTTCATAAACTTGAAAATATTTGTAATTTCAGAAAATGTTCCGGCCTTTTAAATTTTGTTCACATACTAAAAAAATGTTCATCTTTTCTGATTTTTTGTAAAATTTGCGTTTTGAAATAATTGTTCGTGATTTCAAAAAATGTTCGTGTTTAGAAAAATTTGTTAATGATTTCAAAAAATTTGTTCATCTTTTCTGAATTTTTGTAAAAATTGCGTTTTGAAATAATTGTTCGTGATTTCAAGAAATGTTCGTGCTTAGAAAAACTTGTTCATGATTTCAAAAATGTCCCTGATTTTTAGAAAATGTTGTAGTTTTTCGGAAAGTTGTTCACAAATTTTGGAAAGTGATTGTGTTTCAGAGAACATTCCGTTTTTTGAAAAAAGAAATTACTTTCTAAATTCCTTAAGTAATTCGGATCTTCAAAGCGTGTCTGGTTCTTTATGTCTGATGCTAAGTTATGAGCACATTCGAGTACCAGGTCAGCTGGTAGGAACACATCGTCTGGATAACTCGATCGTGTGTTCGAATCGCCGCCATCGAATTATTTTTTGAGCAATGCTCATTCATGTCGATCGCCATCTTCATGGGCCGTCCCAGTCGGGAACGCTCCTGTGCGAAACCGCAGCAACTTGACGCAGAGAGCGTCCAATAGGAGGTCCCATTGTCTTATGCCTACAGCGTCAAGATCCGGGTACTCACAGCACGCACAGTGGGCCGGCCCACGAAAGCGCAGCGCAGTGCACTGTGTTATATAGCGCGAAAAAAAGTGGTTGTGTGCAGCTTCAAACACGCGCCCCTATATCCTAGGATTTGGTTAGCTAACCACAAGAGCTCGTGAAAACTAGTGACTAATAGCAACGCAAATTCTTTTAGAACAAGTGTAGCCACGCAATTTATCCCTCCCTTGTCTACAGTTTCGCTTAGACTTTTAAGTAATTTGAAAAGAATTTGAAGTTGATTTTTTATGAAAAAAACCATTAATTTCGAAAAAGGTTCACGCACTGGGAAAAAAGTTTATCAAAATTTTAAAAAGCTCATTAATTTTGAAAAAAAATCATTGAATTTGAAAATATTCACTAATTTAAAAAAATAGCTGAACTGGGTAAAAGTTCATCGAATTTGAAAAAGGTATGTCGATTTTGAAAAAATCTCTTGAATTTGAAAAAAAAATTGCTTTGGAAGTTTCTTTCATCAGATTGAAAAAATTCGTTGAATTTGAAAAAAGTTCTTCAAATTTGAAAAAAGTTCAACGGTTGAGAAAAAATCGTCAATTTTGAAAAAAATGTTCTTCAATTTTAAAAAATTCATCAAATTTGAAAATGTTAACCGATTTTGGAAAAACTTCATCAATTTGAAAAAATGTGTGTGCATAAAATTAAAGGAAAAAAGATGAACAAAAAGAAAAGAAAAATGAAGACAAAACCAAAACAAAATGGCGGTCAAGAAAACACAACGAAAAAGAAAAAACTACCTGGTGCAAGTATATAAAAGATGAGAAGGAAATGCGTTGTGACAATGTGTGGTCTGCCCCGGCTGGATAATGCGAGTAGAAATTACGCTGCAGGTCGCGGGTTAGAATCCCTCCCGAGCATTTCTGCGTATTAAACCAGAAAAAAATAGGAAGTGAAATGGGTCGGCCCAGCACGGGAAAGGGGTGTGCATGGGTTTGGCAAATCACCTATAACCGACACCTGAAGCGCTAAATATGAAGCGCTGGCAGATCCTACTTCGAGCATACCGCGGTGGATACCACGCAATCGCGCACCCTCAGGATGATCTGGGCGCTATAACGGGATCCGGCTTGCCTGCCCCCTTCCCATGCTGCCCACTTCATCCTACGGCTGTCTTTTTTCCTTTTTCCTTTCTAATCTAATCATCTCCCCCCTGATTTTAAGGGGATGGGGCCATACCTTATTTTGTTCCAATCAAATCAAGCCACATATGCGGGAGCACGGATGGGCGCACGCGCGGGGAGCAGGTAAGTCTCGTCCGTTATAATGTGCCAACCCAATTCTGGTTTCCGCTGTGTCTGCTCCCACCGGTTTGGGTAGGTCCCTAAACCTTTTTTTTCTCTGTTCCTTTTTCTATCGATTTTATTTTTATTTTCTTTTAAATTTATATTATGCTTTCCCTTATTTTCTTTTTTCTTTTTTTTGAAATATGTGAATATTTTTCAAATTTTTGAACACTGTTTTAAACGTGCGGATTTTATTTGAAATGGGGGAACTTTTCTAAAATATGTGATATTTTTTGAAATACAGGAAGTATTTTAAAATATACAAACAATTTTTTACCTTAGAACATTTTCTAATTTTTGAACATTTTGTGAAATTCAGAAAAATATACAAATTCATAAACTCTTTTCCAATTTCTAAACATTATTTTTTTTGAAATCTAGGATAAATTTTCAAATTCTTGAAGAATTTTCAATTTTGGAACATTTTCCCAAAATTTGAGAACATCTTAAAATTCATGTACTTTTCTTGAAAATTATAACGTTGTTTTAAGTTTGTGAACATTTTTTGGAATTCGTAATAAGTTTTGAAAATCAATCCTTTTGAAATCTATATAAATGGTCTGTCAATGTACCAATATTAAATGATCTATAGCATATGAGAACAATGGCTATTTGTGCAAAACAAAATGAAGCTAGTTATACGACCAAGTAAACAAATATCACAATAAAGAACAAGTCTTTAGTCATGTAATGTAAAATGATGGTAGCGCATGGCGATATACTCAGAATGACTATGAAAATGCCACGATAGGTTGTATGGTAGCTGTTTTGTGGAGACGTTGGGCCTAAGTGTAGGAGAACAAGAGGAAGTCCTTCAGCGGGTTTGGATGTACCAACGAAGTATGCATCAAGTCTCAATGTGGGTGTGGGAAATACTGAGGCTAGAAATAAAAGATGAAATGAAAGAGCAAAGGCATTGAACTTGCATTGGTTATAAAAGAACTCAAACACTACACAAGAACGTCACATTGTCATCATGCAAAAGACTCAAAAGCAAAGTACCTCGACGGGGTAGTTTGGCGGGGTTAACCATTACACATTCCAGATCAACCAATGTCGTTGAGCAAAATATCTCTACAACATTCTAGCTAATCGAGGCACCACTAGAATCCCCAACTTATGTATTTAGTTTAAAGAAAGGCAACAATTCAAAGGACTGCTTTATTTGTTTTAATAAAAAGAGAGCATGACAATGTCTTTCACAGGATAACAAGATTTCTTCACGCTGTGTAAAATTAATGCAAAACAAGCATATCAAAATAGCGGACACACGGTTGCATGAAATTTTTAAGACAAAGAACATTGCATAAGCATCTGTGCATGCAAAAATAACCTCCCCGGGCTTAGAAATTTGCAATAATAAACTCGAGAGAATTATGAAACTAAAGAGAAAATGCAGTTATTAAAAGAGAGTATGAGAAGTGATTGCCTCCTCAAGCGTAAGATTAAATAAGGGTAATGCATTTTTTACAAGGTACAAATGACGTCACCTTTACTGGAGATGGACCTCCGCTCCAATGAATTTTCATTGTTGTGGTCCGGTGGATGCCTTCTTGTAGAACCCATGGGAAACAAAATTAAAAACAAAACAAAACATTTTGCACTTTTGAAGTTTTCCAAAAAAAAGTTGTAGCACAGAGGTTTAGCTCGCAAGTACAAAAAATATCGGTCTCAAAAAGATCAGTTCATCAACCTAAGCACCACGCTTATGTTGACAAATTAAGTGTAGAAGTTGCGGCCCTAGAAGTGAAGCGCATGAAAGATAACATATAAAACACGAGTGTGCACCCCCTCATCTTTAGTTTTGGGATGAGTAGGAGCAGGAGCAACAACAGATGGACGAACTGGCCCCCTTTTAAGCTTTGTACGACGTCGCCATGAACCACGAGGGCCATAGTGCCGCCACCCGCATATGTCCAGCCTAGGACAAAGCCATCGAGGCGAGTCTTCAGGCCATCGAGGCCCGCATTGCCGCATTCCCTACCCCTGCAGCAAATCATGCCGCTGTTGTGGTCGCTAGTGGTTAGTTGTAGGCTAATTATTAGTTTAATATTTTTTTGAGAAAAGCCCTAAGGCCAGATATATCATGTAACACCCACCCATACAGAAAAAATTATATTTAAATTCTTGGGGGAGTCGAAGTCTTCTTCCTCCTACATCCACTGGTGGCAGCTGTGACCATAGCTCGATGCCATCTTTGGGCCTCCGCCTCAACGGAGCAAACTGAAGGAAATATGCCCTAGAGGCAATAATAAAGTTATTATTTATTTCCTTATTTCATGATAAATGTTTATTATTCATGCTATAATTGTATTAACCGGAAACATAATACATGTGTGAATACATAGACAAACATAGTGTCACTAGTATGCCTCTACTTCACTAGCTCATTAATCAAAGATGGTTATGTTTCCTAACCATAGACATGTGTTGTCATTTGATTAATGGGATCACATCATTAGGAGAATGATGTGATTGACATGACCCATTCTGTTAGCCTAGCACTTGATCGTTTAGTATGTTGCTATTGCTTTCTTCATGACTTATACATGTTCCTGTAACTATGAGATTATGCAACTCCGTTTACGGAGGAACACTTTGGTGCTACCGAACGTCACAACGCGTCGGGTGATTATAAAGGAGTACTACAGGTGTCTCCAAAGGTACATGTTGGGTTGGCGTATTTGAGATTAGGTTTTGTCACTCCGATTGTCGGAGAGGTATCTCTGGGCCCTCTCGGTAATGCACATCACTATAAGCCTTGCAAGCAATGTGACTAATGAGTTATTTGCGGATGATGCATTACGTAACGAGTAAAGAGACTTGCGATAACGAGATTGAACTAGGTATTGGATACCGACGATCGAATCTCGGCAAGTAACATACCGATGACAAAGGGAACAACGTATGTTGTTATGCGGTTTGACCGATAAAGATCTTCGTAGAATATGTGGGAGCCAATATGGGCATCCAGGTCCCGCTATTGGTTATTGACGGAAACATGTTTCGGTCATGTCTACATAGTTCTCGAACCCGTAGGGTCCGCACGCTTAAGGTTTCGATGACAGTTTATTATGAGTTTATGAGTTTTGATGTACCGAAGGAGTTCGGAGTCCCGGATGAGATCGGGGACATGACGAGGAGTCTCGAAATGGTCGAGACGTAAAGATCGATATATTGGACGACTATATTCGGAGTTCGGAAAGGTTCCGAGTGATTCGGTATTTTTCGGAGTACCGGGGAGTTACGGGAATACGGGAAGAGTATTGGGCCTTAATGGGCCTTAGTGGGAAGGAACCAGAGGTGGTGGCGCGCCTCCCAAGCCCATCCGAATTGGACAAAGGGTTTGGGCGCGCCCCCCTCTCCTTCCTTCTCCACTTCCCTTCTTTCCCTTCTCCTAGTTGGACAAGGAAAGAAGAATCCTACTCCCGGTGGGAGTAGGACTCCCTGGCGCGCCCTCCTCCTAGGGCCGGCCTCCTCCTCCTTGCTCCTTTATATACTGAGGCGGGGGACACCCCATGACACACAAGTTGATCTACGATCGTTCCTTAGCCGTGTGCGGTGCCCCCTCCACCATATTCCACCTCGGTCATATCGTCATGAGTTTAGGCGAAGCCTGCGCCGATAGAACATCATCATAGTCACTCGCCGTCGTCTTGTGGAACTCATCCCAAGCTTTCTGGATCGGAGCCGGGGATCGTCATCGAGCTGAACGTGTGCTGAACTCGGAGGTGCTGTACGTTCGGTGCTTGGATCGGTCGGATCGTGAAGACGTACGACTACATCAACCGCTGAAAGAACATGCGGTGCCCCCATGTTTTGTTTTGGTAATTGATGACAATCTCTATGGACTAATGGTTGCCCTGAGTTATATCTGAAGGGTTTGTCCATAGGCTTTTCTTGGAGTCCATTTGTTGGTTTCAAGAAGAGTTTGTGATGACCACAGTGCTATAAGGAATTATCCAAAGTTTGTTCATGTGAGTGTTGAGCTTATTGCAAGCATGTCTTGAAGAAGAAGATTGTGTGATCATTCATGTCCACCTTCAAGACATCATCCAAATGAAGAGAGTTGGAAAGATTCAATACACAAAGCGCACAAGATGTACTGAGGGATCAAGTGATCCCATGGTATGGTAAGCATTGTCCATTACGCTTTTGTGTGCTAACCCATGGTCTTCGTGAGAGTTCTTTGTGGGGTTAGGTTGCGGTGTGCAAGTTCAAGTGATGCATCACGAAGACATCAAGTGCTTGAAGCTTGCCGTCCATTGTGGTGACAATGGACTTGTGAAGATGAGCGGAAGAGTGGCTCACCCATAGTGGAGTATGGGGGAGCAATCAACTAGTCTTCATCGAGCCAACGCAATCAAGAAAGGTGGTCCATCTTGAGGAGGAGTAGATCATCATCATCTAGCTCAAGTGGACTTTGTGCAAGGCAAAGGTTTGCCCTTGATAGGTTTTCTATTTTACCGGTCTCATGGTAGTTGTGGGAGACCAGGTTAGAGGATTGATTGCCGTACTATCAAGGGGGGCTCTCGATGAGTTGCTTGATCGTATCATTCGTAGAGAGCTCAAACCATTGCATCCTTGCATCATCTTTATTGGTTCTTGTTTGGTTCTTCTCCTTGTGAGATTTGGAGCTTTTGGTCATTTTCATGACAAGCTCGAGTTCATCGAAAACGGAGTTCACATGCTTCTTCTATGATGTTTTCGATGTTGGAGGTTCTGCCAGTTCTTCTCTATTGGAGGTTTCTCTCCTCTCTGTTTTGATGCTACTCATTGTCTTGTATCCAACAAGCTTGAGTTTGCTCAATTCGGAGCTCATTTGCAGAAGTTATGGCGGTTCTGGTTTTATCGTTTCCCTCTGTTGTCTTCTCTGCAAAATGAAGGACTCCTAGTGTTGCTGATCCGGGGCATGCGGTAGTCTTGCTCTCGGAGCGGTAGTACCGCAGGCCCTTGCGGTAGTACCGCTCTGTGGGAGCGGTAGTATCGTGGCCTCTGCCAGCGCGAATCGCCGGCGGTAGTAGGGCGGATGTAATTTTTACATCTGCGCCCTCTGTGATAATACGTACCATGAGCGCGGTAGTACCGTGGGCTCTGGCCAGGCGTAGCAGCATGAGTGGAAGTAGGGGCGGATGTAATTTTTTACATCCGCGTCCTACGCGGTAGTACCGCTCTTCGTGAGCGGTAGTACCATGCCGGAGTTTTGCGCAGGTCCTCCTCAGCGGAAGTAGGTACGGAAGTAATTTTTTACTTCCGTGCTTTCTCTGCTCCTAGTGTTGCCTGCCTTACGGTAGTACCATAGGGGCGCGCGGTAGTACCGCCCGGCGTTTCTACCGCTCATTGCCCTGTGCAACAGGCCTTCATCTAGCCAGTGTTGCACATGCGGTAGTACCGCTGCCTGCAGCGGTAGTACCGCAGCCGACCGCGGTAGTACCGCAGCTTCGTGCGGTAGTACCGCGTTGTGCGGGCTGAGTGAGGGGATAACGGTTGGATTTTCTCCCCACCTATAAAAGGGGGTCTTCTTCCCCATTGAGTCTTAACCTTTGAGCTCGTGTTCTTCCCCCATTGTTGACCTTCTTCGAGCTTGCTAACTCTCAATCCCTCCATGGATTCTTGCTAGTTCTTGAGGGAAAAGAGAGAGGAGATCTAGATCCACGTTTCCACCAATCACTTTCTCCTCTAAGTGAGGGTAACCCCTTGGATCTAGATCTTGGAGTTCTTCGTGTTCTCCTTCTTGTTCTTCCTCTCATTTTCCTCCCTAGCATTAGTTGCTTCGGTGGGATTTGAGAGAGAAGGACTTGGGCACTCCGTGTGCCCTTGCCATTGCATTTGGTGCATCGGTTTGAGTTCTCCACGGTGATACGTGGAAGTTACAAGTTGAGAAGCTTATTACTCTTGGGTGCTTGGTGCCCTTGAGCTTGTTCATCTTGGGTGCTTGGGTGCCCTAGACGGTTGGTGGTGTTCGGAGCTCAACCATTGTGGTGTAAAGCTCCGGGGAAGCGTCGGGGTCTCCAATTAGGTTGTGGAGATCGCCTGAGCAATTTGATCTGCACCGTGACCGCCCCAAGGGTTGCCAAAGTGTACGGGTTTGGTGACCGCCCCAAGGGTCGCCATTTATGCAGGTTCGGTGACCGCCTCAAGGGTCCCTTAGTGGAATCACGACATCTTGCATTGTCGAGGCGTGAGGAGATTACTGTGGCCCTAGTGGCTTCTTGGGGAGCATTGTGCCTCCACACCGCTCCAAACGGAGATTAGCATCCGCAAGGGTGTGAACTTCGGGATACATCGTCGTCTCCACGTGCCTCGGTTCTCTCTTACCCGAGCCCTTTTACTTATGCACTTTACTTTGTGATAGCCATATTGTACTTTGTCATATATCTTGCTATCACATAGTTGCTTATCTTGCTTAGCATAAGTTGTTGGTGCACATAGGTGAGCCTAGTTGTTGTAGGTTTTGTGCTTGACAAATTAACCGCTAGGTTTATTCCGCATTTGTTCAAGCCTCTATTGTAATTATTTTAAAACGCCTATCCCCCCCCCTCTAGGCGACATCCACGATCTTTCAACCGCGTTGTGCTAACGCTTCCGCTTACGGTCTACGAGGGTACGTGGACAACACTCTCCCCTCTCATTGCTATGCCATCACCATGATCTTGCGTGTGCGTAGGAAAATTTTGAAATTACTACGTTCCCCAACAGTGGGATCCGAGCCTAGGTTTTATGCGTTGATGTTATATGCACGAGTAGAACACAAGTGAGTTGTGGGCGATACAAGTCATACTGCTTACCAGCATGTCATACTTTGGTTCGGCGGTATTGTGAGATGAAGCGGCCCGGACCGACATTACGCGTACGCTTACGTGAGACTGGTTTCACCGTTACGAGCACTCATGTTTAAAGGTGGCTGGCGGGTGTCTGTCTCTCTCACTTTAGCTGAATTGAGTGTGGCTACGCCCGGTCCTTGCGAAGGTTAAAACATCACCAACTTGACGAACTATCGTTGTGGTTTTGATGCGTAGGTAAGAACGGTTCTTGCTAAAGCCCGTAGCAGCCACGTAAAATTTGCAACAACAAAGTAGAGGACGTCTAACTTGTTTTTGCAGGGCATGTTGTGATGTCATATGGTCAAGACGTGATGCTATATTTTATTGTATGAGATGATCATGTTTTGTAACCGGTTATCGGCAATGGCGAGAGCCATATGGTTGTCGCTTTATTGTATGAAATGCAAACACCCTGTAATTGCTTTACTTTATCACTAAGTGGTAGCGATAGTCTTAGAAGCAATAGATGGCGTAACAACAACGATGCTACGATGGAGATCAAGGTGTCGCGCCGGTGACGATGGTGATCACGACGGTGCTTCGAAGATGGAGATCACAAGCACAAGATGATGATGGCCATATCATATCACTTATATTGATTGCATGTGATGTTTATCCTTTATGCATCTTATCTTGCTTTGATTGACGGTAGCATTTTAAGATGATCTCTCACTAATAATCAAGAAGTGTTCTCCACGAGTATGCACCGTTGTGAAAGTTCTTCGTCTTTGAGACACCACGTGATGATCGGGTGTGATAGGCTCTACGTTCAAATACAACGGGTGCAAAACAGTTGCACACGTGGAATACTCAGTCATACTTGACGAGCCTAGCATATCTGATATGGCCTCGGAACACGGAAACCGAAAGGTCGAACGTGAATCATATAGTAGATATGATCAACATAGTGATGTTCACCATTGAAACTACTCCATCTCACGTGATAATCGGACATGGTTTAGTTGATTTGGATCACGTGATCACTTAGATGACTAGAGAGATGTCTATCTAAGTGGGAGTTCTTAAGTAATATGATTAATTGAACTTAAATTTATCATGAACTTAGTACCTGATAGTATTTTGCTTGTCTATGTTTGTTTGTAGATAGATGGCTCGTGCTGTTGTTCCGTTGAATTTTAATGTGTTCCTTGAGAAATCAAAGTTGAAAGATGATGGTAGCAATTACATGGATCGGGTCCGTAACTCGAGGATTATCCTCATTGCTGCACGTAAAAGTTACGCCCCGAAGCACCGCTGGGTGCCAACTTCTTGCCGATGTGGCCGACGACGTTAAGAACGTCTGGCGAGCAAACTGATGACTACTCGATAGTTCGATGTGCCATGCTTTACGGCTTAGAACCGGGTCTTCAACGACGTTTTGAGCGTCATGGAGCATATGAGATATTCCAGAGTTGAAGTTAATATTTCAAGCAAATGCCCGGATTGAGAGATATGAAGTCTCCAATAAGTTCTATAGCTGCAAGATGGAGGAGAATAGTTCGTCGGTGAACACATACTCAAAATGTGCAGGTATAATAATCACTTGATTCAACCGGGAGTTAATCTTCTTGATGATAGTGTCATTGACAGAATTCTTCAATCACTGCCACCAAGCTACAAGAGCTTCGTGACGAACTATAATATGCAAGGGATGAACAAGACTATTCCCGAGCTCTTCGCAAATGCTAAAAGCTGCGGAAGTAGAAATCAAGAAGGAGCATCAAGTGTTGATGGTTAACAAGACCACCAGTTTCAAAAAAAGGGCAAAGGGAAGAAGAAGGGGAACTTCAAAAAGAACGGCAAGCAAGTTGCTGCTCAAAAGAAGAAACCCAAGTCTGGACCTAAGCCTGAAACTGAGTGCTTCTACTACAAGCGATGGACAATTGGAAGCGGAACTGCCCCAAGTATTTGGCGGATAAGAAGGATGGCAAAGTGAACAAAGGTATATGTGATATACATGTTATTGATGTGTACCTTACTAATGCTCGCAGATAGCACTGGTATTTGATCTTGGTTACATTGCTAATATTTGCAACTCAAAGCAGGGACTGCGGATTGCGAAGATTGGCTAAGGACGAGGTGACGATGCGTGTGGGAAATGGTTCCAAAGTCGATGTGATCGCGGTCGGCACGCTACCTCTACATCTACCATCGGGATTAGTTTTAGACCTAAATAATTGTTATTTGGTGCCGCGTTGAGCATGAACATTATATCTGGATCTTGTTTGATGCGAGACGGTTATTCATTTAAATCGAGAATAATGGTTGTTCTATTTATATGAGTAATATCTTTTATGGTCATGCACCCTTGAAGAGTGGTCTATTTTATTGAATCTCAATAGTAGTGATACACATATTCATAGTATTGAAACCAAAAGATGCAGAGTTGATAACGATAGTGCAACTTATTTGTGGCAATTGCCGTTTAGGTCATATCGGTGTAAAACGATGAAGAAACTCCATCTTGATGGGCTTTTGGAATCACTTGATTATGAATCACTTGGTACTTGCGAACCGTGCCTTATGGGCAAGATGACTAAAACGCCGTTCTCCTAACTATGGAGCGGCAACTGATTTGTTGGAAATCATACATACTGATGTTTGTGGTCCAATGAATGTTGAGGCTCGCGGCGGGTGTCGTTATTTTCTCACCTTCACAGATGACTTGAGCAGATATGGGTATATCTACTTGATGAAACACAAGTCTGAAACATTTGAAAAGTTCGAAGAATTTCAGAGTGAAGTGGAAAATCATCGTAATAAGAAAATAAAGTTTCTACGATCCGATCGTGGAGGAGAATATTTGAGTTACAAGTTTGGTCTACACTTGAAACAATGCGGAATAGTTTCACAACTCACGCCACCCTGAACACCACAACGAAATGGTGTGTCCGAACGTCAGAATCGTACTTTACTAGATATGGTGCGATCTATGATGTCTCTTCTTGATTTACCGCTATCGCTTTGGGGTTATGCTTTAGAGACGGCGAATTCACGTTAAATAGGGCACCATCAAAATTCGTTAAGACAACGCCTTATGAACTGTGGTTTGGCAAGAAACCAAAGTTGTCGTTTCTTAAAGTTTGGGGCTGCGATGCTTATGTGAAGAAACTTCAACCAGATAAGCTCGAACCCAAATCGGAGAAATGTGTCTTCATAGGATATCCAAAAGAAACTATTGGGTACACCTTCTATCACAGATCTGAGGGCAAGATTTTCGTTGCTAAAATCGGATCCTTTCTAGAGAAGGAGTTTCTCTCGAAAGAAGTGAGTGGGAGGAAAGTAGAGCTTGATAAGGTAATTTGTACCTTCTCCCGAATTGGAAAGTAGTTCATCACAGAAATCAGTTCCAGTGACCACTACACCAATTAGTGAGGAAGCTAATGATATTGATCATGAAACTTCAGATCAAGTTACTACCAAACCTCGTAGGTCAACCAGAATAAGATCCGCACCAGAGTGGTACGGTAATCCTGTTCTGGAAGTCATGTAACTAGACCATGATGAACCTACGAACTATGAGGAAGCGATGATGAGCCCAGATTCCGCAAAATGGCTGTAGGCCATGAATTCTGAGATGGGATCCATGTATGAAAACAAAGTATGGACTTTGATTGACTTGCCCGATGATCGGCAAGCCATAGAAAATAAATGGATCTTCAAGAGAAAGACGAACACTGATAGTAGTGTTACTATCTACAAAGCTCGACTTGTTGTGAAAGGTTTTTCAACAAGTTCAAGGTGTTGAATACAATGAGATTTTCTCACTCGTATTGATGCTTAAGTCTGTTCGAATCATGTTAGCAATTGCCACAATTTATGAAATCTGGCAAAAGGATGTTAAAACTGCATTCCTTAATGAATTTATTAAAGAAGAGTTGTATATGATGCAACCAGAAGGTTTTGTCAATCATAAAGGTGCTAACAAAGTGTGCAAGCTCCAGCGATCCATTTATGGACTGGTGCAAGCCTCTCGGAGTTGGAATATACGCTTTGATGAGTTAATCAAAGTATATGGTTTTATACAGACTTTTTGAGAAGCCTGTATTTACAAGAAAGTGAGTGGGAGCTCTGTAGTATTTCTAATATTATATGTGGGTGACATATTGTTGATTGGAAATGATATAGAAATTCTGGATAGCATGAAAGGATACTTGAAAAAGAGTTTTTCAAAGCAAGACCTCGGTGAAGCTGCTTACATTGAGCATCAAGATCTATATAGATAGATCAAGGCGCTTGATAAGATTTTTCAATGAGTACATACCTTGATAAATTTTGAATAGTTCAAAATGGAACAGTCAAAGAAGGAGTTCTTGCTGTGATGCAAAGGTGTGAAGTTGAATAATACTCAAGACCCGACCATGGCAGAAAATAGAAAAAGAATGAAAAGTCATTCCCTATGCCTCAGTCATAGGTTCTATAAAGTATGCTATGCTGTGAACCAGACCTATTGTATACCTTGCCCTGGTTTGGCAAGGGAGTACAATAGTGATCTAGAAGTAGATCACTGGAAATTGGTCAGAATTATCCTTAGTGGAATAAGGATATGTTTCTCAATTATGGAGGTGACAAAAGGTTCGTCGTAAAGGGTTACGTCGATACAAGTTTTGGCACTGATCCAGATGACTCTAAGTCTTAATCTGGATACATATTTAAAGTGGGAGCAATTAGCTAGAGTAGCTCCGTGCATTGTAGACATAGAATATTTGCAAAATACATATGGCTCTGAATATGACAAACCCGTTGACTAAGATTCTCTCACGAGCAAAACATGATCACACCTTAGTACTCTTTGGGTGTTAATCACATAGCGATGTGATTTAGATTATTGACTCTAGTAAACCCTTTGGGTGTTGGTCACATAAAGATGTGAACTATGGGTGTTAATCATATACAGATATGAATATTGGTATTAAATCACATGGCGATGTGAACTAGATTATTGACTCTAGTGCAAGTGGGAGACTGAAGGAAATATGCCCTAGAGGCAATAATAAAGTTATTATTTATTTCCATATTTCATGATAAATGTTTATTATTCATGCTATAATTGTATTAACCGGAAACATAATACATGTGTGAATACATACACAAACATAGTCTCACTAGTATGCCTCTACTTGACTAGCTCATTAATCAAAGATGGTTATGTTTCCTAACCATAGACATGTGTTGTCATTTGATTAATGGGATCACATCATTAGGAGAATGATGTGATTGACATGACCCATTCCGTTAGCCTAGCACTTGATCGTTTAGTATATGTTGCTATTGCTTTCTTCATGACTTATACATGTTCCTGTAACTATGAGATTATGCAACTCCCGTTTACCGGAGGAACACTTTGGGTGCTACCAAACGTCACAACGTAACTGGGTGATTATAAAGGAGTACTACAGGTGTCTCCAAAGGTACATGTTGGGTTGGCGTTTTCGAGATTAGGTTTTGTCACTCTGATTGTTAGAGAGGTATCTCTGGGCCCTCTCGGTAATGCACAATACTATAAGCCTTGCAAGCAATGTGACTAATGAGTTAGTTGCGGGATGATGCATTACGTAATGAGTAAAGAGACTTGCCGGTAACGAGATTGAACTAGGTATTGGATACCGACGATCGAATCTCGGGCAAGTAACATACCGATGACAAAGGGAACAACGTATGTTGTTATGCGGTTTGACCGATAAAGATCTTCGTAGAATATGTAGGAGCCAATATTGGGCATCCAGGCCCGCTTATTGGTTATTAACCGAAGCGTGTTTCGGTCATGTCTACATAGTTCTCGAACCCGTAGGGTCCGCACGCTTAAGGTTTCGATGATGGTTTTATTATGAGTTTATGGGTTTTATGTACCGAAGGAGTTCGAGTCCCGGATGAGATCGGGGACATGACGAGGAGTCTCGAAATGGTTGAGACGTAAAGATCGATATATTGGACGACTATATTCGGAGTTCGAAAAGGTTCCGAGTGATTCGGTATTTTTGAGTACCGGGAGTTACGGAATACGGGAAGAGTATTGGGCCTTAATGGGCCTTAGTGGGAAGGAGCCAGGAGGTGGCGCGCGCCCCTCCCAAGCCCAGTCCGAATTGGACAAAGGGTTTGGGGCGCGGCCCCCCTCTCCCTTCCTTCTCCACTTCCCTTCTTTCCCCCCTTCTCCTAGTTGGACTAGGAAAGAAGGAATCCTACTCCCGGTGGGAGTAGGACTCCCCTTGGCGCACCCTCCTCCTAGGGCCGGCCTCCTCCTCCCTTTCTCCTTTATATACAGGGGCAGGGGGGCACCCCATGACACACAAGTTGATCTCCGGATCGTTCCTTAGCCGTGTGAGGTGCCCCCTCCACCATATTCCACCTCGGTCATATCGTCGCGGAGTTTAGGCGAAGCCCTGCGCCGATAGAACATCATCATCGTCACCACGCCGTCGTCGTCTTGTGGAACTCATCCTCAAGCTTTCTTTGGATCGGAGCCCGGGGATCGTCATCGAGCTGAACGTGTGCTGAACTCGGAGGTGCCGTACATTCGGTGCTTGGATCGGTCGGATCATGAAGACGTACGACTACATCAACCGCATTGTGCTAACGCTTCCGCTTACAGTCTACGAGGGTATGTGGACAACACTCTCCCCTCTCGTTGCTATGCCATCACCATGATCTTGCGTGTGCGTAGGAAAATTTTGAAATTACTACGTTCCCCAACACAAACATTTTGAACCCATGAGCTTGTAGAAGCAGCGCCCAGCAAGTCGTCGATGTAGACTAGTAAATGCCCGCGGCCACAACCTGCGAAGCAAATCGCTGTCCCGGAGAAATAAAAACATTGAGAAAAACTTGTACAAACTCTAAAGACCACGAAAGCTGGTCAAATCCAAAGAAATCCACCAGAAGCCTAAACCGACTGGATCTCGAAAGACCCGCTGGAGACACAACTCCACATGCCCTTCGAGAGCGATAAACACACCAATGGAACGACGAAATTACAAGGAGAACATTATTCCTACAAAGGGACTACGCTGCCATCTCGCCGCCCTAAGTAAGACCCTAAGACGACCTATAACCCCTCGCCGCCCAACACCCCATTGTGACGGCCACTTCTTCGATGACCAGGCCATGTCAGGTCGCCGCCGAAGGTTGCTAATGCACGAGAGTTGAGCCGCTAGCCCAGTCCAACCACTGCCCCGCCGACGCACGTACACCAACACGTGGAGCAGCCGACCCTCCCCGTCATGTCACCCGCTCGACCAGGGAACCACTACTCAGAAGGACCTCCCCACCACCGCCCGAGCTATGCAGGCTTTGCCCGGCAACACACCATGGCGGCGACGAGAGGAGCAAATGCGATGCGACCCCCTGGCTGCGTGTGAGGAGAGGAAACACGGCGTGGCCTCGCACGTAACTAACATACATTGTTTCTAAGTATGCATCGTTATTAGTTTAATTAATTAATTAGTTGTTCTGTTATTATAAGTTGCAGCAGTGCGACTAATTTTCCGCATCTATTTATAGGAATGAAGTCGATGCTTCTAAATGAAATTAGAAGGGTTGGACGCGCTTTGCTGCATCGTTGATGTTGTTGGGTTTTCATAAAAGTTTTACTCCCCATGTTTCAAAATATAAGGTATATTAGGTTTTTGATCAAACCTCTTTAAGTTTGATCAAATGTATAAAAAAATATATATATATCCATAATATCAAATTGGCATCATTAGATTCATCATGAAATGAATTTTTATATTTATTTATTCGGTTTTACGTACTCAAAACTTGGTCAAAGTTAAAAAAAATTGACATTTCAAAAATCAGGTACACCTTATATTTTGGTACTGAGGGAGTATTTGGTTTGGCTAGTGGGGAGATAATGGAGGTGTCTTTTTCATTTTATTTATAATGCCATGTTTTGGTGGGGTTTTCGCGGTGTGATTCTGTGTTATCTGCTAATCAACCATACTTATGTGATGAATTTTTCTGTGTTGGTGTGTGCACGTACTGTTTTGGTGCTACAAGATCTTCTTTTTGCGGGAATGCAAGATCACATGTTGACGCTTCTATTTTTCTAGGTGGTGTGAGGGTGCGCAGGATTGATATGTTTTTTAGGCCGGTAGCTCAATTAATTTAAAAATCGTTGGCCATGTCAAATCATGAAGCAAATCCAAAATTAAATACCTCAATCGTATGAAAAGGCTCCAAAATTAAGGAGCATAATGGATTAAAAGAATTGAATAAGAGAGCTTCTTAAGCAACCGTTGGCCCGGTTAGAATTGGATGACCCAATTTTAAAATTAAGACCTCAATTGATTGTGAGGTCTTAGAAGATTGGGAGCATAGTGTATCTATGCTATTTTGAAGAATATATATATGCTATTTTAAAGAATCTATGACACGATGACATGTGGTTCCATTTGCAGAGAATTTATGCATGATGACGATTCTAATTTTATAACTTTCATAATTTTTAGCTGTTGCTTGTATATCAACTTTTGGTGATTATAGTGACTATACTAAAGTTGCTCACTACTCTAGAAAAAAAGCTAAAGTTGCTCCAACAGTAGTATTTGCTATTACTGCATCCGTTCATAAATATAAGATGTTTTACATAATTTAATATAGACTGCATACAGACATAAATAAGTGAACAAACACATAAAAAAAGTGTCCATATATAATGATTAAAAGAAGATAGAACAATATTTGTGAACGGAGAGTCTATTAGAGGGGAAAAAAAAGCTTATCCTCGAGCGGCCCTGCGGTTCAACTTGTACCACGCACGCACGCAGGCGGTCAATTTGCTGGGGTAGAAAACTAGGCGAATATTGTTTCCAACGCGCACGAAACGTGTCGGTTTCCATGTCGCTGTCGGCGTCACGAGCGAGCTCTCCTGCTCATACACGATTGCTCATGCCATCACTAAACTACGCTAGAGTACCTAGCAGACCGTTGTTAAATGGATCTCCCTCACTGACACGGGTGGTCAGAGGCACCGATGGCTCGCTTGTCAGTGAAAGCGGCTTGATATAGAACGTGTGTCAAAGCGCGTAGCAAAGTAGACTGTGGAGCACGCCGGTGGCTTTCTTTAACGCCGGAAGAGACGACCTTCGGAAGAGAATTTGTCGAGGACGTCCTCCGGCGAACGCAAAATCGCAACAGCGTCTCGGTGAACGGTGTTGGTTGGTTGGTTGCTGTTACCCTTATCTTCACGGCTGAGCTCACTGGATCTTCCACGGCCGCCGGGTCAAACACAGCGCTCCAGTGACAATAATTGTAGGCTAAAGAGAGAATTATTAGGACATGCTTTAACCGGAGTTGAGAACGGGGCGTCGACTCGTTGGCTGGGCATTTAGGGTTGCTGTCAGCCAACCGAGTTCGAGTCTGGTAGGGCCTTGCGGTCTTCATGAGTTTTTCTATAAAAAGCCAAAAGGTTAGCAATTTCTATTGGTCTCCATTTTTTTTTAACCGGAGTGACTAATTTCATGTATAAAGCTAGTACCCTAGTATGAAGAGAAAAGGATAAAATCCTATTAATAATAGCAAAAATGAGCTGACACGGGTGATAAGGATTTTCTTTTTTGCGAAAAAGGACTCGGATCAAATATAAAGGTTCATTTGAAGTACTCTCTTCATAAACTAATATAAAATCGTTAAGATCATTGTCTTAGTGATCTATAAATGATCTTATATTTGTTTAAGGGGGAGTACAAAACACCCTAAACGTAATAAAAAAACACATCGAGCATCCCGCACTATGAACGACCACTACTGCCGCCAAAACGAGGCCGTCGACGTGCTGTTGTCGTCGCTTCCCTACTGTAACCGGCTTAACCTTGTCGATGATAGTCCGGAAGTCTTCGTGGACGTGCTCCTAAGGACCAACAGAACGTAGGCACAATCATTGCCATTGAAATCTTGAATCGATCTGAAGCACCTAACACCAGATCTCGTCGATGCACATACATGAGAAGAAACCCTGACTTGGCCACCTCAAGGATATGACAAGAATCTACGTCGGAGCTCCTTTGACTCAGTCCCAATGGACGAACTCGACGAGGATTGAAGCCCGAAAGACGAACTTGAAGATGAAGTGCCACCGTCTGCCGAACGTCGCCCTAGTGAGAAAAGACCTAACCGAAACTACTAGCCGGAGTTAAGGCACCGGGACCCCTCCCCACCACCGTCCGCCTGAGCAGCGGGTAGAGGGGAGGAGGATGCACGGTCTTGCCGAAGCTTGAAGGGGATGAGTGCCCTAGTCGCTGTAGATGGGAGAGGGAAAGAGAAACCCTAACGACGACGTGTTTCTTATGGTGCACATGGTGATAAGGATCTATTGTTATTTCTATTGGTTTCTACAAAAAACAATTTGGGCACTGTAATGTTAGATAATAAATTAGATATTGATATACTTGATGTATTGGATGACATGGACCGAATCCTTTCAGATATGGTGTTTACTAGGAGATCAAAGTTGTTGTATTTTATACGAAGCATAATAAGGCCCCTGGACATGATGATCTTACCAATAGCTTTATCAAAAAATATTAACATGTCATAGGTCATGATTTACTTGCTTTTTCTAGTGATTTTTTAATGGAGAGCCGGATCTAGCTAGATTTAATTATTTTGTGTCGACTTTACTTCCTAATTGTGGAAACTCTACAACAATACAAACCCATATGCTTGCTCAATGTTACCTTCATTTTTTACTAAAGTAATTAATAACAAAGTTATTAGAGTAGCTGATAATGTAGTTGCTCCGGTACAAACTCCATTTATAAAGGGGAAACATATACTAGATGGTGTTATTGTTTTACCTGAAGTTAGGAAAGAAGAAAGTGTTTTTTTTCTTTAAATAGATTTTGAGAAAGCATACAACAAAATTAATTGGGACTTCTTGAAAAAAATTATGGAGAAGAAATGATTCTCTCCTAAATTTATTAGTTGGGTTATGCAAACTGTTTGGGAGACTTAAAGTACTTGTAATGGTAAATGACCACATTGGCCATTTGTTAAAACTAGAAAAAGGTTTGAGCCAAGGGGCTGTCCCCAATCCTTTTAAATATTACTCTAAATACTTTACACTTGTTGATGAAAAAAGCTCATGAACAAGGTCCAATTCAGAGTCTAGCGCAACCCTGAGTGCTAAATCGTGTCAACATGCTGCAGTATGCAGATGGCATTTTTTGTGTTTAAAGACAAGTTGGGAAGTGCCAGGAATACGAAGTTAATTATTTGTCTGCTTCAACATTTGTTTGGTTTGAAAGTGGTTTTTCGACATTTTTGTTTTGTTTTTGTGGAGCTATAGAGAAGCAATATAATTATGTTGCTATTTTTACATGTGTTGTATGAAATTACCATTTGAATACTTATGTATTCCAGTTACTTCAGATAGATTACATAATAGTGACTGGAATCGACCACATAAGAAAGTGGATAAGAAATTACGTGTATGGATGGCTAGAGGTGGTTCATATGGAAGGAGGTTGATTAGAATTAATTTAAGTTTAAGTAACACAACTTTGTGTATGATTTCTCTATTTTAACTCCTTAAAGGTCCTAGTAAAAAGATGATTTCTTGTAGAAGAAGAATGTTATAGCAGGAGGAAGAAGACACAAAGAAGTACCATTTGGTTAAATGGGAGGATGTGTGTTGACCCAAGGAGATGGGTGGTTTAGGTGTAATTGATCAAGATGTTATGAGCATTTGTTTACTTTCCAAATGGATTTGGAAAATTGAAAATGAACAGGGTGTGTGGCGGAGTCTACCTAGGAAAAAAATACATGGGAACAACGTGTACTTTAAGATCATGCAAGAGCAAACCTGGCTAGTCTCATTTCTGGCAAGGTATAATGAAAGTTAAACCTATTTTCCTATTGTATGGTAAAAAGATGGTAGGTAATGGGTAGAGCAAACTTTTTTGGGAGGATTTATGGATTGGAGATAAACCTTTGTTTGTGCATCTTCCCAGACTATATATACTTACTTCATTGCAAATTTTATTGTTGATAAAGCTCTAGAAGATTAAATGAGAAAAGTTAGATTTAGAAGAGATTAGGAGGGGACTATAGGCATGTGGGCTTAGCCTAAGAATATATGTAGAGATGTAATTATTCTGACAAAGAGGATAAGTATACATGGGTTTTTAGTAAGTCTGGTAAATATATTATTAGATCATTGTACTTAACTCTGAAAACTGATCAGGTGGTATGGCCGCATAGATAGAATGATTTGGCATGCAAATAATCCTCTGAAGATTAAAGTTTTCACATGGCTAGTGTTTAGGAATAGTGTCTTGACTACAGGTAATTTTATTAGAAGAAATTGGAAAGGAAAGGACACTAAATGTAGTTTTTGTGATTATGAGGGGATTGCAGAACATCTTTTCTATAACTGTCTTGTTGTTGCAAGATTTGTGTGGAGTGTTATGAAAAGTGTGAATGGTGTGAGCAACATCTGCAACAAAATAAAAATAGTTTAGTGGCTTGACAAAAAGTTTCTCCAAAGAACACAGACACGTAGTGGTCGTGAGTGTGCCAACGGTAATTTGGAGTTTGTGGAAAGCTGTGAATTCTGCTACATTTCATCATGTCTACCCACACGATCCCTATGTGATCTTCTTTCAAATTGCTTAGGATATCATATTCGAATGGTCTGTAGAATAGTGGCGCTCGACTGATGCTTCAGACCATGGCGTCGTTGCTAATTGAGACTGCTACTGGCTTCTTTGCCAAGAGCTGAGGATGGGCGCCGATGATGCGCACACTTGGAGTAGGTTATACTCAAAGCTGATGATCATACGAGTGAGATAAAAATTTCCTGGAGAAACCCGCTTTATCTTCGAGTCTACCTTGTTTTTTTTGCCTATTTTGTTGTAGTTTTGTTATACCTGAGACTAGTGTATGATGTAGTTTTACACATAATAATTCCAATTTCACGGTGTCGAGGAGTCATGTGTGATAACCCCATGGTGTGTTTTCCCTTTGCACATGTTGCCATGATAGGGTGCATGTGTTTGCTTCCTTGGTTTGAGATTTGGAACCCTTAAATGGGTGCGGATGTTGTTTATTGGTTTCTTTTATATTATAAAATGAAATTGGGGTGACAAGCTCCTCAATTCGGGAAAACAATAATTATATGTGCGTTGTGCCAGAGCTGATCGATGCGAATGTGCATGAGCCATATTAGCCGATCAATGTGCAAATTTTGTAGTGAATAAGAGCAGTGGCGGAGCTTGACAAAAATCAATGGGGGGGCCAATGAAAAAAAAACTTAACCAACATCAACAAACCAGAACTTGTAGCCTCCAGGCAAATTTATACAAAGGGAGTGGTATTACAGATCAGCTTTTTGACCCCTAATGCTCTTGAATTACATTAAAAGTCGTACATCTATGTGATCTCACCCTCTATGTGAACAATCAAGTTATTGGAAGATTCTTATCTTCCATATTATTACTAAATTACTAATCAACTCATACATAAAATCTCAATTTCATGCTCTCTGTGAACAACAAATATGTGGTTCAAGAAACAAGAAATCCCCAATTCTGTAGTTGAATAAGCATACTAATTACTCCAGGAAACAAGTAGAAACTCCAAATTTTAGTGATGCCACAGTTTTCCCAATTTCACTGTTGTAACATGCACCGATGCACACGGGGATCCAAATTGCAGTAGTTTAAGGCAATTGAGCTAGGCATAGGGCACTTACAAACAAGGGGAAGCCAAATTCACATGGGGCGTAGTGGCCTGGCCGACCGACATTAACAACCACCGGACCGGCTAAAGGTGAGCAGCCATGACCTACCGGCCGACATTAACGACCACCGGACCGGCCAAAGGTGAGCAGCCATGACCTACCGTAGTTGGGAAATAGAGAAGCGGCCGAGCCTGCAATGTGCGTGAGGCGTGATGATGCTAAGATGTGAAGATGGACTTGTGCTGTGCATGCATGTGGATGGCAGGATAGGCCATTACTACAGCTGCAGGGGCCATTACTACATGGTAAAAATAATCTGTCATTTGGGCTGGGGGGGCCACGGCCCCCTCAGACTTCAACATAGCTCCGCCGTTGAATAAGAGCAACTCAACCAAATTATTTACAATGTCAAGACACTAAGTTTTTCCCTTTTTTGCTTGCATATCAATGAGAATGCACATAAGGAGCTCTGTTTACATATGGAAGTGTTGGCTTAAGATATGCGGACGATACACGGGTTTGTCCGCAAAGTAGTCATGGATGAGCTGGTCATAGTTACCCGTTTTGTTCCATAATATTCACATGCCCTATTTGCGAACTTTGATGCTTCCTCTTCATGTTTCTCTCTACCTCTCATTCATCTAGAAGCAATTCAACCTCCTCAAAGCCATTTTTTCAAACAAACCCTCATCACAATCATATGAGGACGAAGTATCCTCGACGAGCGAGCACATCTACATAAATTGTGCTATCAAACACATATTGTATATGATTAAAACCAATGAATTCAAGCTAAAATGACCTCTTGAGCAATTCATAAAAACGCGTTAAGTGTGTCTTGCTCTGTGGAAGGAGGGGTTGTGCGGAGACTCCACGATGCTCTGGCCAGGGTAGAAGTCGATGGCCCAGGCTCGACGCATGCGTTTGGAGTTCTCTCAGATGGATGGACAAGAGAGTACGAGTTTGAGATAGTAGAGGGTTGGCATGTTGAGATTTCGCGGTGCAACCATGGTGGCGATTGGCCTAGCCGCGGCGGTGACAATCACGTGCAAACTACATATTGCATTCTATTCAGCGGCGGCCCATGGTGGTGAGCAGAGATGTTTGGTGACTATATGGCAGAGACAAGCAGGAAACAACGGTGGAACAATGAGGTGGTCGACAGCGAGAGCTTGGAAAAAGGGGAAAACTTCCTTGCTAACAATAGCGAGGTTAGAGGTGCTTGTATATTCCCCCTCTTTCCATGATGCTTAGATGTTATGTGGATGATTTTAGAGGGTTCTCTTAACATGTTAGGGATATAAGAGCATCTACGGCCCGACGCCTCAAACCCGCCTCATACGCCTGGGCGGGCCGCCTCGACATCGTCTCCGCCACCATTTTTGACCTGCACAGCCCTCCAACGATCCTCAACGCCGGTCGACGGCATCCTCATATCCAGCCCAAATATGGGACGGATATGGGGGCGCCCGGGCACGTCCGCCACGTCGGTCTGACAGCAAGGTCCCATGCGGGAACGCACGAAAACCCGACGGTCTGACGGATGCCGCGTCCGTCGCCGCGGTGTTAGTGCCACGTGACGCTGCTCCCGCTCGCCACCTGAGACCAAATCCAGCTATTTAAACTGGCCGACGACCTGCAACCCTAACCCATCCACCTTTCCCCTCTTTGTGCTGCCAGTCCGAGCCCATCCACCTCCTCCCTCTCCCGCTTTGGCGCTCTGCCTACGGTCTGGCGCTCCACCATGGTCCGAAGCAAGATCACCTACTACGCAATGCAAACGCCAGAGCGTCGCTACAAGATCCAGCAGGAGATCCAAGCAAGACAAGCCGCATGCGCCGCTCACATCGTTGCCGGGCTTGCTCCGGACTCGCCGGAGCCAGAGGAGGAGGAGCAGCTGGGGGAAGAGGAGAGGAGGAGATGGCTCTAATGGAGGTGGAAGAGGCGGAGCAGCCATAGCAGCAGCTGTCGGGCTTCAACATGGTGCAAGCGGAGTTCGTCGTTGCCCAGTCGGAGGAGATGGCGGAGCAGCAGGCCATCCTGGAGACCATCCAGGATGAGGCCTATGTGGAGGCCAACAGGGTGTTCCTCCGGCAGGAGCACGCAGCCCCGACGCGCTCTTTGTTGAACTCGACGCGGAGATAGAGGCGGAAAAGGCCAGAGCGGAGCAGCCAGAGGAGCCGGAGCTACAGCTACCGCCCATGCTACCGGAGCCGGGCACGGAAATCGTCGACATCTCAGACGACGAGTAGCTAGGTGATCGATGTAGTACGTAGGTTTATTTTAGTTTGCATGTCTTTGTATGGATTTGAGAACATAGAATGAGATGTCCGGATGCAACTATTGAAATTTGAGGTGGGCCCGGTCACTGCGCGTCCGCGGGCGTTTGAGGGGCTAGATTTGCCAAGTCCCGCTATCATTGTTGAGGAAATCGTTAATTGGTAGCTGCTCGGCTGGCTGGCGAGTAGGGGATTAATAGGCTCATCCGCAAGTTAATTAGCCATTTAATCAATTAATTGGACGATTTATCAGTTTATCTGCTACTCGGTGACCTACGAGTAGGGATTAATCGGCAAGTTAACTGGTTAATTGGACGAATTCTTGAACAGGGCCCGCTGTAGATGCTCTAAGGGGTTTTAGGATGTTAGAATGAATATTTTGTCATTTTAGCAGGTTTTTAGGAGGCGGATGGTTCTGCTATAGTTGCTTTGGTGCTCCAATGACCTATCCCTTGTATTTCTCCCGGTCTTCCTTCTTTCTATGTAATGAGGGGTACCTTGATCTCTTCTTCGATGACGGGAGGTGGAGGAAACCATGCGTTGTGTGTGTCTGATGTGTATCTACATTATACTGATGTTGCTCGAGGTGCGGCCCAATCTTTCCCCCGTCCCTCATTAGGGTTAGGGCTGGTTCAATGGTAGCGATATTCAGATGTCGGTGGTAGTGTTATGTCGAATAATGGAGCGAAGTTTCAACCCAAATTGCCTGCATGGCCGACGTGTCAAGGAGCCAATGGGCTAGTGTGTGGTGTTGGTTTGTTCATGGACTTGTTGGTCTCGTGCCATCAGCCTCGTCGTGCGTGTAGGCCCCTGCCGAGTCGGCTTCTTCTCCCATACCCCACCGTCCATGGTGGGTATATATCGTGGGGCCGAAAAGGAGGAGTAAAATATCTTTGGATAATCCTTGAATCTCCGGAGGGGCCCATTTGCAAAAAGAACAGCACCCAGGAGTCTAAACAGAAAATATCTCCTTTAACAACTTCCTATAAAGCAACACGAAGTGGAGCCGAAGCAAAGATAACCCACCCGTAGAAGCAACCAAGAAAAATCCCCCAATGGATCATCGCCTCGTGGCCCCTCTCCTCGTCCTCCTGGGCCTCCTCCTCTCCCCGGCGCCGGCAGCGGCGGCCGCGGGGGACGAGGAGCCCCTGATCCGGCAGGTCGTCGGGGCCGCCGACCCCCTCGACAACGACCTGGAGCTCGACTCGCAGTTCGTCGGCTTCGTGCAGCGGTTCGGGAAGACCTACAGGGACGCGGAGGAGCACGCGCACCGGCTCTCCGTGTTCAAGGCCAACCTCCGCCGCGCGCGCCGGCACCAGCTGCTCGACCCGTCCGCCGAGCACGGGGTCACCAAGTTCTCCGACCTCACCCCGGCCGAGTTCCGCCGGACCTTCCTGGGGCTCAAGACCACCCGGCGGTCGTTCCTGCGGGAGATGGCCGGGTCGGCGCACGACGCGCCCGTCCTCCCCACCGACGGCCTCCCCGAGGACTTCGACTGGAGGGACCACGGCGCCGTCGGCCCCGTCAAGAACCAGGTTTCCCCTGATTCTTTGGCCGTTTCATCTCCCGATCTGGCCTCCGCCCCTGACCTTGTTGATTTTGCAGGGTTCGTGCGGGTCGTGCTGGTCGTTCAGCGCGTCCGGGGCGTTGGAGGGGGCCAACTACCTGGCCACGGGCAAGATGGAGGTGCTCTCCGAGCAGCAGCTGGTCGACTGCGACCATGAGGTGAGGCTCCCTTTTTTTCTTTTTTGTGATTGGTCGACTGTTTGAAGATAGGTTGGATTTTTGTGGCACATCACTATGTTTTGTCTGCTGGTGTAGACCTTGTCTATATTATTGATTTCTGATTGGGCAACGCACCATACCAAATAAAGGGTCTAGGTGAGTCCTGAGAGGGGAATTGGGATCAGTATTCCATGAAAAACTTTACAAGGGAAATTTTGAGGGACAAAGAGTGCAACATCCTGTGAGATATCATTAATTAATAGTCACAAAAATGGGATCAACTTCTTTTATGAAAAGAACCAAAATATGAACATAGTAATCACTTCAAACTTATACTGGAGAACCTGTTGATGGTGGGTGGGGTAGCTTTAAAGCCTTCCTTTTGTTGAGATGATAGCTTCAAGCCTAGAATAAAGATGAAGATAAGAATGTTTGGTGAGTGGATGGATGTCATAATTTAGGATAATGGATTGGTTGAGACAGACCTATCATCGGTCAGTGACTCGGTATTCAGTATTCACCAAGGCGCCTTGCGCTTATTCACTGATTTGATGAGCGAGCTGTGAGGGTGCCACTTCGATCTCTATGGACTATCCAGATTGCTGTCCAACCACCAGAATAGGCATAGCCACTGAAAATTTTGTATAATTAACCCAAGTTGTATGATTTCTATATCGTCAACTCATTGAACTGGATGCCACTTAACTTGATATTCTGATCTGTAACTGAATGGGAAAGAAGCAAACTGTTAGCTGGGTAGGTCTTATATTGCTGTCATCAAACCAATAAGGGAAATGACAAATGTAATTATTGCATAGGATGTGTCCTTTGGTAGTGCCCAATGTTTTGGTTCATGATTCCAAATCGTAAAATATTTCTTTTACATGGGATTTAGTATGTGTAATACATGTTACTCCCTCCGTCCCAAAATAAGTGTCTCAACTTTGTACTAACTTATTTTCGGACGGAGGGAGTATAAGATTCTGTGACCCGTACTAGTACCTGTAAGGGCACATCAACCATAGCTCCATTTTACTCATATGCAGTGTGAGGCATCCAACTTTTGTTGAAGGGCCTTTTACCTGTGCTGTCTTGCTATTTACTTAGTTTTATTTGAATGGTGCTACATGTTTCTTTGTATTTATCTCAGTTTACCTATCTTCTCCGGTCAAGAACCAATGGTATCACATGAAACTGTTGTCTAGAAAAATACTAGTAAGGTAGATGCTGTGCTGTTTTGCCTTTTTCATTGAACAATTCTTTCTGCCATGCGAATGCAAGGGGAGTAAAACAATTATATTACCTTTTATTGCCTGGTTACTTTGATGGGTGCCTCAACTTAATATGCTGCATCATATTGTGAATTTTTCAGTGCGACCCAGCAGAACCTGATTCATGCGATGCTGGATGCAACGGTGGGTTGATGACTTCAGCCTTCAGTTATCTGTTGAAATCTGGTGGCCTTGAGAGAGAAAAGGATTACCCTTACACTGGGAAGGACGGTACCTGCAAATTTGAGAAGTCCAAGATTGCTGCTTCAGTTCAAAACTTCAGCGTTGTCGCTGTTGATGAAGAACAGATTGCTGCTAACCTTGTGAAATATGGACCGCTGGCCAGTGAGTATAACTGTCTCACATGGAGTTTACAACTCAGATTCATGTTTCTAAGCACATGGAACAGTCAATCTGTATATTGAAATCTCTGATGCATGTTTCCCTCTCCTGTGCAGTCGGTATCAACGCCGCATACATGCAGACATACATCGGCGGCGTGTCGTGCCCATACATCTGCGGCAGGCACCTTGACCATGGTGTCCTTCTCGTCGGCTACGGGGCGTCCGGGTTCGCGCCTTCCCGCTTCAAGGAGAAGCCCTACTGGATCATCAAGAACTCATGGGGCGAGAACTGGGGGGACAAGGGGTACTACAAGATCTGCAGGGGCTCCAACGTTCGCAACAAGTGCGGCGTCGACTCCATGGTCTCCACGGTGTCCGCCACTCACGCCTCCAAGGAGGAGTAGGCTCTGTTCTGATCTGATCTGACCGGCGGCCCTCGTGGAGTCGATCTTGGTTTGGGTGTATCGCTAGAAAGAAGCTTTAATAGTACCTAGTAGTCGGCTAGGCTCCATCGTCGTTGTGGTATCATCAGCAGCGAAGATGCGAAGCCGCAACAGAATGCTTGCTGTATAACTTATGCATTTGCTAAATTTGCTACGCCATGCATGTCTGCCACACGCTATTTGGATGTGGCTAAAGAACTCCTGAATAATTCTGTACATAATATGTATTGCTTCCATCAGAATGGTGTTCCGTCTTTGTTGCTATGTGAAGAAATATAAGAGCGTTTAGATCATTACCTTGCTCTTAAGTACTAGTGATCTAAAACACTCTTATATTTCTTTATGGAGGGAGTACTGTGTTTGTTTCTGTTTGTACTTTGTACGCACGGCAAGGGAAGCGTGCTATGTGTTTATTTGTTCAGCTAAAATTCACCGACATGGTTCAGTTCACTGCACTGGGCCCTCGGGTTGTAGGGAGATCCAGCCGAAGTGAGGCGGAGATATCCTGGCAAGTTCAAATGCAGTTCTCTTGTGCTTGTTCCAAATGAGAAGCCAAAACCACCCCACCTGAGTTGATGCAGATGAGATGAATACTGGTTTGACGGCTCAGCCGAAACGTCGGCAGGGTGCGTTGTTCGATGAACTGTCAGCTTTTTTTTCCTGGTAATACGTGTCTCATTCATCTAATACCACTATAAAAGAAATAGAGGGGCAGATCCAAACAGTTACACCTATTCATCATCAAAATCTAATGGCCCTTAATCATTCTGTGTTTAATACTATCAACCACGCAACAAGCCACGATCGATCGCTAATCGCCTCGCACTAAAAAAACCGGTCGCCCGCACGACCTCCACCTTCTCCTCCTCCCCGTCGTTCGCCTCCCGCACCTCGCGCGAGCCACAGAAATCAGCCCACGCGCCGCCTCGCCACGGAGCCACGGAAGCCGCCAGAGCTCACCGGGAGCCCGCCTGTCGCGCTGTTCGCCGCCTCCCCACCGTGGGAGCCCGCCCCGCCATGGTCACCGCCTCACCACGGAGCACGCCTTCACAGGGAGCCGTTCCGCCACGGGTCACCGCCTCCCAGACCATGGGAGCACGCCGCCATGGAGCCGTTCCGCCACGGTCGTCGCCTCCCACCACCGAGCGCTTCGCCGCGCCCTTTCTCCGCCTCCTGCAGCCGCCGCCGTCGCCGCGCCGTCGCCGGAGCCGCCATCACCGAGCCGCCGCCTGTCACAAGCGCCAGAGAGCCCGCCAGAGTCGCCGCCCTTCGCCGGGAGAGCCGAGCCGCCGCCACACACGCCGGGAGAGCTGCCGCAGTCGCCGCCCATCGCCGTGGGAGAGCCGGTGCCGCTGCCCTTTGTTGTGGGAGTTGCCGGCAAGTCGCAGCCTCGTCAAGCCCGGGGAGAGGCGCCTGTGTCGCCGCCTTCGCCACGGGAGAGCCGGAGCCGCGGAGCCGCCGTCCGTCGCACCAGAAGGTACTATCCTATGCATCGTCTACCACGAGAAGTCATTATAAAGGCAAGTGTAAATTTCTCTAGCAAATTTGTAGAACTCTCATTGACACAATTTTTCACAATTAAGTTTTCATGAGGTTGTTATTCTTCAATACTATGAACATCCAACACCTCCTCGCCAGTGACATTTCACAAAACGAATCTATGCATAGCACCTTTCTGAATTCAGCAAATTGATCTGCAAGTTTCCTCTTTTTATTTTCACACAACGAGATAAATGTTGTTTCTTCTAGCAACATTGTTCAATACAGGGGAGAGAACACCTGAATTCTAGAATCATGTCCTTGGAGTAAATTAGAAGAAAGCCCACACTCCAGCTATCCAATAATCCAAATGCAAGCAGTGCCATAAACAACAGAACCTACCTGATTGTAATGTTGTAAAAGAGATAATCAAGCCAATGTAACATCAAGTAATCATAGCATACCAGAAACAAATAGACCAGCTGGTTCAAACAATTGAGATTAAAAAATTTACATGAATCGATGATGGCCTGAGCGCTTCGCTTGAACAGTGCCCGGACTCCATCTCTACATGGCCTGCCCTCTGAGCCTAGCCATGGCCTAGATGATAGATGGTCACACTGCGGGTTGCCGTTCTCCCCTCCACCCACATAAGGGCTTTGGGGTAGTTTATAGGATAAAACATACCCAAGAACCATTGATTAGCTTGGGGAATTGGAGTCGCCTCTTAGAAACCGGGGACAATCAATTGGGGAAGAAGAAGATGGAGAGACTGGATTGACGATGTTTTTTTTGAGATGATTGACGGGGTGTTTCTGTGAGAGAACGAAGGAAAGGAATGCGTTTTTGCACGTGACTTGCCTCCTTTCATGGGCTGGGCCTGTTTCTTTGCGTAATAGTAGTATTTTTTTCTAGCAATACATATGCAGTAGGCAAGCACAGGGTCGCGCCTGATCGGGCTGGCTCCTAGGCCGTCGCACTCGCCGCCATGGCCCAAGGGCGGCTCTGATTGTATGGTGCTGAATGTTCTTTATTATTTACTATAAATAAAAAATGATGTACATATAAAAGGTCTTCTTAGATGTACTTATTTTTCACACACATATACATATACAAAAACGATATATGATTGTTATATGGCATACAAGTGAGTTATGCATGTGATTGTGATTCCATATTGGGTTTGCGAAGTGTGAGCAATAACTAACACATATATTCCTCATGTGATTTTGAAAGCTCTTGGTGATGGCGGACGAAGCCACGAAGCAACCTGGCATAGCCATTCAGGTTTGGTCTCTACTTATCTGACTGATTTTCTTCTTAGGGGGCATGAAGTGGATGGAAAAAAATTGTAGGAATCACCAGGTTTGTGGCGTCGCTGAAGGAAATATGCCCTAGAGGCAATAATAAAGTTATTATTTATTTCCTTATTTCATGATAAATGTTTATTATTCATGCTAGAATTGTATTAACCGGAAACATAATACATGTGTGAATACATAGACAAACATAGTGTCACTAGTATGCCTCTACTTGACTAGCTCGTTTATTAGAGATGGTTATGTTTCCTAGCCATGGACAAAAGAGTTGTCATTTGATTAACGGGATCACATCATTAGGAGAATGATGTGATTGACTTGACCCATTCCGTTAGCTCAGCACTTGATCGTTTAGTATGTTGTTATTCCTTTCTTCATGACTTATACTTGTTTACGTAACTATGAGATTATGCAACTCCGCCACGGAGGAACACTTTGGGTACTACCAAATGTCACAACGTGCTCGGGTGATTATAAAGGAGTACTACAGGTGTCTCCAAAGGTACATGTTGAGTTGGCGATTTCGAGATTAGGTTTTGTCACTCCGATTGTCGGAGAGGTATCTCTGGGCCCTCTCGGTAATGCACATCATTATAAGCCTTGCAAGCAATGTAACCAATGAGTTGGTTACGGATGATGCATTACGAATCGAGTAAAGAGACTTGTCGGTGACGAGATTGAACTAGGTATTGGATACCGACGATCGAATCTCGGGCAAGTAACATACCGATGACAAAGGAACAACGATTTTGTTATGCGGTTTTACCGATAAAGATCTTCGTAGAATATGTAGGAGCCAATATGGGCATCCAGGTCCCGCTATTGGTTATTGAACGAGAATAGTTCTAGGTCATGTCTACATAGTTCTCGAACCCGTAGGGTCCGCACGCTAAGGTTTCGGCGATGCTTATATTATGAGTTTATGAGTTTTGATGTACCGAAGGAGTTCGAGTCCCGGATGAGATCGGGGACATGACGAGGAGTCTCGAAATGGTCGAGACGTAAAGATTGATATATTGGACGACTATATTCGAGTTCGGAAAGGTTCCGAGTGATTCGGTATTTTTCGAGTACGGAGAGTTACGGAATTCGTATTGGGCCTTAATGGGCCATACGGGAAAGGAGAAAAGGGCCATAAGGGTGGCCGCACCTCCCCATGGACTAGTCTGAATTGGACTAGGAGGGGGCCCTTCCTTCCTTCTCCTTTTCCCTTCCCTTTCCTTCTCTCCTACTCCTACTACATGGAAGGGTTACTAGTTGGACTAGGAAAGGGGGAATCCTACTCCCGGTGGGAGTAGGACTCCCCTAGGGCGCGCCATAGAGAGGCCGGCCCTCCCCTTCCTCCACTCCTTTATATACAGGGGCAAGGGGCACCCCATAGACACACAAGTTGATCTACGGATCGTTCCTTAGCCGTGTGTGGTGCCCCCTTCCACCATATTCCACCTTGGTCATATCGTCGCGAAGCTTAGGCGAAGCCCTGCGCCGGTAGTACATCAAGATCGTCACCACGCCGTCGTGCTGACGGAACTCTCCCTCGACACTCGGCTGGATCGGAGTTCGAGGGATGTCATCGAGCTGAACGTGTGCTGAACTCGGAGGTGCCGTACGTTCGGTACTTGGATCGGTCGGATCGTGAAGACGTACGACTACATCAACCGCGTTGTCATAACGCTTCGCTTACGGTCTCACGAGGGTACGTGGACATACACTCTCCTCTCGTTGCTATATCATCACCATGATCTTGCATGTGCGTGGAAATTTTTGAAATTACTACGCTCCCCAACAAAGGCATCCGAGCCAGGTTTTTATGCGCTGATGTTATATGCACGAGTAGAACACAAGTGAGTTGTGGACGATATAAGTCATACCGCCTACCAGCATGTCATACTTTGGTTCAGCGGTATTGTGAGATGAAGCGGCCCGGACCGACATTACGCGTACGCTTACGCGAGACTGGTTTTACCGCCGTGCTTTGCGCACAGGTGACTAGCGGGTGTCAGTTTCTCCAACTGTAGTTGAACCGAGTGTGGCTACGCCCGGTCCTTGCGAAGGTTAAAACGGAGTCTATTTGACAAACTATCGTTGTGGTTTTGATGCGAGGTAAGAACGGTTCTTGCTAAGCCCATAGCAGCCACGTAAAATTTGCAACAACAAAGTAGAGGACGTCTAACTTGTTTTTGCAGGGCATGTTGTGATGTGATATGGTCAAGATGTGATGCTATATTTTATTGTATGAGATGATCATGTTTTGTTGAAGTTATCGAAAACTGGCAGAAGCCCTATGGTTGTCTCTTTGTTGCATAAAGATGCAAGTGCCAAATATTTTCTTTACTTTATCGCTATGCGATAGCAATAGTTGCAAGAGCAATAGTTGGTGAGACGACCATGTGACAACACATTGATATAGATCAAGATGATGAAGATCATGGTGTCGTGCGGTGATTTATAAAGATCATGACAAGATTTTGGAGATGGAGATCAAAGGCGCAAGATGATCATGGCCATATCATGTCACATATTTTGATTGCATATGATGTTTATCTGTTATACATCTTATTATGTTTTGATTGACGGTAGCATTTTAAGATGATCTCTCACTAATTATCAAGAAGTGTTCTCCCGAGTATGCACCGCTATGAAAGTTCTTCGTCTTTGAGACACCACGTGATGATCGGGTGTGATAGGCTCTACGCTCAAATACAACGGTGCAAAACAGTTGCACATGCGAATACTCAGGTTATACTTGACGAGCCTAGCATATACAGATATGGCCTCGAACACGGAGACCGAAAGGTCGAGCGTGAATCATATAGTAGATATGATCAACATAGAGATGTTCACCATTGAAACTACTCCATCTCACGTGATGATCGGACATGGTTTAGTTGATTTGGATCACGTGATCACTTAGATGACTAGAGAGATGTCTGTCTAAGTGGGAGTTCTTTAGTAATATGATTAATTGAATTTAAATTTATCATGAACTTAGTCCTGGTAGTATTTTGCAAATTATGTTGTAGATCAATAGCTTGCGTTGTTGCTTTCATATGTTTATTTTGATATGTTCCTAGAGAAAACTGTGTTGAAAGATGTTAGTAGCAATGATGCGGATTGGATCCGTGATCTGAGGTTTATCCTCATTGCTGCACAGAAGAATTATGTCCTTGATGCACCGCTAGGTGACGACCTATTGCGAGGAGCGATGCGCACGTTATGAACGCTTGGCTAGCTCAATATGATGACTACTTGATAGTTTTGTGCACCATGCTTTATGGCTTAGAATCGGGACTTCAAAGACGTTTTGAACGTCATGGACCATATGAGATGTTCCAGAATTGAAGTTAATATTTCAAGCAAATACCGAGTTGAGAGATATGAAGTCTCCAACAAGTTCTAAAGCTAAAAGATGGAGGAGAATCGCTCAACTAGTGAGCATGTGCTCGATTGTCCGGGTACTTCAATCGCTTGAATCAAGTGGGAGTTAATCTTCCGTATAAGATAGTGATTGATGAATTCTCTAGTCACCATCACTAAGTTGATAGAACTTCGTGATGAACTATAGTATGCAAGGGATGACGAAAACGATTCCCGAGCTCTTCATGATGATGAAATCAACGAAGGTAGAAATCAAGAAAAAGCATCAAGTGTTGATGATTGACAAGATCACTAGATTCAAGAAAAAGGGCAAAGGGAAAAGAAAGGGAACTTCAAGTGGAAATACAAGCAAGTTGTCACTCCTGCGAAGAAGCCCAAAGCTGGACCATAGCTCAAACCGAGTGCTTACAATCGCAAAGGAAATGGTCACTAGAAGCGGAAATGCCCTCAACATTTGGTGGATAAGAAGGATGGCAAAGTAAACAAAGGTATATTTGATATACAGTGTTCTTGATATGTGCCTTACTAGTGTTTATAGTAGCCCCGAGTATTTGATACTTGTTCGGTTGCTAAGATTAGTAACTCAAACAGAGAGTTGCGAATAAAACAGAGACTAGTTGAGGGGAAAGTGACGATGAGTGTTGGAAGTAGTTCCAAGATTGATAAGATCATCATCGCACACTCCCTATACTTTCGGGATTAGTGTTGAACCTAAATAAATGTTATTTGGTGTTTGCGTTGAGCATGAATATGATTTGATCATGTTTATTGCAATACAGTTATTCATTTAAGTTAGAGAATAATTGTTGTTCTATTTACATGAATAAAACCTTCTATGGTCATACACACCAACGAAAATGGTTTGTTGGATCTCGATCGTAGTGATACACATATTCATAATATTGAGGCCAAAAGATGCAAAGTTAATAATGATAGTGCAACTTATTTGTGGCACTGCCGTTTGGGTCATATCGGTGTAAAGCGCATGAAGAAACTCCATAAAGATGGATTTTCGGAATCACTTGGTTATGAATCATATGATGCTTGCGAACCGTGCCTTTTGGGCAAGATGACTAAAACTCCGTTCTTCGGAACAATGGAACGAACTACCGACTTATTGGAAATAATACATACCGATGTATGCGCACCAATGAGTATGAAGGCTCGTGGCAAGTATCATTATTTTCGACCTTCACAAGATGATTTGAGCAGATATGGGTGTATCTACTTGAAGAAACATAAGTCCGAAATAGTTGAAAGGTTCAAAGAATTTCAGAGTGAAGTGGAAAAATCATCGTAACAAGAAAATAAAGTTTCGCGATCCGATCACGAGACAAATATTTGAGTTACGAGTTTGGTCTTCAATTAAAACAATGTGGAATAGTTTCACAGCTCACGCCACCGAACACCACATCGTTATGGTGTGTCCGACGTCATAACCGCACTTTATTTGATATGGTGCGATCTATGATGTCTCTTATCGCTTTACCACTATCGCTTTTGGGGTTATGCATTAGAGACAGCTGCATTCACGCTTAAAATAGGGCACCATTTAAACCGTTGAGACGACACCGTATAAACTATGGTTTAGAAGTAAACCTAAGCTGTTGTTTCTTAAAGTTTGGAGTTGCGATGCTTATATGAAAAAGGGTTTTCAACTTGATAAGCTCGAACCCAAATCGGAGAAGTGCATCTTCATAGAATACCCAAAGGAAATTGTTGGGTACACCTTCTATCACAGATCCGAAGGCAAATTTGTTGTCGATAATAGATCCTTTCTAGAGAAGGAGTTTCTCTCGAAAGAAGTGAGTGGGAGGAAAGTAGAACTTGATGAGGTAATCTGTACTGTTCCTTATTGGAAAGTAGTTCATCACGGAAATCAGTTCCAGTGATTCCTACACCAATTAGTGAGGAAGCTAATGATGATGATCATGAAACTTCAGATCAAGTTACTACAAAACCTCGTAGGTCTTCCAAAGTACAGTCCGCACTAGAGTAGTACGGTAATACTGTTCTGGAAGTCATGTTACTAGACCATGATGAACCTACGAACTATGAGGAAGCGATGATGAGCCCAGATTCCGCGAAATGGCTCGAGGCCATAAAATCTGAGATATAATCCATGTATGAGAACAAAGTATGGACTTTGAGTGACTTGCTCGATGATCGGGCAAGCCATGTTAAATAAATGGATCTTCAAGAGGAAGACGGACACCGATAGTAGTGTTACTATCCACTAAGCTCGACTTGTTGCAAAAGGTTTTCAACAAAGTTCAAAGGTGTTGAGTACGATGAGATTTTCTCACTCGTGATCGATGCTTAAGTCTGTCTCAATCATGTTAGCAATTGCCACATTTTATGAAATCGGCAAATGGATGTCAAAACTGCATTCCTTAATGGATTTATTAAGGAAGAGTTGTATATGATGCAACCGAAGGTTTTGTCAATCCTAAAGGTGCTAACAAAATGTGCAAGCTCCAAATGATACATCTATGGACTGGTGCAAGCATCTCGAGTTGGAATATACGCTTTGATAAGTTGATCAAAGCATATAGTATTATATGACTTGCGGTGAAGCCCAGATTTACAAGAAAGTGAGTGGGAGCACTACAACATTTCCGATAAGTATATGTGAATGACATATTGCTGATCGGAAATAATGTAGAATTATTCTGCAAAGCATGAAAGGATACTTGAATAAGAGTTTTTCGAAGAAAGACCTCAGTAAAGCTACATACATATTAAGCATCAAGATCTATTGAGATAGATCAAGACGCTTGATAAGATTTTCAATGAGTACATACCTTGACAAGATTTTGAAGTAGTTAAAATGGAACAGTCAAAGAAAGAGTTCTTGCACGTGTTGCAAAGGTATGAAATTGAGTAAGACTCAAAACCCGACCACAAAGCAGAAAATAGAAAGAGAATGAAAAGTCATTCCCTATGCCTCACCATAGGTTCTATAAAGTATGCTATGCTATGTACCGCACCTATTGTATGCCTTGCTCAGATTTGGCAATGGAGTACAATAGTGATCTAGGAGTAGATCATCGGACATTGGTCAAGAATATCCTTAGTAAGGAGTAAGGAGATGTTTCTCGATTATGGAGGTGATAAAAGAGTTTGTTGTAAAAGTTACATCGGTGCAAACTTTTACACCGATCCGAATGACTCTAAGTCTCAACCTGGATACATATTGAAAGTGGGAGCACTTAGCTAGAGTAGCTCCGTGCGAGCATTATGGACATAAAATATTTGCAAAATACATACGGCTCAATGTGATGCAGACCCGTTGACCGAGCTTCTCTCACGAGCAAAACATGATCACACCTTAGTACTCTTTGGGTGTTAATCACATAACGATGTGAACTAGATTATTGACTCTAGTAAACCCTTTGGATGTTGGTCACATGATGATGTGAACTATGGGTGTTAATCATATACGATATGAATATTGGTGTTAAATCACATGGCGATGTGAACTAGATTATTGACTCTAGTGCAAGTGGGAGATCAAGGAAATATGCCCTAGAGGCAATAATAAAGTTATTATTTATTTCCTTATTTCATGATAAATGTTTATTATTCATGCTAGAATTGTATTAACCGGAAACATAATACATGTGTGAATACATAGACAAACATAGTGTCACTAGTATGCCTCTACTTGACTAGCTCGCTTATCGAGATGGTTATGTTTCCTAGCCATGGACAAAAGAGTTGTCATTTGATTAACGGATCACATCATTAGGAGAATGATGTGATTGACTTGACCCATTCCGTTAGCTCAGCACTTGATCGCTTAGTATGTTGTTATTGCTTTCTTCATGACTTATACTTGTTCCTGTAACTATGAGATTATGCAACTACCGCTTACGGAGGAACACTTTGGTACTACCAAACGTCACAACGTGAATCGGGTGATTATAAAGGAGTACTACAGGTGTCTCCAAAGGTACATGTTGAGTTGGCGATTTCGAGATTAGGTTTTGTCACTCCGATTGTCGGAGAGGTATCTCTGGCCCTCTCGGTAATGCACATCATTATAAGCCTTGCAAGCAATGTAACCAATGAGTTGGTTACGGATGATGCATTACGAACGAGTAAAGAGACTTGTCGGTGACGAGATTGAACTAGGTATTGATACCGACGATCGAATCTCGCAAGTAACATACCGATGACAAAGGGAACAACGATGTTGTTATGCGGTTTGACCGATAAAGATCTTCGTAGAATATGTAGGAGCCAATATGGGCATCCAGGTCCCGCTATTGGTTATTGACCGAGAATAGTTCTAGGTCATGTCTACATAGTTCTCGAACCCGTAGGGTCCGCACGCTTAAGGTTTCGATGACAGCTATATTATGAGTTTATGAGTTTTGATGTACCAAGGAGTTCGGAGTCCCGGATGAGATCGGGGACATGACGAGGAGTCTCAAATGGTCGAGACGTAAAGATTGATATATTGGACGACTATATTCGAGTTCGGAAAGGTTCCGAGTGATTCGGTATTTTTCGAGTACCGGAGAGTTACGGGAATTCGTATTGGGCCTTAATGGGCCATACGGGAAAGGAGAAAAGGGCCATAAGGGTGGCCGCACCTCCCCATGGACTAGTCCGAATTGGACTAGGGAGGCGCCCCTTCCTTCCTTCTCCTTTTCCTTCCCTTTCATTCTCTCCTACTCCTACTACATGGAAGGGTTACTAGTTGACTAGGAAAGGGGAATCCTACTCCCGTGGGAGTAGGACTCCCCTAGGCGCGCCATAGAGAGGCCGGCCCTCCCCCTCCTCCACTCCTTTATATACAGGGGCAAGGGGCACCCCATAGACACACAAGTTGATCTACGGATCGTTCCTTAGCCGTGTGCGGTGCCCCCTTCCACCATATTCCACCTCGGTCATATCATCGTGAAGCTTAGGCGAAGCCCTGCGCTGGTAGTACATCAAGATCGTCACCACGCCGTCGTGCTGACGGAACTCTCCCTCGACACTCGGCTGGATCGGAGTTCGAGGGACGTCATCGAGCTGAACGTGTGCTGAACTCGGAGGTGCCGTACGTTCGGTACTTGGATCGGTCGGATCGTGAAGACGTACGACTACATCAACCGCGTTGTCATAACGCTTCGCTTCGGGTCTCACGAGGGTACGTGGACATACACTCTCCCCTCTCGTTGCTATATCATCACCATGATCTTGCATGTGCGTAGGAAATTTTTTGAAATTACTACGTTCCCCAACAGTCGCATCAGTTGTGAAAGACAAGGTAGAGCTTTAGTTTGGATGGTACAAACATGTACTGGTGTACGACCATTCAATTTCAATGCACCAAAGGCTCTGGTGAGTGCTAAAACAACTACTTTGCTTCTTCAAACATCAGTTCTTTAGAGCGAACCAGTCTGGACTGTTCTGTTCCCTGACCAATGATTAACTATGTGATATCATATATATGGGACATGAAAGTACACTTAAGATTACCAGCAGTAGTGCTTTCATTTCCTTTCGCAAACAAATAACACTATTTATGAAACTGTTTGGTGATGCTTTGTACATAATAGTCAGGATCTGGTTCACATTACTATACTTCGTGCCTAAATGATATTCACCACTATCTCTATGCCCTTCTATATATTGTTTATCATTTGTACTTTATATCTGCAAATGAGTAAGAAAAAAATTTGATGTGCCTCTGTTTGAATCAAGAGAATGTTCCCTGTTTAAGGAAACATAACTATGGATTGTAGTGCAAATATGACACATAATCCAACGTTTGATGAGAAGAAAGCGGAATACAACACGAAACATCATATATCCTGATCACAAAAGGGAGTTGCAGCTCTCGACTGTCTTAACCATGACCAATTATCACAAACATGTATTTTTCTATTAGACTGTGCCATGGTTCATCTCTGTACAACAATTCTCATATCTAACATCATGTGTTTCTACTTGCAGCTTTTGGTCAGGCCCCACTTGTTTCTAGCTATTCGTGGTTCCAATTAAATGCAAGAGCATCTATAATGCTTTTTGCCGCATTCATTCAGTATGTATTAACTCCTCTCTCCCATGATGACAGTATAGCATAAATTCACTGAAAATCGGCCACTCTCTCCTGATGCCCCCTCATGGTGCCAGATAAACTCGCAGGTCAGCAAAACTCTCATAATTGCTGAAGCATTTATCTCTTCAAGCCGTAACAAGGGTTTTCTGATAAGGCTGCCTTGCAATATTAACCTCACCTGCATTATTTTCTGGAGATTTTATAGCCTGACCATGAATTTGGCTTGAAATGCTCCTGATGAGGCTTTAAAGTCCTTGGAAGTGTGGTAACACCCACTCTCACATTGAGGTTTATTCACCATTAAACTTCTATAAACGGGGTTACCAAACCACCCACCTTACACACCATACCGAAAAGTTGTGTTTCCAGAGAGCATGACTGTTGAAATGTATTTTTTCTTACATTTTAACCGTTGGCCAGGGGAACTTTGTAAAACACGACATGGTGATGAAAATGTCTTCTTAGAAAATGAATTTATAATTAAAGGTTGTGTTCTAATTTGCTCTCGCTGTAGAATTATTGAAGACGGGTTAAGAGTAGTATCTTTTAATTAGCATGAATTATATAGTAGGCTGGCTATGAACTGAAATTATGTCCTCTTGTTCACTGATTATCTATGAACTAAATATACCCTCCTGTAATACATTGGTCTTTCATATGCTGGTTGTGCACACATGGCATTAGCTTCCCTTTTATTACTATATTTCTTCAGTTTACTAAAAATAGAAATATCACTTGAAACTTCTATGCCTGTGGCACCTTAGATCTTCAGTTCATCGGTCAAATGCCGGTGATAGAGGCAAATCGTCTTGAGCTGAAAGTCGTAAATTATCCTTTGGAGTTGCTTCTTTCTTTAAAGTATTTTTGTCCCCACGAATGATATAATCATGTCTGCAATTTTACCTCGATGCACTCATTCACCTGGAAGAAAGTTTTGCCAATTGCAATTCATTCATTCTCCATGAGAGGAGTGACAAAGTGTATTAGCAATATGTATTCTCCCATTCAAGTGGCACCGTGTAGCTTATTAACATAGTTTTCGTTCTTGTCTACAGATAGTCTTTATTTTGTTTGCCGTGCTACTCTGGACTGGAGTGATGTTTGTTTATTGGTTTCTATGCAAACAAATGTAAGATAGTACATCAAGTTTCTTAATATTTGTACCACGGCTAATATTTGAACTTCTACTTTTCCCGAAACTCCCAGAGGTGTAGCATGTGAGTTGAAAAATGGTTTGAGATTTCACAGTTCATCTGTCCAATGGATTGTAACTGTAGCTAGAGTGTCCATACTCAGATGCAACACTGCAGTTTAGGACCTCTAAACAGTGGCCTAGCAAGATTCCCGATGTCAGCTGGTGCATCTACTAACATTTCATCTTGACATCCTTGGAATAACTTGTACAACTTCTTTTGTGCTAAAGACACTACATGTTCCTATAGTCTCTTTTGTTCAGTGTTGTACACCTCAAAAGTTGTCATAAAGAAAGAAACAACTTCAGTTTTTGGAAGATACAATGTACATATGTACGTTCTTAAAGAACTTCAGTAGTGCGAAGTTTATTTTCGGACTGAGAGAGTAGAAGATGCTATGTACATCTTTATTATTTCGGCAAGTTTAGGTTATTTTTGCTATACATTTAATTTTTGCAAGTTATGATCTTATTTTTACATCAAGTTATGATTATTTCCACAATTGTTAAACATCTCTAATTCTCTATTGTCTTGCTTACATTTTTGTTCATTTTATTGATATCTCACACGATAATATGTGCGTTGAACGTGCATGCTTACTAGTATCATAAAGAACAAAGTACGCCACGTAAGAACCGACATGATAAAACTGAAAAGATAGCAGAACATCTTTGAGCTTGACACCAACACCCTTCACCTGCCTTCGGTACCACCACAGCCGCCATCGAAGAAAAAAATGATAGATCACCTCCTCATCCGAGTTCGACGCGGCTCCATCGGTGATATGCAGCTTTGCGGACCTGCAAGGTGGCTCACCAGAAGTGAAGTCATTACCGTTGAACGAATCAGATCGGGGAACAACCCGGACACGCCATTGAACTCCAGATCTGGCACCCCACCACGACTAAGACGCCGAAGGAGGAAACCATACCTGTCATCCACGAACCACGAACCCAGCACACGTTCCGTCTTTCAAATGTTGTCGATGCAGACCACAATCTGCATCCGCTCATGGACTACCTCCCAAGTTCCACGCTGACGCTGGAGCAAACGTCGTCGCAACGACGGAGCCCGAGGACACAGGTCCACCACGAGGATGCCGCTGCCGCCACGCCATCCTTACCTGAACAGACTGGTTTTCAAATCCATCCGCAACCATAAGACCGATGGCCTCGTCAGGGAAGGATCTGAAGAATCTTTATTCAGCGCCATCATCGTCGCTGCCGAAGCCAAGACGATGAACAACCTAAAAACCTAGACTACAAGAGAGTAAAAAATCGATCCACGCGCGTGGATCCAGCGACCCCATAACCACCGACGACTAAGGTCGCTGGCAAAGGGGAGCCGCCGGAGGACGGTGCTGAAAGATGGCCTCTCCTGGCGGCGGCTAGGATTTCAGCCGGCACGGAGAGAAAAACGATCTAAGCGCTACGAGTGCGTGCGTGCTTTCTCTTGACGAACTGTCAACCGCTGAGGTCAATTTTGCACAGACCATCTACTATACAGGTTTGTTGCACGAGACATCTAACATTGGCAGTGTTGCAATTTGGCAATTTTGCACGAACCGCCAACTTTACACGGAGGGATGCTAAAGTCGATGGCGTGCGAGGCTCGATGATGCGTGTAATGACCATACGGCAACTACTTCAATGCTAAAGCTTGGTGCCAACTATATCTACCATCTGGGGTGCTAGTGTTCTGAATATTGTAGCCAAATTATGATTCTTTTCAAATCTCAGCTCATTTCGACAAAAGGTTTGGAGAGGTGTCCGGCAGTTTTAATTCATTCAAAATTTAGTTCAAAACTAATATTTTCAAAAAAATATATAAAAAATCTCATTAAACCACAAATATACCTAGTACCGATCTGGGAAAATTTCAAGTCATTTGGAATAGTTATTTGGCAGATATCGCTAATTTTACTTGGAGACACACACGCAACAGATATCAATCAGTTTGCTAATTTTATGCAGCACAAACTATATACTCCCTCCATTCTATAATTTAGTGCGCCCACGTTTTTCGTGATTTAACTTTATCATAAATTTAACCAACATGGACTACTGCGACGGGAGCATAATAGATACATTTGAATTCGTATTTGAAAAAAGTTTTCAAAAGTACTCGTATATTTTTTCAGTAAAATGATTTATTTATTATTGGTCTAATTTATGCTCAAAGTTGAATCTTAAAAAGTGTGGACGCACTATGTTATGAAACGAAGGGAGTGTTAGAGCGACGTGACATTATATCTTTGTATGTAGAGTCTGTTTTTTTTGTAGAGTCTGCTCTCTAGACCAAGTAGCGGAACCGTGGAAAGGTATTCAGATAGGTAAACGTTTGTGGCCGGCGGACCGGCCGAAGCTCGGGCCGGTCACGCGCGGCACGTACGATTGCTTTCCACGTGATCGTCTCTCCTGCACGCTAGCTTCACACGTGGTCCCATGCGTCATAGTGGCATCGTTTCTATCCTTATCTCACTACCTTATCTTCTCGAGACAAAGCCAAAGCCAGCCGAAGAAATCCCCATCCCATTGCGTCGCTCTCTCCTTCGACTTCTTTGCTACCGCCGGCGGCCACCGCGCCCATTAATCCCGTCAAAACCACCACTCACCGACGCTCTCTCTGCTACCGCGTCGTGTGGAACACTGGGAGACATGGGGAGCTGCAAGGGTTGCGGAGATATGCGAGTTTGTGCGGCGGTAGATGCTTTTTGTCGGCAGGGAGCTAGGGCTGCGTCTGCTTGACGCGCTCGCCATGGTCTGCTGCCGGCATCTCTGATGCTGCAACCAGCCATGGCCGGAGCTGGAACCGGCCTCACCGGAAGCTGCTATATGCAGTGCGCCATGGCTGGACATAGATCAGTGCGACGGCAGCGACGGCAGGATGCTACGACCGACCTGGTGGGATGCTGGAACCGCGGCCAGGCGGAGCTGCAACCGTGGCCTAGAAAAGCTGGAACCGTGCCGGATGCTGGCGAGTGCTACAACCATGGTGGCCAAATGCTGGATCCCGCACAATTTTTTGCTTCTATCGGTGTTTTCAATTTTTGCTGAAACTAGTGCCCCTTTTGCATTTTTTTTGCTACCACTCTTTTGTATTTTGCTGGTACCAGCATCAATTTTTGCTACCACCGTGCATTTGATTTGCTGGAACCAGCCCCCAACTTGCATCTTTTGCTACCATCGGCCCTTTTAGTTTGCTGGAGCACATAGATGCAACAACCATTGATGCAGGAGCTGCAACCGTACGTGGTTTTTGCTGGAACCGGCGACCGCGGCGAGCTGTAGGGTGAGCACGGTGAGCTGTAGGGCTACCACGACGAGTTTGTGCAGAGGGGCGGGGGGTGCTGCAACCAAAACCAGGTTTGCTGGAAGCGATGAATCATTTTGCTGGAACCAGCTCCAAAAAATGCTTCCACCAAAGTATCTTTTTTGTTCTTTGCTGGACGAGCGACTTTTTGCTACAACCTTATTTTTAATTTGTTGGAACCAGGTTTTTGATTGATTCAACAGGGGCGGCAATACAGAGCATCTTTTTCCGACAACCTTTTTTGTTTGCGAGCATCGATGGCGAGCGTTGCCATGGAGCACGGCGGTGACTATCGGCGGTGAGGGCAAACGGGGGAGGGTGACGGCGCGCTGCGCGACACGGCGATGGGGGCGGTCGCCATGACCTGCGGCTGTGCTTTTCCTCAGATCTAAAATCGTGACAGGGTGACATGCGCTTGGGGAAGCGCGATCTGACGGTTATGTGGGGGCGCATCTAACGGCCAGGGTTGGACCGGCCCAAACTTTGGGCCGGCGCACCGGCGCAGAGTGCTGCCCTATTCAGATATCATATAAGGCAATGACCATGGTACAAGCTACTTTCTGTCAGATCACAAGCAATATGCTTAATTAAATATGGATGGTTACTTGGTTAGTCATGGTGAAGAGGTGAGGACGGCGAGGGCATTCACAAGATCGGCGGCATGGGAGTAGGCGATGGAGATGAGGACGAGCGATGGGGTGAGTTTGAGGCTGGCGGGGACATGGGGTCAATGCGGGAGGTGTTATCGCCTTATCGGAGAGGATGCGGCGACAAAATTGAATGGGCTGTTTTGGAATCTCATCAAACAAGGAAAGCACCCTTGACCGTGAGATTTAAGTGAATCGACGGCATGCGGCTGGTCTGACGAATGACTTCCATCATACGTCTGTTGTAAAGTGTTTCCCTTTTTATTTAACCGAAATTGGGAAATTTGGGAGTTGGGGACACTTTGTATTCGATCCCTTGTTGTCCCAGCCTAAACCAAACCCTAGACCAGTGCGGCGGCCATCGATTCACCGTCAGGCGCTTTCCCCTCCGACATCTCGTCTCCGACGATTGCCTACTCGCCGCCACCTCTCTCGGTAAGACAAACTCCTTCGTCTCCTTAGCATACAACCCCATCTGAACCCATCATTGATCTGGTTCCCCCGCTTGCTTACGAGATCTACTTACCGCAGCGATGTCGTCCTCGAAGCTGCGCCACTCCGCGTCCAGATCCGATGACCTACCTGCCGATGCGCTGTACGAGATCCTCCTCCGCATCCCAGCCAAGGAGCTCTGCCGCCTGCGCACCGTGTGCCCCTCCTGGCGCGCCCTCACCTTCGACCTACTCTTCATCACGGCGCACAAGTCCCGCCACCACACGGCGCCCCCACTCCTCGCCATAGCCTACTGCGATGATAGTGGGATCAACGGCGTTGCGATTTCGGATATTTCCGGCAATGTACTGAAGCGGATACCAAGCACCGGGTATGAAATTGTTCTGGTGAACGAGTCATTGGGAGATGCGGTAGGCCAGATCTCAAGCAACGGCGATAGCATCCGTGTTGTATGCACGCGGCTAGATCTCGTCTGCTTCAACTGGATTTTCTACTCTCGGGCTGTCTGGGTGTTGAACCCGGCCACTGGAGCTACCATCACCTTGCCGACTGAGCACTGCAAAGTCGAGTCATGTGCATTTGGGCAGGTCTCCTCTACCAGAGAGTACAAGGCACTCCACGTCTCTACAATTGGTGACCGAAAGGTATGTGAGATTATCACCTTTAATGAGATGAACCATGGAAGATGGAGGAGGAAGCAGGACCCTCCATCCCATATCTTAACCGGTCGCGAGATAAGATGTGTGGTCGTTAACGGGGTGGTGTACTTCTTGATGGACTTTTATTCCACATACTTTGAAACTGGGGTTATAACCATTGAGTCTGGTAGCGTAGCTTCGTTTAACCTTGAGACAGAAGAGTGGGGTGTTCTACATGGTCCACAACAGGTGCAGAGGTTTGTGCAGGAAAACGAGGATTACAGTTACTCAAAACTTGAAATTGAGTTATCATTGGCTGAATTGAATGGATGTTTAGTTATGGTTCACAATATTCATAACATATCTATGGACTTGTGGTTTTTGACAGATTTTGAGAAATGTATCTGGGTTAAGAAATACAGCATGCCATCACATGTTGCTAGGCCTTGTATGTATCCTTTTCTAATGTTAGATGATGGGAGGATATTTTTCAGCGCAGAGGGTTATCTACAAGGTATCCTTGGTAGTGGAGAGCCAGGAGAGGGATTTCTGCGAAGTTATGATCCAAGAAATGACACCTATCTTGATTCGTTAGAATTGGGAGATTCCAAATCCATTGGCATTTATATGGGAAGTCTACTGAGTTTATAGAGTAGCTATCACCGATGATGGGAATAATGTATCGTGGTACTTGTTGTTAGTTACCTTATGTGAACAATCAGTGAGACAATGTGCTGATGCATGTTCTGATGAAATAGTATTTTTGTGCCTTCAAAGTTTATTATGTCTGAAAATATTTATATGAGAGGATTTTGTAGTTTTATGTTGGCTCCATTATGCATCATAATTTTAGGAATTCGGTTAATTATTTACTATATATATATAACTATTATGTTCAGTTGGTTATAACAAGCTTTTGAATTTGGTGTTTGAGAATATAATACCATGCTCCGAGTGCAGCATATGAGTATAGGAATGCATAATTTGTTCCTTTCTTTGTACAAATAATGATTTGCTTGGTAAAATGATCTTTACCTTGATAAAATATGATGTTTCATGCTCACAGATCAAAGTATCAAGCTGCAAGTTATAGTAGGTTCCTCCACAGTTGCTTGAAAACAAAACAAACGGTACTTTGTGTACATTGGTAACAATGAATCACATTGTTTGTTTCACTATTATTCTTCCATCTCGAGGTTGCTTTCTTTTGCCACCATTATTTTACTGAATTTTGTGCTTGTAGCCCGCTCCAATTTTGAAGTGCAAAAATTAACGCTGAATTGATCTGCTGCTCTTAGCAAGAAATCCAGGACACTGTGATCTGTGAGCGGCTGTTATTGAATGAATATTTAAAAAGAAGTTCACGTACTCTCTGGATGTGGCAATTTTGAAGATCTCTTCTCCACTCAGAACCCTAGTCTCAAGATCAACGTTTACTGGACAGATAGGATGCTTATGTACAGAGCATTTCTACATCTGCATTTAGGTGGATGTCTTTAACATATTCCCTATCTTTTTTACGAGGCAAAGACCATATATCCAGTACAGAAGAAACTGGTAGAATTTCTAAAAACTAGTTAGTTGATTTTAGTTTACTAGTAACCATAATATGCAAGACACTTCTCAACCAATATAAATTAACTTTTAAGAACATAATTCACACAACTAAGAGAACAATATCAAGGCGTGCTATTTCATAAAGTCAATTAGTCCCGATCAACTAAATTACAATATCATGGGGATTCAGTTTATTCAAAACCAAAATAAACTTTTCAATGGGGTGTACTGAAGCACATCAAGGGCTGATTGAAAACTGCAAGTGTGCATAATTATGCAAGCGGGAGGTGATGTGTGCTTGTGTCAACCCCTAAGGCTCAAATACGTATGATGTGTGCTTGTCATAACATCGTACGCTGACACGCTGATGCAGTGCTAGCTAGGCCGTGACCGACATTTCCCTTGAAGTGGTTGGACACCTATTATGGGCCTCCCTTGTGATTTCGGCCTGCCATACCGACGACCATTGTTTGTACCACCTTTTTTTTGGAAATTCGCTTGTACCACTTTTATCGTGGCCCGCACCATGCCGACGACGGAGGATGATCGGACTGCGACAGAGGGAGTAAAATAAGGAGGATGGGCTCAGAGATAGAGTTTGGGAGTGGCTGGCCAACTTTTTAATGGGCAGGGGTAGGCTCCTTGGGCGGCTCGCCGGTGACCCTACCATTAGTGCGGCGGACGGAGCTGAGCTGGCTACAATTTGGGTGGGGCTCGCTTGTCGGACGCAAGCATCCAGACCCCCCTAGAACTCTGCTGATTTGGGATCGGCCTAGGGGATTTTAGACGTCCAAACCGATCCAGCCCAAAATAGGTGTATGCATTGAAGGCCTAAAAGTGTCCGAACCATCATGTTCAAACATTCGGGGGCGATTTGGTGAGCCGTGTTGGAGATGCCTTGGGTACTCCCTACTTGGCAACCGATAGAGATGAGTGTTAAGACACCTCGATGGATGCCTCATCCTACCAGGGGTGGGCAAACTGAATATTGATGCCGATTTTGACGGGGTGGAGATCCTCTGTAGTACTATACCGTGCACTACTGGAGATGACGTGTGGACCCGGGCCTACATGTGAATGGATGTACTGCACGGTGCGCTACAATAGAGGATCTTGACTCGCTTTGATGACAGCTCCGGGTGAACATGGTTTTTGTAATTATGGAGGTGATGTGCTTCCAGACTATGGCAGTGCAAAGGAGGCAGAAATCATGTTGTATGGGCTTAGGCACAGGGTTGACATGCATATGATAGTTGAAGATATACCTGGCCATCCGTCGAGCCAGGCGGGCTTCGGGCCGGGCCAAACAAAGCCCGGGCCCGACCCGACCCGACCACCAGATCCAAGCTCGGCCCGCCAATGAAAAAGCATGCCGTGCTTCTTTCCTAAAATGCAAAAAAGCCAAATCGAAGACAGGCTCGGCCCGGCCTGCCCTTTGGGCTCAGGTTTCACGTCCAGGCTCGGCCCATAGGCAAGACCGGGCCAAGGTCGGGTCGGGCTTTTTCAGGCCGGGTATCCCATGGCTAGGTATAGTTGAAGATGACTGTCCATAGCCTTTTGACGAGCTCAATCTTCTCGGGTGGCACATCAGCCATTTACTCGATGCCCTTCGGTAGCCCTTACAGGGACTGCAGCGGCACAAAAGCGACAGGTGTGCGTGCACATGCGGGAGTCTAGCGAGGTCGTTCGTCGTCATTGGTGTGTAGGGCGGACGCTCATAAGGTGCTTGTGTATGATAGAAACGGGAGGAGGGGAGAGAAAACGAGTGACATGTCGACGGTCTCATCTCATTTCAGGTTTTAAACGAATTCTATCTAGTTTCAAAACACAAGAGGCTGAATGCCGACAAAAAAGACGAGGTCAATTTTATCTTACACTTGAGGACCAGAAATATACTTCGCTCTTTGCGTTTTTTCTTTTTGTTATCTTTTCAATGGCTGAGAAAATGCAGTTCAAAGCTCAAACTATTTGTGTTGGAGGCTGAGTAGTATTAGTAGAAGTTGAAAACTGAGGACATTTGTCCTGAAATCGCCCCCCGCGCCAAGCGATCAGCGTCGGTCTGCGCTCTTCCGTTTCGGAGGCGGTCAAACGGTCAACGGATGCAAAGGGGGCGTGGCTGTTCAGGTGGGCCCACCCCGCAGAGCCCATCGTCTGCAAAGCGAGCAGGATTTTAGCCTGGCGCTCGCTGCTCTCACCCACTAAACGCACGCCACGCGTCCACCTGATGCTTCTTTCCTTCCAATAAACCCCGTCGCCGTGCCCACCTCCATTCCATTCCACCACGCCGCCATGTGTTTCCTCAAACCCCTTCTCCTCCGCCTCCTCGGGCTCCCCACCCACCGACCGGCGGCGTCGAAGCGATTTATGACCTAGACTCCATCCTCGATCCAGCCATGTGCGCCGCCAGAACATCCGGCGCAGCGCGACCGCCTCGCAAAGACCAGCTCCGGCCAGCAAAGAGCCGACCACGCCCAAATCACCAAGGCTTGACAACTTGTCCATAAAGTCCAGTGGAGTACTATCCCTTTTGGACCGCTTACCACATTGTCCACCGCTATGACCGCCCAAGGATCAACGAATCACACGTTTCTCCATAGTCAACTCGAAGCTCACCCAGGCACTTTTACTAGCCATTCTTCCCTTCACTCCGAACGACCGCGCGATCCGAGTCAATCGCAGCGGTCACCCAATCATTCGCATTGCCATGGCTCATCGCCAAGCACCTTCCATGCCACCTGACTCACCATTGCCAAGGGTCGCCCCCGCATGCCCATCCCTACCCGCGACTTTCTGATGCCCGAACACACGGCGCAGCGCGCCACAACCTGTGCGACTTCCCCCGCTCCACGCCATCCATGCAGCGCCGCTCCGCTTGCTAAACCACCCAAGTCGGTCCGTCCGCCACCCGGCCCAGCGGCCGACACCTCGCCCCGTGAGCGCCAAGAGACGCCACGCGCCTCGCGCGCATCCCTTCACGCGGCCACCCGAGCCTCCTGCCGCGCCTCAGCTGCGCCCCACCTCTCCCGCTCGACTCCCACGATGCGCCGGCCCCGCACCCGCCAGCCAGTGCGATCGCGCGAGCCGAGAACGACCGCGACGCAAGGAACGCCCACGCAAGTGCATGTCACACCCGCTGACCGCGCCAGCTGGCTAGCCGTCGAGCCACCCGCCTCATGCCACGCTGACACCGTCGCCATCCACAGCGCAGTGGCATCATGGAGCGGATGCTCGATCTTCATGTAGTGTGCTTGTCCTATCAGAGGCTGCCGGCTAATTCGCTGGCACCTAGAGACCGATGTCCTCACTTGCTACCCGATCGAGGCGCCGCTGGCCAGCCAAGATGCATTAGGCAGTGAGATGTCAGACCCAAGACGTTCATGTTGCAGCATTAACGTGCTAGTGTTCAACGAGTGATTCAATGTTCCCTACCATTGCTGAAGATTGGCTAGCAACGAATTGTGCAGCATGTACAATTGCCATATTAATGCTGATTTTGTATGGAATACGAGTGACTTGGTAAAAGTGTCAGTTTGTATTTCTGCAATCCGTGATTCAATAGTATAATGCAAAATTGAATGTCTATGCAGTTGATCAGTCCTAAGCATATCCCTGATATTACCATGATTGCTTCACATTGAAGATAGATAAGATCTATAAGTTCTGAGAAAAGATCGTAGTTCAGGCACTCAATCATATAGCAAATGATTGTCAAAACTGTCTGTAAGATAGAAGCTCAGTTAGGACAAGTACAAGCACAATGTCGCATGTCTATTGTCGGTGTACTTTATAAATCCTAATGAATGAATGTAGTTCCAATTTCGGGGAGATCCGATAGAATCTGTTGATTAGCTATCACCGGAAATTCTACCATCGCTGCCATTAACATTGACGCATTAAGCGATCACCTTGCCATTGACGCTGATAAGGATCGCCATAAATCGTGCAAAACTTTGATGTGTATGGTTTTTCTCTCAAAGTGTCTTGTGACAAAAACTCATGGGTCACCTAGACCAAAACCCGGCTTACCATAACATCTTGATACTTGAGTCCGTCCGAGAATGCGACTTATCATTGATAACGCTCTGTGCCGCTAACGCATGCTTGAGTCTGGCGTGTCCAAACTAGTATTGCACCCGGATCGCTTTACGCAGCTTTCCCGATGCAACGCGGATGCTAGGTGCACGCTAATGAGCCACATGTTGTCTGAGATTGCTTTTACTCAGAGATGTCGCTCGTAACTTTGCTAGACCTCGCATGATCTCCATCAAATTAGTTGCACTTTTCAACAACCTGGCGGTAGTTTAACCAGATCTCGAAAGGTTACAATCCCACATTTGTACCCCTGCAGCTACGCCTAGTAAACGGTTTGCATTCCCGCAAATTCATATGCAAACTTTAGTTTGCAAGCACGCTGTCCAATGCGTAGCAACATTTGTGAAGATAGCCAAGCTCGTGCAGCCTTAGTAGACTAAGCCAGGCATAGCAAGGTAGATGCAGTACCGGGCTGCAGGTTAAGCAGTGGCATGTACTAATCGGCACACATGGTGATGCCGGAGCATCCTTGTGGGGTAAGGCGATCGGACATGGCGGAGAGTAACGAGGAATGGATAGCATGAGGCAGGGCACGATGCCGTCAGCTAAACAATCGAGGAAGCCCTGCCTGAATTTGAAATGACGGGATTGGGTCGGTGATAGCAATTGGGTTGTCATGACTCATTGTAGACTTAAGTTTGGAATTATCGAAACTAATGCATTGGCCCAATGTATACCAACCTGACAAACGCGGGACCGCCATACCTTCCGACACTGATCGGCCCGCCCGAGTCTTCAGACCATCTGACTTACTTGTTACACCTACTCAATCATTCACGCTCATGTCACCTGAGTATCTAACTTCGCCAACGCCGACTGCCAACCAGGGTCTTCCCCGCAATCGCAGAGCTGCTTGCTCCCGCTCCGGGAACCTCACCTCAACCCAGCTTCATGCTGCATTCCCCCCTCGGCACTACCGCACTCACTCATGCACGGATGACATGGTACACTCAGCGACTGTTTCTGAGACCTCCGCGATGCAAGGTAAGTGATCTCTTCGATACTCCGGATGTCATCCAACCGTTGCTAATGACTCTAGTGTACAATGGATAAGTTTACAGCAATGGATTGCTTTAGAACGTTTACGAGTCGTCGCTTCTGGTTAATCCCGAGCTACAGTGCTTGTCGATGTAACGCACCCTCCGATCACAATTGGATCGAAATTCAGCTACATTAGCGGACTAGAATTGGAGACCTGAGTAGTAGCATGTCTATTTGACGAAGGGCAAATGATTGTGAGCAGGAGTTCATGTGAACATATATGATATACTTGAACCAGAATGATGGGAAAGTACCTGTACAATACTATGTCAACTGTTTAATGTGGGTTACTCCAAGTTGCTGTATCATGAACTGTTAACCTTGATGCTGTAGATGGTCTTATGTCAATTCAAATTGATTGTTAGATGAAGTGTTCTAATCCAACAATGTGTGGAGGGACAGGTTACTGATATGGCTCAATATGACATAGGTTGTTTAGTTTGGTCAATATGAATTCTGTTATGACAATGAATGTGGTATCATGCAACATATGTGTAGTATCTTTCATAATGTTAACTTGTAGAGATTTATCATGAGATGTAGGATGTTTTTCAAGTTTTAAATAGAATATCCTGATACATAGATATGAAGATTCCATATTGATTAATGACACATATACTAGATAGCTTGCTAAAGTCATTGTAGTAGTCGTAAGTTCTAGTATGTAAGTATCATATCAAGTGTTGGAATATTACTTTTGTTAGAATTTATGTTTGTAACATAATGTATGAAATTATGTTCTATGTCCATTATTACTTTGTAGTTGTTTTCTCAATTATAATCTTAGTAGACTTCGTATGTTTCAGTATAACGTTATGTTTAGTATGACAAGTATATGAACTGTTTTGATTGGAACTCATGTTCGTTACAATCATTGCAGATGCTTATTTGTTATTTTACAAATATTCTTGATCCATCCAATTTTGCTTATGCATTAAACATTGTAATATTGTGCAATGATCATGTGCTCAGACATAGTCACATTTAACTGAGTAGGATATAATGTTTTAGGCTTATAGTACATGGTGACATCATGTTGCTTGTGACGAATACTCTTGTTCGCTTGTAGCAAGATGATATATGTGGGACCATAATGTGACATTCCTGAATTCACATAATCTGGAAGAATATGCTATTCAGAACTGGGACGATGGGAATTAGACGGTTGCAGACCAATGTAAGGTCGGAGGACTCAGACGATGGCTTGCTATACCCATGGGGTATCTATAGCCATTGGCCATGATCAGCCAAAGCGGATAAAACGATGACCACGGAATATGGAAAATTGAGGAAGGATAAAAAAGGGAGATAGCAGGTCGCAAAACGATTCCTTGGAAAAAGTCGTGGAGAAGAGTCCCAAAACTCAAGTTCTAGTGCTAAAGCAGTGTTTTGCCAAACAATCTGCAACTAGATTGGCTTCCCTACAACATCGAACAAAATAAATGTAAGACAACTCCATAGCCAATATTGTAGCTTCAGCTTATAATTGCAGCATCACTTCCCATATAGGCATCGTGGTCGAAGCAGCCTCAATAGCATTCGTATATCTCGATTCAATTGCAACTTTGGTGCATCCTATATTAGCAGCCGTAATCAACCCATAACGGATTGCATTTGTTTCCGCAGAATCAGCCGAGGGACATGAGGCGAACCCAGGTTGCAAAGAGCAATGAAGTTACCTTGATCATCTCGCCACGGCACCACAGCCCCACCAAGGTATCAAGATAGAATGACGCGTCCACGTTGATTTTCACAAAGCCCTAATCAGGTTTCCTCCATATCCGGTCTATCTTTCGGTTGGCTGGTTTGGTGAATTTGCACGAACAAAGTTTGTAGCCAAGACTTAATCGACAAAGCCGCTTTGTCGTGGGTCCAATGATTTCCCCTTTTGCCGCTTGTCTCCGCTGCCACCAAATGTACCACATGGTCACTAGTATTAGTTCTCTGCCGGGTATTTCATGAACCATACTATCGATTGTAGGAGGATCTCTAGAGTGATGGACCCCGAGCGATCTTGTATTATCGCCCTCAGATAGTATCCGTCACCAAGCTCGTCCCAAACCTCCTTAACCCTTGAACATGTGAATATGCAAAGGTGAATATCCTCCAATCCCACTTTGCACAACGGGCATTGAGGGGTTAAAGGAATATGCCTACCGCTAGCACCCGAAACAAGGCGTAACTCCCTTAAGAACCTTCCAGCCAAAGTGCTTAATTTTCCCCGGGACGCGAAGACGCCACAATTCTTTCCATACTGGATTAAGCTGAGAGCCTTCTGGACCATCCATTCGGCCAAAGTGACGCCCGAACTGGTGACTGAATTCAACGTGATAAGCTGAACACATCGAAAAGGTACCAAACTTTGTAAATTGCCAAGCAACAAAATCCTCCATATCTCTAACCTGCAATGGAATTTGTACAATTCTAGCAACGTCCACAGGTATGAAAATGTCCTGAAGGAGCTCAACATCCCACTGTCCTGTGTGCGGGTTAATTAATTCGTTGACCTTTGACAGCATTGTTCCACCCTTGGGCGTGATGATTTTCCTTGACTCGCTAGAGGGAATCCAAGGATCATCCCAAATACTAATACTTGACCCGGATCCAACTCTCCAAATACAACCTCTCTTGAAGGTTTGTATACCAGCAACAATGCTTTGCCATGTGAACGACGAGCCCTATTTTGGACCTGCCTTCAGAATATCACCGTTTGGATAGTACTTAGCACTCAGAACACGTGCACACAGAGAATCAGGATTTTGGAGGAGTTGCCAACACTGCTTTGCTAACATAGCAAGATTAAAGCTGTGAAGGTCTCGAAACCCCATGCCACCCTTCTTCTTTGGGACACACATTTTCCACCATGCAAACTAATGCATTTTCCTTTTTTCCTCTCCATCTCCCCACCAGAACCCCGAGATTTCATCGGTTATGGACTTGCAAACCCACGTGGCTCATTGTGGTTCTAGTAAAATCATGTAGCGGGGGATTTGTCCTGAAATCAGTCCCCGCGCCAAGCGATCAACATCAGTCTGCGCTGTCCCGTTTTGGAGGCGGTCAAACGGTCAACGGATGCAAAGGGGGCGTGGCTGTTCAGGTGGGCCCACCCCGCAGAGCACATCGTGTGCAAAGCGAGCAGGATTTTAGCCTGGCGCTCGCTGCTCTCACCCACTAGATGCACGCCACGCGTCCCCGCGACGCTTCTTTCCTTCCCGTCGCCGTGCCCACCTCCATTCCATTCCACCCCGCGCCGCCAGCCCGCCACCATGTGTTTCCTCAAACCACTTCTCCTCCGCTTCCTCGGGCTCCCCACCCACCGACCGGTGGCGGCCGCGAGCGACGATGACCTAGACTCCATCCTGATCCAGGCCATGTGCGCCGCCAGGAACATCCGGGCGCAGCGCGACCGCCTCCTGCAGCACCAGCTCCGCCTGCAGCAGCCCACCACGGCTAATCACGCGCGCGCGGCCATGCTCGAGAAGCTCGTCTCCGGCCTCGTCCACGCCAGCGACGCCCACTCCATGGGCCTCGAGGCCGGGTCCCGCTACCTCGCCACCTGCCTCAGGATGGCCGCCCGGAGCGGCGCCCGCCTCGACCTCGACCTCGCCCTCGCCGACATGCCGGACGAGCAGCTCTACGACGCGCCTCGCCCGAGCGCAGCGCCTCGCGCCCGGCCACCACCCGACGGAGGCCTTCTCCGCGCCGAGGCCTCCTTCCACGCCGTCAAGCTGGCCCAGAGCACCACCTCCCGCGCTGCATCGACCACCTCGTCAAGATCGCCCGCGCCCGGTCACGGCCCACGCTGCTGCCGCCGCCGTGGCCGCAAGCCCGGCCCCTCGGACGCCTCCGGTGAGCCCAGGATGGAGACGGTGGCCATCGGCAGCAAGGACGAGGCGCGCACCTACCTCGACCGCGCGTGCACGCTCGCCAGCCTCGCCGTCCAGCACATCGACGTCGCCGTCGCCACCATCTCCCGCTTCCTCGATCCGGAGGAGGTCGCCGGCACAGCTGCCTTCGCCAACCAAGTGGCCATCATGAATTAGGTGCGTACACTGCTAGACGATCACTTTGGATGCAGCAGACGGAATCAACGCAAGGAGCAACTCCATCAAAGTAGCTATTTTTCTTCATCTTATCGAGGCAGTCAAGCGATGAAGGGTGTGGAATCCCTTGCATTACCGGTTGAAGCTCACCTTGATTTCAGTTCAATTTAGTTATGTTCTTCACTCTGCGCAATGCGATGCGCGCGATGCCGGCCGTATCTGAATCTTACGGCGATCGGATGAGACTTGTCAAAATGTGATATTTTGGAGATGCGGTGCTATGTTTTGGTTAATTGATCATGTCTTGTCCGGTGTGATACTTGGCTACTGGTGTTCATTCATGTTTGTGGTTCGCGAATTTGTTCATGTTTTGCATTGCATGACAGTAGTCTGGTTGCGCTCTGATGATAGTCACCATGAAAATTACAAAGCTTTTTCCCTTGCCACATGCATGCATTTTGAATAGAGAATATGGATTTTGTTGGCTCAGAAACAAACGTGTTCTCTGTGGAGCACGAGGGAGCAGTCCTTGGATTATGCTCTAGTCCAAGGCAAAATCAATCAACGTGACAAGTGTGAAACTAAAGAAAATTGTAGAATGATTCGTCAATTTGGCTGCAGCTTTCAAAGCTTATAAGCCACAACTGACATTCGCCAATGCACATAGTTTCTCGATATATGTCAGGTTGAAGATAATCCAATTCTATGCAATTTAGTTCAGAATTCAGATAGTACACTGATGATAAAGACATTCAGAGTCATATGGCATCTACTCCCCTAGACATTGATCTGCGACTTTGGTGGAGCAAAACATCATTCTCGGTTCAGATATGACTGTTCCACCTGGGCTGAACTGATAAACACCCCACCTTGACTGAACTGATACAAGCAAAAAAGAGTCCCGCTCTTGCTGGAATTTACCCGGACTGAACTTCTATTTTGAATAGGGAATATGGATTTTGTTGGCTCACAAACAAACGTGTTCTGTGGGGAGCACCAGGGGAGCAGTCCTTGGATTACGCTCTAGTCCTTCTGAATAATTATTTACAGTACACAGTAAGCATTGCTTCCAGCAAAATTATGTCATATAAACATCACTGTGAGAAGAGTCGTACTGTAGGGAACTGAAGAATTATTCATCAGTTTGGCATCATGTACGTACCCTGTTTTGGTTGCTTGTTTTGGTTTGTTTTCTTCTATAAGTTGATCCTTCAGCATCATGTACCCTGTTTCTTTGGCAGTTTCCTGTTTACCAGTGTGTCATTAATTTAACGCCGGGCATGTAAACCGTGTCAACAACGAGAAATTGAAGTGTAAATTTGGATAGTTTGAAGTGGAGACTAGGCCTTTTTTTCTACAATGTGCAACGACAACCATAAATGGACGGACCAGACAATCACTCACTCGCGGTTCAGATATGACTCTGCTTCTGGTTATGTTAACATAGCACCCATGCTTTCTCCTTCACATCGTCGCCGTCTGGCAGCAGTTCTGAATTTGTTGATGGCTCTGGTCTGGTGGTCCACCGCGCTGTCAGAGCCTCTGAATTTGGGGTCTGGCTGCCAGTTCTAAGCTGGGTAGAACATCTTCCAAGAGTGGACCTCCCAGCCTCCGGTGATGTAGTAGGTGGTATAGACGCCGGGGGTGCAGCCGTTTGACGGCGGCGATGTCCCGGATGAACGTCGCATGCCGGCGTGATCACGCGGCGCCGACGTCGTCAGCAGAATGTAGCGAAGCGCCATATTGCAACTGCTACCCTTGACATTGATATGCGAATACGACTTCTGTGATGGCCAGTTTGCGAAAACGCCCTATACAAATTAACCAAAGTGCTAGGGGTCTAAGCTATGCTGACATGGCAGCCACATGGTCGTGTTTCCCGTCTCAAATTGGTTTTGGCCTTGTTCGATCAAAGAAATGATCGGGGCTAAATTTCGTGTTTTGACCCTTTTCTGAAACCTATTCGAGATCTGACCCTAATTTGAAATTATTTCGAGATCTGACCCTTTTGCTACCGCCAGAGACCATGGCGGTAGGGTATAACAGCCTACCGCCAAGAACCCTGGCGGTAGGGTTGCATGCCCTACCGCCAAAAACCTCCTAAGTATTGAACACAACGCGTGCTCGTGCCTACCGCCAAGCACCTTGGCGGTAGGGTGGTGCAGGCTACCGCCAGCCTGTTTGGTGGTAGCGATGTTTCCTACCGCCAAAGTCCCTGGCGGTAGGCTGTTAGACCCTACCGCCATGGACTCTGGCGGTAGCAAAATGGCCAGATCTCGAATTTTTTTCAACCTGGGGTCAGATCTCGAATAGGTTTCAGAAAAGGGTCAAAACATGAAATTTTGCCAATGATCAGTTCTCGAGTTCTTTGCCTAAAGCATACAATCCGTTTGAGTTAATGGACTAATGGCGCCTTTCACTAATCGGGGACTAAAGCTAAAGGAGATGACCAGGACGGCTATGAGGTCGCGAGCTTACGGGACATGGGCGTCGTGGCTAATACCCGTGGCAGCCCATGGATGGAATGGCACGCCGGGGCTCCTTCATGGTGAATAGGTGAGGCATGCGTGGGGATTGGCGAGATCGGCGGCACGAGAGTAGGCGATGGAGATGAAGATAAGCGATGGGGTGAGTTTTAGGCTTGTGGGGACATGGGGATAATGCAGGAGGTGTTATCGCCTTATCGGAGACGATGCAGCGATAAAATCAATGGGCTCTTTTGGAAACTCGTCAAATGAGGAAAGCACCCATGACCGTGAGATTTAAACGAATCGACGGCATGCGGCTGGTCTGGTGAATGACTTCCATCAGACGTTTGTTGTAAGGTGTTCCCCCTTTTGATTTAGCCAAAATTGGGAAATTCGGGAGTTCAGGACACTTCGCATTATAGATCTTGTTGTCCCAAAGGTCTATACCAAACCCTAGACCAGTGCGGCGGCCACCGATTCACCGTCAGCCGCTTTCCCCTTTGACATCTCGTCTCCGGCGATTGCCTGCTCGCCCCACCTCTCTCGGTAAGACCAACTGCTTCGTCTCCTCAGCGCACAACCCCATCTGAACTCATCTTCGATTTGGTTCCCTCGCTTGCTCACGGGATCTAATTACCACAGCGATGTCATCTTTGAAGCCGTGCCCCGCCGCCGCCAGCTCTGGCGACCTACCTGCCGACGCGCTGTATGAGATCCTCCTCCGCATACCGGCAAAGGAGCTCTATTGCTTGCGCCGCTGCTGCCTCCCTGGCGCACCTCACCTCCAACCCACTCTTCATCACGGCGCACAAGTCGCGCCACAACTCGGCACCCCGCCTCGCCATAGCCTACCGCGATGACGATGGGGTCAGCGGCGCTATGATTTCGGATATTTCCGTAATGTGGTGAAGCGGATACCAAGCACCGGTATGAAATTGTTCTGGTGAACGAGTCGTCGGGCGATGCAGTTGGTAAGATCTCAAGCAAGGGCGATAGCATCCGTGTTGTACGCATGCGGCTAGACCTCGTCTTCTTCAACTGGTTTTACCACTCTCGGGCTTTCTGGGTATTAAACCCGGCCACTGGAGCTACCATCACCTTGCCGAATGATTTCTCAGAGGAACTGGTGCATGAGCTAGAGGTGGAGGGAATAGACAAATTGTCCTGCCAAGTCCAGTTGTGTGCATTTGGGAAGGTATCCTCTTGTAGAGAGTACAAGGCACTCCGCGTCTCTACAATTGGTGAACGAAAGGTATGTGAGATTATCACCTTTAATGACATGAACCATGGAAGCTGGAGGAGAAAGCAGGACCCTCCGTCCCATATATGTACCAACAGCAACATAAGATGTGTGGTCGTCAACGGGGTGGTGTACTTCCTGATGAACTTTTGTTCTTCATACTTTGGAACTAGGGTTATAACCATTGAGCCTTGTAGCATAGCTTCGTTCAACCTTGATACAGAAGAGTGGGGTGTCCTACATGGTCCACAACAGGTGCAGAGGTTTGTGCAGGGGAACGAGGGTTACAATCCCATATCATTGGCTGAATTGAATGGTTGTTTAGTTATGGTTCACAATATTCAGAACATATCTATGGACTTGTGGTTTTTGACAGATTTTGATAAATGTATCTGGGTTAAGAAATACGGCATGCCATCACATGTTGCTCTGCCTGGTAGGTATCCTTTCCCGATGTTAGATGATGGGAGGATCTTTTTCAACTAAGAGCTACAAGGTATCCTTGGTAATGGAGATCAAAGAGAGGGATTTCGCAGTTATGATCCAATAAATGACACCTATCCCGATTCACTAAAACTGAGAGATTCCAAATTCATTGGCATTTATACAGAAGCTTCTTGAGTTTGTAGAGTAGCTATCATCGAGGAGGGGAATAATGTATCGTGGTAGTTGTTGTTAGTTATCTTATGTGAACAATCAATGAGACAATGTACTGATACATGTCATGATGAAATAGTACTTTCTGCCTTCAAAGTTTATTATGTCTGAACATATTTATATAAGAGGATTTTGCAGTTTTGTGTTCGCTCCATTATGCATCCCAATTTTAGTAGTTCGGTTAATGTGTTACTATATATAATTGTTATATTCAGTTGGTAGTAGACAAGCTTATGAATGTGGTGTTTGAGAATATGTTACGCTGCTCCGAGTGTAGCATATGAGCATAGGAATGCATAATTTGTTCCTTTCTTTGTACAAATAATGATTTGCTTGGTATCATGCAACTAACATGTTCCATTAAAGTGATCTTTACCTTGATAGAATATGATGTTTCATGCTCACATATCACATGATGCTCTGCCTAGTAGGTTTCCTTTCCTTATGTTTCAAGCTTGTTATAGTAGGTCCCTTCATAGTTGCTTGAAAAGAAAACAACGCTACTTAGTGTACATTGGTGACACTGAATCACAATGTTTGTTTCACGACTATTCTTCCATCTTGCCGCTGCTTTCTTTTGCCACCATTATTTTACTAAATTTTGTGCTTGTATCCCACTCCAATTTTGTGCTTGTATCCCACTCCAATTAAAAGCAGAGAGAAGAAACTGAACTCGATGGGAACCGAATGACATCTACCTGTTATTGGCAACATAGACACCCATGGTGATGGAGTCTCCAGCCAAGCTTCTTCATAACAAACATGGCGAAGCCTGGATGGGAAGTAAATTCTAGCAAATCTGTGGCCTCCTTGTATGCAGCGGTAAAAATTGTAAGATGGTGAAGAGTGGTGGCGTACCTGGATGAAGGAGTAGCACGCGGTGCTCCGTTGAATGGAAAGAAGATGGAGGATTTATGGGAGTGAAGCCCAAGGGGAGGAGCCGAGGGGTCTCTGGGAGAATAATCACAAGATCCGCTTTTTGCTGCAAGATTTGATGGAGATCATATCGGAGAAGGTGAAAAGGGAAATAAGAAGAAGGCGATGATCAAGAAGGGCTCGTGGGTCGTGGCGGCTGCAGACTGGATTTGACACTTGGCCCAGCCCAACTCCTGCTTGTGCTTCTCATTTAGCCCAGCTTTGGGGTCGTGTCCAACCTTCCACAAGACGCACTTAACAAACAGACGCATAGCCACTGTCCCACGGATTGCATTAACTTCAAACATATAAATTGTTGTCCTATTCGTCATGAATGCATTCCACCAAAATCCAGAAGATATTGTATAGTAACAAAGGAGATCGATAAAAGGAGGTAGGCTATGGGGAGCGACCGGTCACACTATCGACGGAGCCACCCTAGGGACGCATTATCAAGGGAACCATGCGAGGGGGCAGATGAGTCCGATTGGGGCGCCACCATAGTTGGTGTGCTTCCACCGCGAGCTAGGTCGAGAACCCATGGGGATGGCCCGTCGCTAGGATGAATGGCTGCACTTTTGTATATCGTCCGGTTGAAGAAGAAAGCACGGAGTAGAAGGAACGAACGAAGCGTTATTTCACTTAGCGGTGGCAGCTCTCTGTAATTTTGGCCAACTCTTAATCGGACGGCTGTAGAAAGCTGGGCTATATTGCACACCAACGATTGAAACAATTCGGGCGACGTGGCTCTTTTTTTTGATCAGTAACTTTATTCCTCAAATGATAGACATATCGTTTACAATATTTGGAAGAATAAAGTCAGGTGGAGAAGAGTCCCAAAACTCTGAAGTTCTAGTGCTAAAAGCAGTGTTTTGCCAAACAATCTGCAACTAGATTGGCTTCCCTACAACATCGAACAAAATAAACAGAAGAAAACTCCATAGCTAATATTGTAGCTTCAGCTTATAATTGCAGATCACTTCCCATATAGGCATCGTGGTCGAAGCAGCCTCAATAGCATTCGTGCTATCGATTCAATTGCAACTTTGGTGCATCCTATATTAGCAGCCGTAATCAACCCATAACGGATTGCATTTGTTTCCGCAGAATCAGCCGAGGGGACATGAGGCGAACCCAGTTGCAAAGAGCAATGAAGTTACCTTGATCATCTCTCGCCACGGCACCACAGGCCCCACCGGTGTATCAGATGGAATGACGCGTCCACGCTGATTTTCACAAAGCCGAATCAGGTTTCTCCATATCCGGTCTATCTTTCGGGTTGGCTGGTTTGGTGAATTTGCACGAACAAAGTTTGTAGCCATTACCCTTAATCGACAAAGCCGCTTTTGTCGTGGGTCGAATGATTTCCCCTTTTGCCGCTTGTCTCCGCTGCCACCAAATGTACCACATGGTCACTAGTATTAGTTCTGCTGCCGGTATTTCATGAACCATACTATCAGATTGTAGGAGGATCTCTAGAGTGATGGACCCCGAGCGATCTTGTATTACTGCCCTCTGTATAGTATCTGTCAGCTGAATCTCGTCCCAAACCTCCTTAACCCTTGAACATGTGAATATGCAGTGCTGAATATACTCTAATCCCACTTTGCACAACGGGCATTGAGGGGTTAAAGGAATATGCCTACCGCTAGCACCCGAAACAAGGCGTAACTCCCTTAAGAACCTTCCACCAAAGTGCTTAATTTTCCCGGACGCCAAGACGCATACAATTCTTTCCATACTGGATTAAGCTGAGAGCCTTCTGGACCATCCATTCGGCCAAAGTGACGCCCGAACTGGTGACTGAATTCAACGTGATAAGCTGAACACATCGAAAAGGTACCAAACTTTGTAAATTGCCAAGCAACAAAATCCTCCATAACTCCAACCTGCAATGGAATTTGTACAATTCTAGCAACGTCCACAGGTATGAAAATGTCCTGAAGGAGCTCAACGTCCCACTGGCCTTTGTGCGGGTTGATTAATTCGTTGACCTTTGACAGCATTGTTCCACCCTTGGGCGTGATGATTTTCCTTGACTCGCTAGAGGGAATCCAAGGATCATCCCAAATACTTATACTTGACCCGGATCCAACTCTCCAAATACAACCTCTCTTGAAGGTTTGTATACCAGCAACAATGCTTTGCCATGTGAACGACGAGCCCTATTTTGGACCTGCCTTCAGAATATCACCGTTTGGATAGTACTTAGCACTCAGAACGCGTGCACACAGAGAATCAGGATTTTGGAGGAGTCGCCAACACTGCTTTGCTAACATAGCAAGATTAAAGCTGTGAAGGTCTCGAAACCCCATGCCACCCTTCTTCTTTGGGACACACATTTTCCACCATGCAAACTAATGCATTTTCCTTTTTTCCTCTCCATCTCCCCACCAGAACCCTGAGATTTCATCGGTTATGGACTTGCAAACCCACGTGGCTCATTGTGGTTCTAGTAAAATCATGTAGCGGGGGATTTGTCCTGAAATCGGTCCCCGCGCCAAGCGATCAACATCGGTCTGCGCTGTCCCGTTTTGGAGGCGGTCAAACGGTCAACGGATGCAAAGGGGGTGTGGCTGTTTAGGTGGGCCCACCCCGCAGAGCACATCGTCTGCAAAGCGAGCAGGATTTTAGCCTAGCGCTCGCTGCTCTCACCCACTAGACGCACGCCACGCGTCCCCGCGACGCTTCTTTCCTTCCCGTCGCCGTGCCCACCTCCATTCCATTCCACCCCGCGCCGCCAGCCCGCCACCATGTGTTTCCTCAAACCACTTCTCCTCCACTTCCTCGGGCTCCCCACCCACCGACCGGCGGCGGCCGCGAGCGACGATGACCTAGACTCCATCCTGATCCAGGCCATGTGCGCCGCCAAGAACATCCGGGCGCAGCGCGACCGCCTCCTGCAGCACCAGCTCCGCCTGCAGCAGCCCACCACGGCTGACCACGCGCGCGCGGCCATGCTCGAGAAGCTCGTCTCCGGCCTTGTCCACGCCAGCGACGCCCACTCCATGGGCCTCGAGGCCGGGTCCCGCTACCTCGCCACCTGCCTCGAGATGGCCGCCCGGAGCGGTGCCCGCCTCGACCTCGACCTCGCCCTCGCCGACATGCCGGACGAGCAGCTATACGACGCGCTCCTCACGCAGGCGCAGCGCCTCCCCGCGCGCCCGGCCACCCTGACGGAGGCATTCTCCCGCGTCGAGGCCTCCTTCCACGCCGTCAAGCTGGCCCAGGAGCACCACCTCCCGCGCTGCATTGACCACCTCGTCAAGATCGCCCGCGCGCCCCCGGGTCACGGCCCACGCCGCTGCCGCCGCCGTGGCCGCAAGCCCGGCCCCTCGGACGCCTCCGGTGAGCCCAGGATGGAGATGGCGGCCATCGGCAGCATGGACGAGGCGCGCACCTACCTCGACCGCGCGTGCACGCTCGCCAGCCTGGCCGTCCAGCACATCGACCTCGCCGTCGCCACCATCTCCCGCTTCCTCGATCCGGAGGAGGTCGCCGGCACAGCTGCCTTCGCCAACCAAGTGGCCATCATGAATTAGGTGCGTACACTGCTAGACGATCACTTTGGATGCAGCAGACGGAATCGACGCAAGGAGCAACTCCATCAAAGTAGCTATTTTTCTTCATCTTATCGAGGCAGTCAAGCGATGAAGGGTGTGGAATCCCTTGATTTGAGTTCAATTAAGTTATGTTCTTCACTCTGCCTAACGCGACGGGCGCGATGCCGGCCATATCTGAATCTTACGGCCATCGGATGAGACTTGTCAAAATGTGATATTTTGGAGATGCGGTGCTATGTTTTGGTTAATTGATCATGGCTTGTTCGGTGTGATACTTGGCTACTGGTGTTCATTCATGTTTGTGGACTTCGCGAATTTGTTCATGTTTTGCATTGCATGACAGTAGTTTGGTTGGGTTCTAAACTTCTAATGATAGTCACCATGAAAATTACCAAGTTTTTTCCCTTGCCACATGCATGCATTTTGAATAGAGAATATGGATTTTGTTGGCTCAGAAACAAACGTGTTCTGTGTGGTCCAAGGCAAAATCAATCAACGTGACAAGTGTCAAACTGAAGAAAATTGTAGAATGATTCGTCAATTTGGCTGCAGCTTTCAAAGCTTATAAGCCACAACTGACATTCGCCAATGCACATAGTTTCTCGATATATGTCAGGTTGAAGATAATCCAATTCTATGCAATTTAGTTCAGAATTAAGATAGTACTTTGATGATAAAGAGATTCAGAGTCATATGGCATCTACTCCCCTTGACATTGTTCTGCGGTTCAGATATGACTGTTCCACCTGGGCTGAACTGATAAACACCCCATCTTGACTGAACTGATACAAGCAAAAAAGAGTCCCGCTCTTGCTGGAATTTACCCGGACTGAACTTTTATTTTGAATAGGGAATATGGATTTTGTTGGCTCACAAACAAACGTGTTCTGTGGGGAGCACCAGGGGAGAACTCCTTGGATTACGCTCTAGTCCTTCCGAATAATTATTTACAGTCCACAGTAAGCATTGCTTCCATCAAAATTATGTCATATAAACATCACTGTGAGAAGAGTCGTACTGTAGGGAACTGAAGAATTATTCATCAGTTTGGCATCATGTACGTACCCTGTTTTGGTTGCTTGTTTTGGTTTGTTTTCTTCTATAAGCTGATCCTTCAGCATCATATAAACATCGTGGACGCCGGGGGTGCAGCCGTTTGACGGCGGCGATGTCCCGGATGAACGTCGCATGCCGGCGTGATCACGCGGCGCGCCGACGTCGTCAGCAGAATGTAGCGAAGCGCCATATTGCAACTGCTACCCTTGACATTGATATGCGAATACGACTTCTGTGATGGCCAGTTTGCGAAAACGCCCTATACAAATTAACCAAAGTGCTAGGGGTCTAAGCTATGCTGACATGGCAGCCACATGGTCGTGTTTCCCCTCTCAAATTGGTTTTGGCCTTGTTTGATCAAAGAAATGATCGGGCTAAATTTGGTGTTTTGACCCTTTTTCAAACCTATTCGAGTCGACCCTAATTTGAAATTATTTGAGATCGACCCTTTGCTACCGCCAGACCATGGCGGTAGGGTATAACAACCTACCGCCAAGAACCCCGGCGGTAGGGTTGCATGCCCACCGCAAAAACCTCCTAAGTATTGAACACAACGTTGCTCGTTTACCGCCAAGCACCTTGGCGGTAGGGTGGTCTGCTACCGCCAAACTTGTTTGGTGGTAGCGATGTTTCCTACGCCAAAGTCCTGGCGGTAGGTTGTTAGACCTACCGCCATGGACTCTGGCGGTAGCAAAATGGTCGATCTCAATTTTTTCAACCTCGGGGTCGATCTCGAATAGGTTTCGAAAAAGGGTCAAAACATGAAATTTTGCCAATGATCGCTTCTCGAGTTCTTTGCCTAAAGCATACAATCCGTTTGAGTTAATGGACTAATGGCGCCTTTCACTGATCGGGGACTAAAGCTAAAGGAGATGACCAGGACGGCTATGAGGTCGCGAGCTTACGGGACATGGGCGTCGTGGCTAATACCCGTGGCAGCCCATGGATGGAATGGCACGCCGGGGCTCCTTCATGGTGAAGAGGTGAGGCATGCGTGGGGATTGGCGAGATCGGCGGCACGAGAGTAGGCGATGGAGATGAAGACAAGCGATGGGGTGAGTTTTAGGCTTGTGGGGACATGGGGATAATGCAGGAGGTGTTATCGCCTTATCGGAGACGATGCAGCGATAAAATCAATGGGCTGTTTTGGAAACTCGTCAAATGAGGAAAGCACCCATGACCGTGAGATTTAAACGAATCGACGGCATGCGGCTGGTCTGGTGAACGACTTCCATCAGACGTTTGTTGTAAGGTGTTCCCCTTTTGATTTAGCCAAAATTGGGAAATTCGGGAGTTCGGGACACTTCGCATTAATGATCTTGTTGTCCCATAGGTCTATACCAAACCCTAGACCAGTGCGGCGGCCACCGATTCACCATAAACCACTTTCCCCTTTGACATCTCGTCTCCGGCGATTGCCTGCTCGCCGCCACCTCTCTCGGTAAGACCAACTGCTTCGTCTCCTCAGCGCACAACCCCATCTGAACTCATCTTCGATTTGGTTCCCTCGCTTGCTCACGGGATCTAATTACCACAGCGATGTCATCTTTGAAGCCGTGCCACGCCGCCAAACTCTGGCGACCTGCTCGCCGACGCTGTAGATGAGATCCTCCTCCGCGTCATCGCAAAGGAGCTCTGCTGCTATGCTGCGTCGTCTCCCTCTGGCGCACCCTCACCTCCAACCCACTCTTCATCACGGCGCACAAGTCGCGCCACAACTCGGCACCCCCGCTCCTCACCATAGCCTACCGCGATGACAGTGGGGTAAACGGCATTGCGATTTCGGATATTTCCAGTAATGTGGTGAAGCAGATACCAAGCACCGGGTATGAAATTGTTCTGGTGAACGAGTCGTCGGGCGATGCAGTTGGTAAGATCTCAAGCAAGGGCGATAGCATCCGTGTTGTACGCACGCGGCTAGACCTCGTCTTCTTCTACTGGTTTTACCACTCTCGGGCTTTCTGGGTATTAAACCCGGCCACTGGAGCTACCATCACCTTGCCGAATGATTTCTCAGAGGAACTGGTGCATGAGCTAGAGGTGGAGGGAATAGACAAATTGTCCTGCCAAGTCCAGTTGTGAGCATTTGGGAAGGTATCCTCTTGTAGAGAGTACAAGGCACTCCGCGTCTCTACAATTGGTGAACGAAAGGTATGTGAGATTATCACCTTTAATGACATGAACCATGGAAGCTGGAGGAGAAAGCAGGACCCTCCGTCCCATATATGTACCAGTCGCAACATAAGATGTGTGGTCGTCAACGGGGTGGTGTACTTCCTGATGAACTTTTGTTCTTCATACCTTGGAACTAGGGTTATAACCATTGAGCCTTGTAGCATAGCTTCATTCAACCTTGATACAGAAGAGTGGGGTGTCCTACATGGTCCACAACAGGTGCAGAGGTTTGTGCAGGGGAACGAGGGTTACAATCCCATATCATTGGCTGAATTGAATGGTTGTTTAGTTATGGTTCACAATATTCAGAACATATCTATGGACTTGTGGTTTTTGACAGATTTTGATAAATGTATCTGGGTTAAGAAATACGGCATGCCATCACATGTTGCTCTGCCTGGTAGGTATCCTTTCCTGATGTTAGATGATGGGAGGATCTTTTTCAACGAAGAGCTACAAGGTATCCTTGGTAATGGAGATCAAAGAGAGGGATTTCTGCAAAGTTATGATCCAATAAATGACACCTATCCCGATTCACTAAAATTGAGAGATTCCAAATTCATTGGCATTTATACAGGAAGCCTGCTGAGTTTGTAGAGTAGCTATCATCAAGGAGGGGAATAATGTATCGTGGTAGTTGTTGTTAGTTATCTTATGTGAACAATCAATGAGACAATGTATTGATACATGTCATGATGAAATAGTACTTTCTGCCTTCAAAGTTTATTATGTCTGAACATATTTATATAAGAGGATTTTGCAGTTTTGTGTTTGCTCCATTATGCATCCCAATTTTAGTAGTTCGGTTAATGTGTTACTATATATAATTGTTATATTCAGTTGGTAATAGACAAGCTTATGAATGTGGTGTTTGAGAATATGTTACGCTGCTCCGAGTGTAGCATATGAGCATAGGAATGCATAATTTGTTCCTTTCTTTGTACAAACAATGATTTGCTTGGTATCATGCAACTAACATGTTCCATTAAAGTGATCTTTACCTTGATAGAATATGATGTTTCATGCTCACATATCACATGATGCTCTGCCTAGTAGGTTTCCTTTCCTTATGTTTCAAGCTTGTTATAGTAGGTCCCTTCATAGTTGCTTGAAAAGAAAACAACGCTACTTAGTGTACATTGGTGACACTGAATCACAATGTTTGTTTCACAGTCATTCTTCCATCTTGCCGCTGCTTTCTTTTGCCACCATTATTTTACTAAATTTTGTGCTTGTATCCCACTCCAATTTTGTGCTTGTATCCCACTCCAATTAAAAGCAGAGAGAAGAAACTGAATCCTGATGGGAACCGAATGACATCTACCTGTTATTGGCAACATAGACACCCATGGTGATGGAGTCTCCAGCCAAGCTTCTTCATAACAAACATGGCGGAGCCTGGATGGGAAGTAAATTCTAGCAAATCTGTGGCCTCCTTGTACGCAGCGGTAAAAATTGTAAGATGGTGAAGAGTGGTGGCGTACCTGGATGAACGAGTAGCATGCGGTGCTCCGTTGAATGGAAAGAAGATGGAGGATTTATGGGAGTGAAGCCCAAGGGAGAGGAGCCGAGGGGTCTCGTTGGGAGAATAACTGCGCATTCGTTTTTGCTGCAAGATTTGATGGAGATCATATCGAGAAGGTGAAAAGGAAATAAGAAGAAGGCGATGATCAAGAAGGGCTCGTGGGTCGTGGGCGGCTGCAGATCGGACTTGACACTTGGCCCAGCCCAACTCCCTGCTGTGCTTCTCATTTAGCCCAGTTTGGGGTCGTGTCCAACCTTCCGCGCACGCACTTAACAAACAGACGCATAGCCACTGTCAAATCCTATCATATTGGAAAATTTAGGCCACGGATTGCATTAACTTCAAACATATAAATTGTTGTCCTATTCGTCATGAACACATTCCACCAAAATCCAGAAAATATTGTATAGTAACAAAGGAGATCGATAAAAGGAGGTAGGCTATGGGGAACGACCGGTCACACTATCGACGGAGCCACCCTAGGGACGCATTATCGAGGGAACCTTGCGAGGGGGCAGAGGAGTCCGACTGGGGCGCCACCATAGTTGGTGTGCTTCCACCGCGAGCTAGGTCGAGAACCCATGGGGATGGCCTGTCGCTAGGATGAATGGCTGTGCTTTTGTATATCGTTCGGTTGAAGAAGAAAGCACGGAGTAGAAGGAACGAACAAAGCGTTATTTCACTTAGCGGTGGCAGCTCTCTATAAATTTGGCCAACTCTTAATCGGATGGCTGTAGAAAGCTGGGCTATATTGCACCAACGGCTGAAACAATTCGGACGACGTGGCTCATTGTGGTTCTAGTAAAATCAAGTAGTGGGGGATTTGTCCTGAAATCGCCCCCCGCGCCAAGCGATCGGCATCGGTCTGCGCTCTCCCGTTTTAGAGGCGGTCGAAAGGTCAACGGATGCAAAGGGGGCGTGGCTGTTCAGGTGGGCCCACCCCGCAGAGCCCATCGTCTGCAAAGCGAGACTCAATCCTGATCCAGGCCATGTGCGCCGCCAGGAACATCCGGGCGCAGCGCGACCGCCTCCTGCAGCACCAGCTCCGGCTGCAGCAGCAGCCGACCACGGCCATGCTCGAGAAGCTCGTCTCCGGCCTCGTCCACGCGAGCGACGCCCACTCCATGGGCCTCGAGGCCGAGTCCCGCTACCTCGCCACCTGCCTCGAGATGGCCGCCCGGAGCGGCGCCCGCCTCGACCTCGACCTCGCCCTCGCTGACATGCCGGGCGAGCAGCTCTACGACGCGCTCCTCTCGCAGGCGCAGCGCCTCCCCGCGCGCCCGGCCACCCTGACGGAGGCATTCTCCCGCGTCGAGGCCTCCTTCCACGCCGTCAAGCTGGCCCAGGAGCACCATCTCCCGCGCTGCATCGACCACCTCGTCAAGATCGCCCGCGCGCTCCCCGGCCACGGTCCACGCCGCCGCAGCCGCCATGGCCGCAAGCCCGCCCCCTCGGACGCCCCCGGCGAGCCCAGGATGGAGGTGGCGGCCATCGGCAGCATGGACGAGGCGCGCACCTACCTCGACCGCGTGTGCACGCTCGCGAGCCTTGCCGTCCAGCACATCGACCTCGCCGTCGCCGCCATCTCCCGCTTCCTCGATCCGGAGGAGGTCGCAGGCACAGCCGCCTTCGCCAACCAAGTGGCCATCATGAATTAGGTGCGATAATCGCTAGATTTATCACTTTGGATGCAGCAGACAGAATCTACGCAAGGAGCAACTCCATCAAAGTAGCTATTTTTCTTCATCTTATCGAGGCAGTCAAGCGGTGAAGGGTGTGGAATCCCTTGCATTACCGATTGAAGCTCACCTTGATTTCAGTTCAATTTAGTTATGTTCTTCACTCTGCGTAACGCGACGGGCGCGATGCCGGCCGTATCTGAATCTTACGGCGATCGGATGAGACTTGTCAAAATGTGATATTTTGGAGATGCGGTGCTATGTTTTGGTTAATTGATCATGTCTTGTCCGGTGTGATACTTGGTTACTGGTGTTCATTCATGTTTGTGGTTCGCGAATTTGTTCATGTTTTGCATTGCATGACAGTAGTCTGGTTGGGCTCTGATGATAGTCACCATGAATACTACCAAGTTTTTTCCCTTGCCACATGCATGCATTTTGAATAGAGAATATGGATTTTGTTGGCTCAGAAACAAACGTGTTCTTTGTGGAGCACGAGGGGAGCAGTCCTTGGATTATGATTTAGTCCAAGGCAAAATCAATCAACGTGACAAGTGTCAAACTTGTTGAAACGTGATATCTTTGTATTTATTTCCGACTGATTCTCCTCTTATCTCTAGCCTTGTATAGATTGATCTCTAAAGATATTGTAGGGTTAGTTGGCTTGTCACGCAAGACACCACCTGTATATAATGTAACCGACTCCGATGGAATACAATTGAGTTGCATCTTATAGTCTTCTACATGGTATCAGTTTTACCATGATCCTCTCTCGCTTCAAGAACCCGCCGCCAAGGCTTAGCCCTAGCCGCCACCACTCCTCCCGCCGCCGCTGCCACCCTCCGTAGCCACCGCCGCTGCTTCCTTCCCATCTCCCGTAGCCGCCACCACCGCCACTACTCCTCTTCCCTTTGCCGCCACTGCTTCCCTCCCAAAAACCCTAAGGGCCGCCACCGCTCCTCCCTACCTCCTGTAGCCGCCGCCGCCCTACCCCTCTCACCCAAAAACCCAACCACCCCGCCGTCTCCATGGCCAAAGTTGTTGCCTCCGACGCCGGCTCCTTCTCCGGTGCCATGTTCACCTCCGATCGCCTCAACGAGATCCACATCAAGGACCACGTTCGGTCATCCTCGACCTCGACTCGCCGTCCCCACAACGCATGGCGACGATTGCCCAGCTGTTGTTCGCTCCTACCGCCTCATCGAGCATGTTGACGGGGCGTTGACTACAGCGACATGAAGGACGACGACGAGTGGCTTCTTTGGGGCGCTTTGCATCGTCAAGTGGCTTTTTCTCACCATCTCTCCAGGCATCTTCAACATGGTGAACTCCCGCGATCCGTCGGCGTACACTATGTGGACAAGGCTGTGTGATCTCTTCCTCGACAATCAACTCCAACGCCGCGTCTTCCTCCAAGGTGATTTTTTCACCATGCAGCAAAGCGATCTCTCGATCGACGGGTACTGCACGCGGATGAAGGTTCTTGCGGACGAACTCCGCGACGTCGGCATGAACATCGACGACTCCGTCCTCCTCACCAACCTCCTTCGCGCCTCCACCCGACCTCGGCCAATCCGCGCCAACCTCTCCTCCTCACGCCCGGCGACGCCAAGGCGGTCACGTACTGCGCATGGAGGAAAAGCATCTTAAATCGCAGCGCGCGGCAGCTCCTCTCGCCGCCCTCCATGCCGCACCACCAAGGGAACACGCCCTCACGCAGCCTCCTCGCGCGCCCGGCTCCACACCGCCCGCCGCCCCTGACCAGGGCTGCGGAAGAGGCGGGGAGGTCGCGACGGCCGCGGCCGCAACGGGCGCCCTCAGCCCCGCTAAGCGCCTCCGGCCGCTCTGCTCGAGCCAGCGCGCCCCGCCACAGCTCACGGGTACAACCTCTGGACTGGGGTGGTGCACGCCTACTCGATGCCCCTTCCGCGGGCACCTGCTCCGGGCATACTTGGCCCTCGCCCGGGCCTTCATTAGGCTCTCCTGGCCACACTAGGAGGCTCCGGACTCGGCGGCTCTTCGGCGTACACCGGGGCCATGGCTCCTGGTGCTGCTGCGTCATCACCCTACGGCGCTGCACCGACCGGCTACACCTACGACCCGGCGCTCCTAGCCGCCCTCCACGCCGCCCCTTCCCCAAGCAACTACTCCGGCGGCGGGGACTGGTATATGGACACAAGCGCCGCTGCTCATATGGCGTCCAACCCCGGTATCCTCTCTCGTGTCTCTCCGTACCCCCTTTCTTCTCGCATCGTCGTCGGTGATGGATCCACTCTTCCCATCACCCACCACGGTGCATCCTCCCTCCCTCTCTCATCATCTTCCCTACCTCTCAATAACGTACTTGTGTCTCCATCCTTAATCAAAAATTTATGTTCTGTCCGCACTCTTACTCGTGAACATCCTGTTACTGTTGAGTTTGACAAACATGGTTTTTCTGTCAAGGATGCCCGCTCCCGGAAGGTTCTGCACCGATGTGACTCCCCCGGCGATCTTTACCCGTGTGGCCAAACAACAAGCAGTGGTCCCGTCGCACTCCACGCCGATGTGTCTCTCTGGCATGCTCGCCTTGGCCATCCCGGCGCCGACGCTCTTCATAAAGTTTTGCAGACTTTTCCTTTCTCATGTAATAAATCGGCAGCACACACTTGTCATGCCTGTCGCGTAGGAAAACACGTTCCTTTGCCGTTTTCAACTTCGTCATCCATTGCTACTTTCCCTTTTGATGTTATTCATTGTGATGTGTGGACATCTCCCGTGCCTAGCAATTCGGGTTTATCATATTACCTTGTGATTTTGGATGATTTTTCTCACTTCACTTGGACTTTTCCGTTGCGCCGCAAATCCGACGTCGCTTCCTCCCTTCATGCCTTTTACACCTATGTTGCCACCCACTTTCACCGCACCATTGCTCATCTCCAAACCGACAACGGAAAGGAATTCGATAACCTCGCCATTCGCACTCTTTTATCCACTCATGGCACTATTTTTCGTCTCACATGTCCATATACATCTCAGCAAAATGGTCGTGCCGAACGTGTTCTCCGCACTCTTAACGAGAGTGTTCGCGCATTGCTCTTCCATGCACACATGCCGGCTCGGTTCTGGCCTGATGCTCTCGCCACAGCTACTCTTCTCCTTAACATCCGGCCTTGCAAACCCCGATGGAACTACACCCCTCATCACCTCTTATTCGGGTCCCCTCCGTCATACGATGATCTTCATGTTTTCGGTTGCCTTTGTTATCCCAATATCACCGCCACGACACCACACAAGCTCGCGCCTCGCTCTATCGCTTATGTCTTTCTTGGCTACCAACCAAACACCAAAGGCTTCCGTTGCTACGACCCGGAGTCCCATCGTGTGATCGTGTCTCAGCACGTGTATTTTGATGAGGTTGTTTTTCCGTTTCAGCAGGCTGCATCGCGTCCCTCGCCGCCTCTGGACGCCTCTCCTCGCCGGTCTCGTGGAGCCCTTGCGCTCCCACCGCCTCGCCGCTCGGGCGTGGCTGCACCTTCGTCGCCCGCTGCCTCGACGCCCTCGGCGTTCCCTCCACCGACTCAGGAGGAGTCGGCCTCCCCGGCCACGTCGGGCCCCCCGCTTCTTGGCTCTGGAGGAGCCGGTTTCCCCGGCCTCGTCGGGTCGTCGCCTCCCGGCTCTGGTGGAGTCGGGCGCGACCCCAGCCGGGCCATCAGGCGCCTCGCTGGCTCAGGCGGAGCCGGGCCCTTCGGGCTCATCTACGCCCCCATCACCGACCGAGCCAGCGCCCCCCGGCTCCCTGTCGGCTCTGGAGGAGCCGACCCTCTCGGCCCCGTCGGTCGGGCCCTCGCCATCAACACCCGTGACATCGCCGGTCTCTTCTTCGTCCTCTGAGCCGGCTGTTGTGGCATCTCGGCGCCGCGGTCCACGTCCGCCTCCTCCGCCGCCTCACCATCACATGGTGACGCATGCCAAGGCCGGTGTGCACCAGCCGAACCCGCGCTACCACAACCTCAGCGTCACGACCCTCTCTCCGGTTCCGCGATCGGTGCGTTCTGCGTTGAGTGATCCGCATTGGACCGTCGCTATGCGCGCTGAGTACAATGCTCTCGTCGCCAACCGGACCTGGACCCTTGTTCCTCGTCCTCCTGGAGCGAACATCATCTCAGGCAAGTGGGTTTTTCGTCACAAACTCCATCCGGATGGCTCTCTGGATCGGTACAAGGCTCGCTCGGTTGTCTGAGGATTTGCACAACGTGATGGCGTTGACTTCTCTGAGACTTTCTCTCTGGTCGTCAAACCCGCCAGGATTCGTGTGGTCCTTCAGCTGGCTGCATCTCGCCACTGGCCCGTCCATCAGCTCGACATCAACAACGCTTTTCTGTACGGCCATCTTCAGGAGCGAGTCCTCTGTCAGCAGCCGACTGGGTTCGTTGACCCTCAGCGACCGGATGATGTTTGTCTGTTGTCCCGGTCCTTATATGGCCTCAAACAGGCCCCGCACGCCTGGTACCAGCGCATCGCCGGATTCCATGGTCTTCTTGGGTTTCGCAGCACCACATCTGACACGTCGCTGTTCGTGCTGCATCGGGCTGATCATGTGGCTATGCTTCTGCTCTATGTTGATTATATTGTCATCACTATCTCCCACACGGATCTTCTTCGCGACATCATTGGTCGCCTCGGTTCTGAGTTTCGACTGAAGGATCTTGGCGCGTTGCACTTCTTCCTCGGCATTAATGTGCGACGTGACGCCACTGGGTTCTTTCTGCATCAGGGACAGTATGCTCTTGATCTTCTAGACCGTGCCGGCATGACTGACTGCAAGCCAGCCGCCACACCTGCTGAGGCCAAGCCGAAGCTCTCCGCCACCGCCGGCCAGCCCGCCACCGACGCTGCCCTTTACCGCGGTATTGTGGGCGCCCTTCAGTACCTCACGCTCACCGCACTGCATATTGGGTTTGCGATCTGCAAGTTTTCTTGCATATGCACTCGCCTCGTGATGTCCACTGGTCTTTGGTCAAGCGCATTCTTCGGTACATTCGTGGCACCCCGACCTACGGTCTTCGTCTCCGTGCATCCGCCTCGACTGAGCTCCTTGCTTATACTGACGCGGATTGGGCTGGCTGTCCAGACACTCGTCGCTCCACGTCTGGCTATTGTGTCTTCTTCGGTGACTCTTTGGTCTCCTGGTCCTCTAAATGGCAGCCTACTGTCTCCCGTTCGAGTGTTGAGGCCGAGTACCGCGCTGTCGCCAATGTTGTTGCGGAGACTTGTTGGCTTCGTCATCTTCTTGGTGAGCTTCGGATTTCTCTTCCGAAGGCTACTGTGGTCTTTTGTGACAATGTCTCGGCCACCTATCTCGCGGCTAATCCGGTGCAGCACAAGCGCACCAAACACATTGAGCTCGATGTTCACTTTGTCCGCTAGAAGGTTCAGTTGGGTCAGCTTCGTGTACTTCATGTACCGACCACCCAACAGTTTGCCGATATCATGACCAAGGGATTGCCTACCGCTGCATTCCAGAGTTCCGTTCAGGTCTTTGCATCGCCGACGCCGACGCTCGATCGGGGGTGTTGAAACGTGATATCTTTGTATTTATTTCCGACTGATTCTCCTCTTATCTCTAGCCTTGTATAGATTGATCTCTAGAGATATTGTAGGGTTAGTTGGCTTGTCACGCAAGATACCACCTGTATATAATGTAACCGACTCCGATGGAATACAATTGAGTTGCATCCTATAGTCTTCTACAAAACTGAAGAAAATTGTAGAATGATTTGTCAATTTGGCTGCAGCCTTCAAAGCTTATAAGCCACAACTACATTCGCCAATGCACATATTTTCTTGATATATGTCAGGTTGAAGATAACCCAATTCTATGCAATTTAGGTCAGAATTCAGATAGTACACTGATGATAAAGAGATTCAGAGTCATATTGCATCTACTCCCCTTGACATTGTTCTGCGACTTTGGTGGAGCAAAACATCATTCTCGGTTCAGATATGACTGTTCCACCTGGGCTGAACTGGTAAACACCCCACCTTGACTGAACTGATACAAGCAAAAAAGCATCCGGCTCTTGCTGGAATTTGCCTGGACTGAACTTTATTTAGAATAGGGAATACGGATTTTGTTGGCTCACAAACAAACGTGTTCTGTGTGGAGCACCAGGGGAGCAGTCCTTGGATTTTGTTGGCTCACAAACAAACGTGTCCTTCTGAATAATTATTTACAGTACACAGTAAGCATAGCTTCCATCAAAATTGTGTCATATAACAACATCACTGTGACAAGAGTCGTACTGCAGGAAACTGAAGAATCATCCATCAGTTTGGCATCATGTACGTACCCTGTTTTGGTTGCTTGTTTTGGTTTATTTTCTTCTATAAGCTGATCCTTCAGCATCATGTACCCTGTTTCTTTCGCAATTTCCTGTTTACCAGTGTGTCATTAATTTAACGCCGGGCATGTAAACCGTGTCAACAACGAGAAATTGAAGTGTAAATCTGGATAGTTTGAAGTGGAGAGTAGGCCTTTTTTCTACAATGTGCAACGACAACCATAAATGGACGGACCAAATAATCACTCACTCGCGGTTCAGATATGACTGCTTCTGGTTATGTTAACATAGCACCCATGCCTTCTCCTTCACATCGTCGCCGTCTGGCAGCAGTTCTGAATTTGTTGATGGCTCTGGTCTGGGTGGTCCACCGCGATGTCAGAGCCTCTGAATTTGTGGTCTGGCTGCCAGTTCTAAGCTGGGTAGAACATCTTCCAAGAGTCGACCTCCCAGCCTCCGGTGATGTAGTAGGTGGTATGGACGCCGGGGGTGCAGCCGTTGACGACGGCGATGTCCCGGATGAACGTCGCATGCCGGCGTGATCACGCGGCGCCGGCGTCGTCAGCAGAATGTAGCGAAGCGCCATATTGCAACTGCTACCCTTGACATTGATTTACGAATACGACTTCTGTGATGGCCAGTTTGCGAAAACGCCCTATACAAATTAACCAAAGCGCTAGGGGTCTAAGCTATGCTGACATGGCAGCCAAATGGTCGTGTTTCCCCTCTCAAATTGGTTTTGGCCTTGTTCGATCAAAGAAATGATCGGGGCTAAATTTCGTCTTTTGACCCTTTTCTGAAACCTATTCGAGATCTGACCCTAATTTGAAATTATTTCGAGATCTGGCCCTTTTGCTACCGCCAGAGACCATGGCGGTAGGGTATAACAGCCTACCGCCAAGAACCCTGGCGGTAGGGTTGCATGCCCTACCGCCAAAAACCTCCTAAGTATTGAACACAGCGCGTGCTCGTGCCTACCGCCAAGCACCTTGGCGGTAGGGTGGTGCAGGCTACCGCCAGCCTGTTTGGCGGTAGGGATGTTTCCTACCGCCAAAGTTCTTGGCGGTAGGCTGTTCGACCGTACCGCCATGGACTCTGGCGGTAGCAAAACGGTCAGATCTCGAATTTTTTTCAACCTGGGGTCAGATCTCGAATAGGTTTCAGAAAAGGGTCAAAACATGAATTTTTGCCAATGATCAGTTCTCGAGTTCTTTGCCTAAAGCATACAATCCATTTGGGTTAATGGACTGACGGCGCCTTTCACTGATCGGGGACTAAAGCTAAAGGAGATGACCAGGACGGCTATGAGGTCGCGAGCTTACGGGACATGGGCGTCGTGGTTAATACCGGTGGCAGCCCATGGATGGAATGGCACGCCGGGGTTCCTTCATGGTGAAGAGGTGAGGCATGCGTGGGGATTGGCGAGATCGGCGGCACGAGAGTAGGCGATGGAGATGAAGACAAGCGATGAGGTGAGTTTTAGGCTTGTGGGGACGTGGGGATAATGCGGGAGGTGTTATTGCCTTATCAGAGAGGATGCAGCGATAAAATCAATGGGCTGTTTTGGAAACTCGTCAAATGAGGAAAGAAGCCATGACCGTGAGATTTAAACGAATCGACGGCATGCGGCTGGTCTGGTGAACGACTTCCATCAGACGTTTGTTGTAAGGTGTTCCCCTTTTGATTTAGCCAAAATTGGGAAATTCGGGAGTTCGGGACACTTCGCATTACAGATCTTGTTGTCCCATAGGTCTATACCAAACCCTAGACCAGTGCGGCGGCCACCGATTCACCATAAACCACTTTCCCCTTTGACATCTCGTCTCCGGCGATTGCCTGCTCGCCGCCACCTCTCTCGGTAAGACCAACTGCTTCGTCTCCTCAGCGCACAACCCCATCTGAACTCATCTTCGATTTGGTTCCCTCGCTTGCTCACGGGATCTAATTACCACAGCGATGTCATATTTGAAGCCGTGCCCCGCCGCCGCCAGCTCTGGCGACCTGCCTGCCGACGCGCTGTATGAGATCCTCCTCCGCGTACCGGCAAAGGAGCTCTGCTGCTTGCGCGTCGTCTGCCCCTCCTGGCGCACCCTCACCTCCAATCCACTCTTCATCACGGCGCACAAGTCGCGCCACAACTCGGCACCCCCGCTCCTCGCCATAGCCTACCGCGATGACGAGGGGTCAGCGGCGTTGCGATTCGGATATTTCGAAGAATGTGGTGAAGCGGATACCAAGCACCGGGTATGAAATTGTTACGGTGAGCGAGTCGTCGGCGATGCAGTTGGTAAGATCTCAAGCAAGGCGATAGCATTCGTGTTGTACGCGCGCTGCTAGACCTCGTCTTCTTCAACTGGTTTTACCACTCTCGGGCTTTACGGGTATTAAACCCGCCATCGGAGCTACCATCACCTTGCCGATGATTTCTCGAGAACGGTGCATGAGCTAGAGGTGAAGGAATAGACAAATTGTCCCGCCAAGTCGGTTGTGTGCATTTGGGCAGGTCTCCTCTTGTAGAGAGTACAAGGCACTCTGCGTCTCTACAATTGGTGAACGAAAGGTATGTGAGATTATCACCTTTAATGACATGAACCATGGAAGCTGGAGGAGAAAGCAGGACCCTCCGTCCCATATATGTACCAGTCGCAACATAAGATGTGTGGTCGTCAACGGGGTGGTGTACTTCCTGATGAACTTTGGTTCACAATATTCAGAACATATCTATGGACTTGTGGTTTTTGACAGATTTTGATAAATGTATCTGGGTTAAGAAATACGGCATGCCATCACATGTTGCTCTGCCTGGTAGGTATCCTTTCCTGATCTTAGATGATGGGAGGATCTTTTTCAACGAAGAGCTACAAGGTATCCGTGGTAATGGAGATCAAAGAGAGGGATTTCTGCGAAGTTATGATCCAATAAATGACACCTATCCTGATTCACTAAAACTGAGAGATTCCAAATTCATTGGCATTTATACAGGAAGCCTGCTGAGTTTGTAGAGTAGCTATCATCGAGGAGGGGAATAATGTATCGTGGTAGTTGTTGTTAGTTATCTTATGTGCACAATCAATGAGACAATGTACTGATACATGTCATGATGAAATAGTACTTTCTGCCTTCAAAGTTTATTATGTCTGAACATATTTATATAAGAGGATTTTGCAGTTTTGTGTTTGCTCCATTATGCATCCCAATTTTAGTAGTTCGGTTAATGAGTTACTATATATAATTGTTATATTCAGTTGGTAATAGACAAGCTTATGAATGTGGTGTTTGAGAATATGTTACGCTGCTCCGAGTGTAGCATATGAGCATAGGAATGCATAATTTGTTCCTTTCTTTGTACAAATAATGATTTGCTTGGTATCATGCAACTAACATGTTCCATTAAAGTGATCTTTACCTTGATAGAATATGATGTTTCATGCTCACATATTACATGATGCTCTGCCTAGTAGGTTTCCTTTCCTTATGTTTCAAGCTTGTTATAGTAGGTCCCTTCATAGTTGCTTGAAAAGAAAACAACGCTACTTAGTGTACATTGGTGACACTGAATCACAATGTTTGTTTCACCGTCATTCTTCCATCTTGCCGCTGCTTTCTTTTGCCACCATTATTTTACTAAATTTTGTGCTTGTATCCCACTCCAATTTTGTGCTTGTATCCCACTCCAATTAAAAGCAGAAAGAAGAAACTGAATCCTGATGGGAACCGAATGACATCTACCTGTTATTAGCTACATAGACACCCATGGTGATGGAGTCTCCAGCCAAGCTTCTTCATAACAAACATGGCGAAGCCTGGATGGGAAGTAAATTCTAGCAAATCTGTGGCCTCCTTGTACGCAGCGGTAAAAATTGTAAGATGGTGAAGAGTGGTGGCGTACCTGGATGAAGAAGTAGCACGCGGTGCTCCGTTGAATGGAAAGAAGATGGAGGATTTATGGGAGTGAAGCCCAAGGGAGAGGAGCCGAGGGGTCTCGTTGGGAGAATAACTGCGCATCCGTTTTTGCTGCAAGATTTGATGGAGATCATATCAGAGAAGGTGAAAAGGGAAATCAGAAGAAGGCGCATGATCAAGAAGGGCTCGTGGGTCGTGGCGGCTGCAGACTGGATTTGACACTTGGCCCAGCCCAACTCCCTGCTGTGCTTCTCATTTAGCCCAGTTTGGGGTCGTGTCCAACCTTCCGCGCACGCACTTAACAAACAGACGCATAGCCACTGTCAAATCCTATCATATTGGAAAATTTAGGCCACAGATTGCATTAACTTCAAACATATAAATTGTTGTCCTATTCGTCATGAACGCATTCCACCAAAATCCAGAAGATATTGTATAGTAACAAAGGAGATCGATAAAAGGAGGTAGGCTATGGGGAACGACCGGTCACACTATCGATGGAGCCACCCTAGGGACGCATTATCGAGGGAACCATGCGAGGGGACAGAGGAGTCCGACTGGGGCGCCACCATAGTTGGTGTGCTTCCACCGCGAGCTAGGTCGAGAAACATGGGGATGGCCCGTTGCTAGGATGAATGGCTGCGCTTTTGTATATCATCCGATTGAAGAAGAAAGCACGGAGTAGAAGGAACGAACGAAGCGTTATTTCACTTAGCGGTGGCAGCTCTCTGTAATTTTGGCCAACTCTTAATCGGACGGCTGTAGAAAGCTGGGCTATATTGCACCAACGGTTGAAACAATTCGGGCGACGTGGCTCATTGTGGTTCTAGTAAAATCAAGTAGTGGGGGATTTGTCCTGAAATCGCCCCCCGCGCCAAGCGATCAGCATCGGTCTGTGGTCTCCCGTTTTGGAGGCGGTCAAACGGTCAACGGATGCAAAGGGGGCGTGGCTGTTCAGGTGGGCCCACCCCGCAGAGCCCATCGTCTGCAAAGCGAGCAGGATTTTAGCCTAGCGCTCGCTGCTCTCACCCACTAAACACACGCCACGCGTCCACCTGATGCTTCTTTCCTTCCAATAAACCCCGTCGCCGTGCCCACCTCCATTCCATTCTACCACGCCGCCATGTGTTTCCTCAAACCCCTTCTCCTTCGCCTCCTCGGGCTCCCCACCCACCGACCGGCGGCGGCCGCGAGCGATGATGACCTAGACTCCATCCTGATCCAGGCCATGTGCGCCGCCAGGAACATCCGGGCGCAGCGCGACCGCCTCCTGCAGCACCAGCTCCGGCTGCAGCAGCAGCCGACCACGGCCATGCTCGAGAAGCTCGTCTTCGGCCTCGTCCACGCCAGCGACGTCCACTCCATGGGCCTCGAGGCCGGGTCCCGCTACCTTGCCACCTGCCTCGAGATGGCCGCCCGGAGCGGCGCCCGCCTCGACCTCGACCTCGCCCTCGCCGACATGCTGGACGAGCAGCTCTACGACGCGCTCCTCGCGCAGGCCCAGCGCCTCCCCGCGCGCCCGACCACCCTGACGGAGGCCTTCTCCCCACTAGTAGAAAAAGGGTCAAACGTGCAGCACATTAGTGCCGGTTTGTATTAGAGCTGGCACTAATGTATACATTAGTGCCGGTTCCAACGACTAACCGGGCCGCTCTCATTAGTACCGGTTCGTGGCTAACCTTTAGCACCGGTTCGTGCCACGAACCGGTACTAATGAGGGTGGTGGCAGGATGTTGTCAGTCTGGGCCCCCACTAGCATTTTAGTACCGGTTCGTGCCACGAACCGCATCTTTAGGGTCGACGACATAAACCCTTTCGTCCACCCGAGCCACTCTGTTCTTCCCCTTTCCCCTCACTTCTCCTCTGTTCTTCCCCTTTCCCCTTGAGCTCCACACAAATTTTGCCCAAAATTTGTCAAGATTTGAAGGCCCCCACCATCCTTCTTCAACATCATGACGCACGTCCTAGTTCACCTATGCGAAGAAATTAACGTTTTGGGTCCTGTATTTCTACACAATATGTTCCCCTTTGAGAGGTTCATGGGAGTCTTAAAGAAATATGTTCATAACCGTGCTAGGCCAGAAGGAAGCATCTCCAAGGGCCATCAAAATGAGGAGGTCATTGAGTTTTGTATTGACTTTATTCCTGACCTTAAGCCGATTGGTGTTCCTGAATCGTGGCATAAGGGCAGACTTGATGGAAAAGGCACGCTAGGAGGGGAACAAATAATATGTATGGACGAACATTCTCTCACCAAGCACACTACAGTTCTACTGAAATTCCACCTTGGTGGCTCCGTATATGGACGAACACAAGAATTTGCTACGCTCCAAACACCCGGAGCGGTCGATGAGTGGATTACACGTGAAGAAACCAGAGTTTCGCCAACTGGTTGCGAACCGCACCATGCATGACACCTCTATTGAAGATGACCTGTACTTGCTGTCCCAGCTACCATCTTCAAATATAATGACTTTCAAAGGGCGAGATAAATGGTAATACATTTTACACGATTGCCCAAGATAAGAAGAGCACCAACCAAAACAGTGGTGTCCGCTTTGATGCGAAAACCAAGACGGAAAGGAAACATATTATGGTTATATACAGGACATATGGGAACTTGACTGTCGACGTGGTTTAAAGGTCCCTTTGTTTCAGTGCAAATGGGTCAATATGACACGAGGCGGGGTAATGGAAGACCCGCAGTACGGAATGACAACAAGGATCTCAACAATCTTGCGTGTCTTGAGACGAACCATTCGTCCTAGCCAATGATGTGGCACAGGTTTTCTATGTGAAGGACATGTCTACCAAGCCAAGAAAAAGAAAAGATAAGAAGCGAATGCATCGTACGATGAGCCAAAGCGGCACATAGTTCTTTCCGAGAAGAGAAACATCGTGGGAGTGGATGACAAGACAGACAAGTCAGAAGATTATGAAAAGTTTGATGAAATTGCTCCATTCACAGTGAATATTGACCCGAGCATCCCGTTAAATGATGAAGATTTTCCATGGTTACGGCGCAAAGGGACACACGCCAAGAAAAAGTTTCACACTCAAAGATCCGGGATGTGATCGGCTTCACTATCATCACTTTCTTCGTGTTTCACACCCAGAGGGAATGTCTGTAATAGTTAGGGTAGTTATGTGTTTTGGCATTTGAAACGAAGAAATTTTATGTGCAAACAAATTCTTTTCATGCATTTACTGATTTTTTCCGAGTTAGCTAAATGACCCTGAAATTGAAAAGCAATTCAAATGAACTCGAGAAAAGGTTGAAAGTTGGCATGGTATCATAATTTCATACAAATAGCATGTGCAAGAAAGTAGAGAGGGTTACGGCAAAACCGGATGCACTTCGTACAAAATGGACAATTTCTTTCAAGTATCGGGGTTTCCATTAAAACTGAACTGTTACAAAGGCATTTCATTTTTAAATAACCTAAGCATTACTAAATTGAATATAATGATAAAACACACTAATATTAAACATAAGAAAAAAGAATCACTGAAAAAACTTTTTTCAAAGTTAAGTTATTCACAAACTAGTGATTCACACAAATTTCAAATAATTCAAAATTTAAACTATTCAAATTTGAAATCTACCGGCACTAACAGAAAGTTTGTAATTTTTTGTACCTAAAGCAAAAATATTCACAAAGAAACTTTAAATACAGCAAAAAAACTCAAAAATAAATAAAACAAAAATAAATAAATCAAAAAAAAAATAAGAAAATAAAAAAGCCCGCCTACTGCGCGATAGCGGCCTGCATACGACTAGAAACCCAACTTGTAGTTGGGCCAGGATCTGAGCCATAAGCCCAATAGGCCCACAGCAGAGTAGGAGAGGTAGGCCTAGAAGGCCTGCTATTGAGAGGAGTTCAATGCACGATTGCCAGCAAGGCTTATAAACCGGTCTGGCTCTTCTAAACTAGCGAGGTGGGACTAAACTTCTGCGCCCTACTTTGGCAGCGCACACCCTTTAATACCGGTCATGGCTCCAACCGGTACTAAAGAGAAACTTAGTACCGTTTGTGCCACCACCCGTACTAAAGGGGTCGCTTCTGCCGCTTGCTCTGGCAAAACAGACCTTTAGTACCGGTTGGTGGCTCCAACCGGTACTAAAGGTGCCTTCTATATAAGAAAACAATTCTAAATTTTGTCAGTTTCTCATCTCTTCCTCTGCTTCTTCTCCGCTGCACCGTCGCCCGCCGCCCCCGCCGTCTCCATATCCCTCGACGCCGCTTCGCCCGTCGCCGCCCGCCGCCGCCCGTCCCCATCGCCGCCGCCCGTCGTCCCGTCCCGTTGTCCCCGTCGTCACCGCCGCCCGTCGGCAGCGTCGTCACCGTCCCGTCGTCGTCGCCGCCCGACCAGACGTCCCGTCCCGTCGTCGCCGCCTGCCCGTCGTCCCGTCCCGTCGTCGCCGCGCCCGTCGCCGTCCCCGTCGCCGCGCGCCCCCCGTCGCCTCTCGCCTCGCCGGCCGGTGAGCGCGCACACACACACACATACATTTTTAGTTATAGATTTTTCTGTTTTTAAGAAATTGTTAGACATTTTCTGTTTTTAGAAATAGTTAGAAATGTTAGAATTGTTAGAATTGTTAGAAATGTTAGAAACTGTTAGAAATTTTTCTGTTTTTCAGTTATAGAAATAGTTATAAAAAAGTTAGAATTGTTAGAAATTTTTCTATTTTTAGTTATAGAAATAGTTATAAAAATGTAGTTATATATATAGAAATGTTATAAATTTTTTCTGTTTTTTAGTTATAGCAATATTAGAAATGTTATAGAAATGTTAGTTATATATAGCATTGTTAGAAATGTTATAGAAATGTTAGTTATATAGAAATGTTAGAAATTTTAGTTATCAAAATCCAATCATTAAAAAAATGTTACTTTTTGCGGGCATATAGCTAGTATTTGTTCTCGACGATGCCCGGCCCGCATCCTCGCCGTCGACCCGTCCGCAACGACGTCCAGCCGACCCATGTCCGGACTGGCTCCTGGCTGGCACTGGAGGTGCTGCTTGGAGGGGCGCTGCTGCTGACGAGGAACCCGGCCGGGTCCCGCGTCGACCCCGATCTCGTTTGGTGGCGTTCGCGTGGGCGATTTGATCTGGAGGGACCCGGCCCGCGGGAGGTGGTACGTCGCCGTGTCGGGGAGGAGGACGAGCACGCCCATCGCTACATGGTTGCGTTAGAGGCGGCAGGTTCTCCAATACGTGGCGATATCTTGAGGATCTCACTTCAGCTATGATCCCGTGAGGTTCCTTCTCTTTGGGTGTCCACCGCCCACGCCGGAGGAACCGCGAGTGTCCTAGATTCTTCAGTAGTATTCGATCTTTATTAGCTAATAGCCAGTGGTGTACTATTCAATATTATATATTATTCGAGACGATGTATTCGAGATTATATCTATTATTACGGGCGATGTATTCGAGATTATATGTATTATTCGAGATTTGAATACTAAATTGTTCTATATTTCTTTTGGATTAGTTAAACAAAAGCTATGGCGAACAATACCGACGAGAGAGGAGAAATGCACCATGTTCGATATGATCTGCGCGATGATAATCGAATGAAGAAGATTATGACGGCTCCGAATTTCTAAACAACACCGGAGAGGGTGATATGATATTCGATCGCGACGAAGTCATGAACTATGATTATGACGATGACGAAGAACATGTTGATCCTGAAACAACAAACACCGACGAGGTATATATATTTATATAAGCAGGCATCTGGTGATCATCACATGTTTTAAATGACTTGAAGATATATTAACGAATCGATCTTTGTTCTTTCAGCCATCCGGATCGAGCAAATCTTCAGGCAAAAGGGCGAAACGAGGCCCGAACAAAAAGTTGAAGCCGGGCGTAAAGTACAATATCAAGGCATGCAGCCCTACTGGCAAACCATTAGCGCCTAAGAAGATTGTGGACAAGTTTGTTCGTCAGTGCGGAGTTCTTGTGAAGGACCAACTCCCGATCAAAAAGATGTGATGATACTCTCATGGAGAGCGCCAGCAAAGCCACGTCCAGATGTTACTTAGGTCGACAAGAATCAAAAAGATCTGCTTTGGGATACTCTCATGGAACATTTCACCCTACGGATCATTTCACGTAGCAGATGTGCGAGAAAGTCAAAGAGGCTGCTCTTAGGATGATGGCGATCGCATTCAAGAACTACAAGAATGGTGAATGGAACAAGTACGTCAACGGAGGAAGGAAGACTCTAGTATTCAAGGAACACCGGAGAACCAACGTGATCATTGGGACGATTTCGTGAAATTCAAGGATTCGAATTAGCTAAGGAACGGTCGAGAATAAACAAGAAGAATGCCGAAAAAGGATAAGTTCCATAAGTGGGGCGGTGGCTGTCGCGGTGGCAATGCCTAAGTGGGATAAGTCTGAGAAAGAGATGGAGGATGCAGGTGTCACTCCGGCTACTAAGAGCTGGTCCCGCAGGGTCAGGACTTGGTTCTATGCGCATGGGGGGGGGGAGTTGTACCGGGAGACAGGCAATGTTTCGACGAGGGCAAGTCTGAAGGGAGCCGATGATGCGATACTTGTTGCAATAGAATAGGCACGAACGGGGGTGTTCCAGCCCAACAGAGAGAACGACGAGCTTACGCGTGCCCTGGGAAATCCTGAACACCCGGGAAGAACACGAGGCAAGGGCGCTCTACCGTGGTATGAGGGGTTTTCAGACTGGAACAACGACTACAGAACCCATGCGAGAAAGAAGATTGCGGAGGAGAAGAAGAGGAAGATGGAGGAGGAACAGAGGAAGCGGGACTATGAACGCCTTCAAGGCCTAGAAGCAAGTCAAGCGGAATTGGCAGTCAAATTCCAGCGGCAGCAGGAGCAGATCGACTCACTTACCCATCAAAGGGGTCTCAAAGAGCTGCAACAGCTAGCGGATGATCCAGCATTGGATAGCACCGCCCATCCATGCCGAGAAGCAGCGTGGGTTCCGTCCCTGACGACGCAATGCTGGGTAGATACCCGTGGATGACATCACGGAGAACACTAGCTGCGAGCTACGTCAAAATGAAGAACATATCCATGAAGGTGGCGGGCGGTCTGTGCTTTCACAAATCCCCGAGGCAACCTTCCATTGCAACCCGATTCCAGCGGGCTATGCTCGTGTCTTGGTTGATGAGGTGGTGGACCCACCATATTCGGGGCTACAGCTTGACATTGCTAGAGGTGACGGCGAGCGCTTTCTCGGAGAGGCCAAACATCGTATCATCCTATGAAAAAAGGATTGCATCATCTTTCCAAGGCCACCGACACCGCGTCACCCGAGTCCTCGTCGAAGTCCTCCACCGAGTCAGCAGACTCCCGCTCCTCCAAGTCCGGCAAAGTGTCAGGACAATCCTCGTCCTCCAAGTCCGGCAAAGTGTCAGGACAATCCTCCTCCTCCAAGTCCGCCACAGCGTCAGACGTCCACTCCTCCTCCAAGTCCGGCACAACCTCAGGCCACTCCTCCTCGTCCAACTCAGTCCCGTCAGCCGTCTCCGCCGCCTCAGCAATTGCAGAATAGACACCCCGCAGCTATGGTGCATAGCGGTATGAGTCGAGGTAGTACAGGAAGTACAGGCGGAGGCAAGCGATATAAATATGGTCCAAGCCTCAAGCCTCTTCCGCAGAGGTCTTATGACAGGTCCGAGGAGGAAATCACAGCCATATCGAAGGCCGAGGTGGAAGCCCATTTTGCACCGAAACCGCCACCGCCGCCAAGGGAGAAAGTGCCTGAGGAAACGATTGACCACTTCATTCGTATGGCTCAACCACCAGCTTCCAAGCCTGTTGACACAGACTATGAGCGCCACATCAGGAAGTTAAATCGAGCACGTCTACAAAGGGAGGCGAGCACGTCTACATCGGGATCGAGCAAACAAGAAGCAGCTGCCAAAAAATGCGGAAAAACCATTGCCCACTGGGAGAGCAGTAGCGCAATCGATCCCTCGCTTGTTGTGCCAACAACGGTGATAATCTGGCGCCCCAATATTATTGTGGGCAAACAATTGCATGTTCGAGGTGGGCAATGTGGTAATAACGGAGGAGCATATAATGCAGGCTGAACTTCTCAACATCATCATTAGACAACTCCTCGAGATCGAGCCCATGCCTTTGCTTAGAGAGGATGAAGTAAAACGGAAATATGTCCGGGGCCAACCTTTGGTCGCGCCAGACAAGGTCAAGAACCTCCCAACGAGAATGTATGAATTGCATCAATGGTACATGAACATTACCAAGATTTCAGATCGAGTGTCCCTCATGGTGAATGTCAAGAAGGACCATTACTACCATGAGAAAGCTGGGTCCGTTGAGTATTTAGAACTGTTTCAGTTATACAATCAAGACGCACTCGACAAATCTATCGTCAGTTGCTATTGTCTATAAGTGATCTCTTTCTATAATTTAAGTCTCAAGCTAGCTGTAGTGATCCTTTTGATCAATCATTACCTGTAATTATCCTCACTATATTCTTTTCTGTGGTATTATGCAGGATGAAGATATATGAAATGAGAAAAGGTGGACGCTTTGGCATTGGGTTCATTGACCCAAACACCGTTAATGAATACACATGGAAGATAAATGAACATCATGCAAAGGAAGTAGAGGACATAATGCTAGAGTTCTTGAAGCGCCTCAAATACAATGAAGATATACTACTTCCTTACCACTTTGGGTGAGTCACACTGTCTTGTACTACAAATTCTCTGTTTTTGCCTACTAGCTAGCTACATGTTTTTGCTTACATATGCCCGCTTAATTAAGACATGTAAACGTGTGTGCATGCAGATTTCAACTCGGTCTTGTGTATCATTAAAGTTGGCGCTTGAACAGTTGAAATCTTGGACTCACTAATCTCGTGAAAAACTGACTATAACATCTTGTATGGGATAGTCAATGTAATTCAATCATTATTAACTATATATCTCGACCTATTTAGTTCGTCATTTCATGGTATATATGAACTATTTAATAACCCATTTATTCATTTTCTTTGTCGGCGGGCAGGGCTTGGGCAAGATTCATCAGCGTCACGGAAGGTGAGTGGAAACAAAAGCTTAAATGGATTCGACCCAAGGTAAGTAATTAAGTAGTACTAGCTAGCTAGCTAGCTGCCATCTCTTTAATTATCATGCTTGATTAATTATTATCTGATCAAATTTCATTCTCGTAAATGCCCTGAAGCAGGCGCAGGGGACTGATATGTGTGCATTCTGCGTTTGCGAGAACATTCGCATGATGGCGTCCGAAAGGAGCAGATCTCAAAGACAGCAATGAGTACGCTTGTCAGAACACTATTCACAATTTTTACACCATTATTGATATCTAGTCACACAACTAATACACATGCATATTGATCTCCTTCTTAACAGTTCAAAGAGGTGCGGGAGAAGCTCATAGAAAGGGAGCGCGTAGAAGCACTTCAAGAGGAAATAGCGGGATTTTTGCTCGACCAGGTCATAAATCCGAATGGAGAATTCTATTACCGCTACCGCCCCATGAAAACCACTTTCAATTGTCATCGTGCTCAAGGCACCAATTAGGCTAATGCCACTTGGCTCCAAGGCAACATTCATATGTAGGAGAAATTGTATATAGCTATACATGTGTGTATGTGTGAATTAATTAATATGGTGGTTTAATTTGTGAGACATTGATGTGATATATATATATGCATGATTGGTTCTACTAGAAATTATATATATATATATATATATAACGTGTACAATGTGTAGTATCGTAAAATACTAGCAAACGAAAAAGAATTAAAATGGAAACACAAAATTAAATGAAAAAAAATCATAAAACTAAAAACCCCCCAAACCTTATAGTACCGGTTGGTCTTACCAACCAGTACTAAAGGGCTCCAGGTCCCCGGAGCTGGCTCGTGCCACGTGGTTGCCCTTTAGCACCGGTTCGTGCTGAACCGGTACTAAAGGGGGGGGGCCTTTAGTGACCACAAATTAGTGCCGGTTATGTAACCGGCACTATAGGGCCTTACGAACCGGTGCTAATGCCCGGTTCTGCTCTAGTGCCCGCGTCGAGGCCTCCTTCCATGCCGTCAAGCTGGCCCAGGAGCACCACCTCCCGCGCTGCATCGACCACCTCGTCAAGATCGCCCGCGCGCGCCCCGGCCACGGTCCACGCCGCCGCAGCCACCATGGCCGCAAGCCCGCCCCCTCGGCCGCCCCCGGCGAGCCCATGATGGAGGTGGCGGCCATCGGCAGCATGGACGAGGCGCGCACCTACCTCGACCGCGCGTGCACGCTCGCGAGCCTCGCCGTCCAGCACATCGACCTCGCCGTCGCCGCCATCTCCCGCTTCCTCGATCCGGAGGAGGTCGCCGGCACAGCTGCCTTCGCCAACCAAGTGGCCATCATGAATTAGGTGCGTATACTGCTAGATGATCACTTTGGATGCAGCAGACGGAATCAACGCAAGGAGAAACTCCATCTTATGAAGGGTGTGGAATCCATTGCATTACCGATTGAAGCTCACCTTGATTTCAGTTCAATTTAGTTATGTTCTTCACCCTGCGTAACGCGACGGGCGCGATGCCGGCCGTATCTGAATCTTACGGCGATCGGATGAGACTTGTCAAAATGTGATATTTTGGAGATGCGGTGCTATGTTTTGGTTAATTGATCATGTCTTGTCCGGTGTCATACTTGCCTACTGATGTTTATTCACGTTTGCGCTTTGCGAATTTGTTCATGTTTTGCATTGCATATTTGCATGACAGTAGTCAGGTTGGGTTCTAAACTTCTAATGATAGTCACCATGAAAATTACCAAGTTTTTTCCCTTGCCACATGCATGCATTTTGAATAGAGAATATGGATTTTGTTGGCTCAGAAACAAACGTGTTCTCTGTGGAGCACGAGGGGAGCGGTCCTTGGATTATGATTTAGTCCAAGGCAAAATCAATCAATGTGACAAGTGTCAAACTGAAGAAAACTGTAGGATCATTCATCAGTTTGGCTGCAGCTTTCAAAGCTTATAAGCCACAACTTAAGATTCGCCAATGCACATAGTTTCTCGATATATGTCAGGTTGAAGATAATCCAAATCTATGCAATTTGGTTCAGAATTCAGATATATAGTACACTGATGATAAAGAGATTCAGAGTCATATTGCATCTACTCCCCTTGACATTGTTCTGCGACTTTGATGGAACAAAACATCATTCTCGGTTCAGATATGACTGTTCCACCTGGGCTGAACTGATAAACACCCCACCTTGACTGAACTGATACAAGCAAAAAAGAGTCCCGCTCTTGCTGGAATTTACCCGGACTGAACTTTTATTTTGAATAGGGAATATGGATTTTGTTGGCTCACAAACAAACTTGTTCTGCGTGGAGCACCAGGGGAGCACTCCTTGGATTACGCTCTAGTCATTCTGAATAATTATTTACAGTACACAGTAAGCATTGCTTCCAGCAAAATTATGTCATATAAACATCACTGTGAGAAGAGTCGTACTGTAGGGAGCTGAAGAATTATTCATCAGTTTGGCATCATGTACGTACCCTGTTTTGGTTGCTTGTTTTGGTTTGTTTTCTTCTATAAGCTGATCCTTCAGCATCATGTACCCTGTTTCTTTGGCAGTTTCATGTTTACCAGTGTGTCATCAATTTAACGCCGGGCATGTAAACCGTGTCAACAACGAGAAATTGAAGTGTAAATTTGGATAGTTTGAAGTGGAGACTAGGCCTTTTTTCTACAATGTGCAACGACAACCATAAATGGACGGACCAGACAATCACTCACTCGCGGTTCAGATATGACTCTGCTTCTGGTTATGTTAACATAGCACCCATGCTTTCTCCTTCACATCGTCGCCGTCTGGCAGCAGTTCTGAATTTGTTGATGGCTCTGGTCTGGTGGTCCACCGCGCTGTCAGAGCCTATGAATTTGGGGTCTGGCTGCCAGTTCTAAGCTGGGTAGAACATCTTCCAAGTGGACCTCCCAGCCTCGGTGATGTAGTAGGTGGTATAGACGCCGGGTGCAGCCGTTTGACGGCGGCGATGTCCCGGATGAGCGTCGCATGCGGCGTGATCACGCGGCGCCGACGTCGTCAGCAGAATGTAGCGAAGCGCCATATTGCAACTGCTACCCTTGACATTGATATGCGAATACGACTTCTGTGATGGCCAGTTTGCGAAAGCGCCCTATACAAATTAACCAAAGTGCTAGGGGTCTAAGCTATGCTGACATGGCAGCCACATGGTCGTGTTTCCCCTCTCAAATTGGTTTTGGCCTTGTTCGATCAAAGAAATGATTGGGGCTAAATTTCGTGTTTTGACCCTTTTCTGAAACCTATTCGAGATCTGACCCTAATTTGAAATTATTTTGAGATCTGACCCTTATGCTACCGCCAGAGACCATGGCGGTAGGGTATAACAGCCTACCGCCAAGAACCCTGGCGGTAGGGTTGCATGCCCTACCGCCAAAAACCTCCTAAGTATTGAACACAACGCGTGCTCGTGCCTACCGCCAAGCACCTTGGCGGTAGGGTGGTGCAGGCTACCGCCAGCCTGTTTGGTGGTAGCGATGTTTCCTACCGCCAAAGTCCCTGGCGGTAGGCTGTTAGACCCTACCGCCATGGACTCCGGCGGTAGCAAAATGGTCAGATCTCGAATTTTTTTCAACTTGGGGTCAGATCTCGAATAGGTTTCAGAAAAGGGTAAAAACATGAAATTTTGCCAATGATCAGTTCTCGAGTTCTTTGCCTAAACCATACAATCCGTTTGAGTTAATGGACTAATGGCGCCTTTCACTGATCGGGGACTAAAGCTAAAGGAGATGACCAGGACGGCTATGAGGTCGCGAGCTTACGGGACATGGGCGTCGTGGCTAATACCCGTGGCAGCCCATGGATGGAATGGCACGCCGGGGCTCCTTCATGGTGAAGAGGTGAGGCATGCGTGGGGATTGGCGAGATCGGCGGCACGAGAGTAGGCGATGGAGATGAAGACAAGCGATGGGGTGAGTTTTAGGCTTGTGGGGACATGGGGATAATACAGGAGGTGTTATCGCCTTATTGGAGACGATGCAGCGATAAAATCAATGGGCTGTTTTGGAAACTCGTCAAATGAGGAAAGCACCCATGACCGTGAGATTTAAACGAATCGACGGCATGCGGCTGGTCTGGTGAACGACTTCCATCAGACGTTTGTTGTAAGGTGTTCCCCTTTTGATTTAGCCAAAATTGGGAAATTCGGGAGTTCAGGACACTTCGCATTATAGATCTTGTTGTCCCAAAGGTCTATACCAAATCCTAGACCAGTGCGGCGGCCACCGATTCACCGTCAGCCGCTTTCCCCTTTGACATCTCATCTCCGGCGATTGCCTGCTCGCCGCCACCTCTCTCGGTAAGACCAACTGCTTCGTCTCCTCGGTGCACAACCCCATCTGAACTCATCTTCGATTTGGTTCCCTCGCTTGCTCACGGGATCTAATTACCACAGCGATGTCATCTTTGAAGCCGTGCCCCGCCGCCGCCAGCTCTGGCGACCTGCCTGCCGACGCGCTGTATGAGATCCTCCTCCGCATACCGGCAAAGGAGCTCTGCTGCTTGCGCGCCGTCTGCCCCTCCTGGCGCACCCTCACCTCCAACCCACTCTTCATCACGGCGCACAAGTCGCGCCACAACTCGGCACCCCCGCTCCTCGCCATAGCCTACCGCGATGACAGTGGGGTCAACGGCGTTGCGATTTCGGATATTTCCGGTAATGTGGTGAAGCGGATACCAAGCACCGGGTATGAAATTGTTCTGGTGAACGAGTCGTCGGGCGATGCAGTTGGTAAGATCTCAAGCAAGGGCGATAGCATCCGTGTTGTACGCACGCGGCTAGACCTCGTCTTCTTCAACTGGTTTTACCACTCTCGGGCTTTCTGGGTATTAAACCCGGCCACTGGAGCTACCATCACCTTGCCGAATGATTTCTCAGAGGAACTGGTGCATGAGCTAGAGGTGGAGGGAATAGACAAGTTGTCCTGCCAAGTCCAATTGTGTGCATTTGGGAAGGTATCCTCTTGTAGAGAGTACAAGGCACTCCGCGTCTCTACAGTTGGTGAACGAAAGGTATGTGAGATTATCACCTTTAATGACATGAACCATGGAAGCTGGAGGAGAAAGCAGGACCCTCCGTCCCATATATGTACCAGTCGCAACATAAGATGTGTGGTCGTCAACGGGGTGGTGTACTTCCTGATGAACTTTTGTTCATCATACTTTGGAACTAGGGTTATAACCATTGAGCCTTGTAGCATAGCTTCGTTCAACCTTGATACAGAAGAGTGGGGTGTCCTACATGGTCCACAACAGGTGCAGAGGTTTGTGCAGGGGAACGAGGGTTACAATCCCATATCATTGGCTGAATTGAATGGTTGTTTAGTTATGGTTCACAATATTCAGAACATATCTATGGACTTGTGGTTTTTGACAGATTTTGATAAATGCATCTGGGTTAAGAAATACGGCATGCCATCACATGTTGCTCTGCCTGGTAGGTATCCTTTCCTGATGTTAGATGATGGGAGGATCTTTTTCAACGAAGAGCTACAAGGTATCCTTGGTAATGGAGATCAAAGAGAGGATTTCGCAAAGTTATGATCCAATAAATGACACCTATCGATTCACTAAAACTGAGAGATTCCAAATTCATTGGCATTTATACAGAAGCTTCTTGAGTTTGTAGAGTAGCTATCATCGAGGAGGGGAATAATGTATCGTGGTAGTTGTTGTTAGTTATCTTATGTGAACAATCAATGAGACAATGTACTGATACATGTCATGATGAAATAGTACTTTTTGCCTTCAAAGTTTATTATCTCTGAACATATTTATATAAGAGGATTTTGCAGTTTTGTGTTCGCTCCATTATGCATCCCAATTTTAGTAGTTCGGTTAATGTGTTACTATATATAATTGTTATATTCAGTTGGTAATAGACAAACTTATGAATGTGGTGTTTGAGAATATGTTACGCTGCTCCGAGTGTAGCATATGAGCATAGGAATGCAGAATTTGTTCCTTTCTTTGTACAAATAATGATTTGCTTGGTATCATGCAACTAACATGTTCCACTAAAGTGATCTTTACCTTGATAGAATATGATGTTTCATGCTCACATATCACATGATGCTCTGCCTAGTAGGTTTCCTTTCCTTATGTTTCAAGCTTGTTATAGTAGGTCCCTTCATAGTTGCTTGAAAAGAAAACAACGCTACTTAGTGTACATTGGTGACACTGAATCACAATGTTTGTTTCACAGTCATTCTTCCATCTTGCCGCTGCTTTCTTTTGCCACCATTATTTTACTAAATTTTGTGCTTGTATCCCACTCCAATTTTGTGCTTGTATCCCACTCCAATTAAAAGCAGAGAGAAGAAACTGAATCCTGATGGGAACCGAATGACATCTACCTGTTATTGGCAACATAGACACCCATGGTGATGGAGTCTCCAGCCAAGCTTCTTCATAACAAACATGGCGAAGCCTGGATGGGAAGTAAATTCTAGCAAATCTGTGGCCTCCTTGTACGCAGCGGTAAAAATTGTAAGATGGTGAAGAGTGGTGGCGTACCTGGATGAAGGAGTAGCACGCGGTGCTCCGTTGAATGGAAAGAAGATGGAGGATTTATGGGAGTGAAGCCCAAGGGAGAGGAGCCGAGGGGTCTCGTTGGGAGAATAACTGCGCATCCGTTTTTGCTGCAAGATTTGATGGAGATCATATCAGAGAAGGTGAAAAGGGAAATAAGAAGAAGGCGCGGTCGTGGCGGCTGCAGACTGGATTTGACACTTGGCCCAGCCCAACTCCCTGCTGTGCTTCTCATTTAGCCCAGTTTGGGGTCATGTCCAACCTTCCACGCACGCACTTAAAAAACAGACGCATAGCCACTGTCCCACGGATTGCATTAACTTCAAACATATAAATTGTTGTCCTATTCGTCATGAATGCATTCCACCAAAATCCAGAAGATATTGTATAGTAACAAAGGAGATCGATAAAAGGAGGTAGGCTATGGGGAGCGACCGGTCACACTATCGACGGAGCCACCCTAGGGACGCATTATCAAGGGAACCATGCGAGGGGGCAGATGAGTCCGACTGGGGCGCCACCATAGTTGGTGTGCTTCCACCGCGAGCTAGGTCGAGAACCCATGGGGATGGCCCGTCGCTAGGATGAATGGCTGCGCTTTTGTATATCGTCCGGTTGAAGAAGAAAGCACGGAGTAGAAGGAACGAACGAAGCGTTATTTCACTTAGCGGTGGCAGCTCTCTGTAATTTTGGCCAACTCTTAATCGGACGGCTGTAGAAAGCTGGGCTCTTTTTTTTTATCAGCAACTTTATTCCTCAAATGATAGACATATCGTTTACAATATTTGGAAGAATAAAGTCAGGTGGAGAAGAGTCCCAAAACTCTGAAGTTCTAGTGCTAAAGCAGTGTTTTGCCAAACAATCTGCAACTAGATTGGCTTCCCTACAACATCGAACAAAATAAACAGAAGAAAACTCTATAGCCAATATTGTAGCTTCAGTTATAATTGCAGCATCACTTCCCATATAGGCATCAGGGTCAGAAGCAGCCTCAATAGCATTCGTGCTATCTGATTCAATTGCAACTTTGGTGCATCCTATATTAGCAGCCAGAATCAACCCATAACGGATTGCATTTGTTTCCGCAGAATCAGCCGAGGGGACATGAGGCAGAACCCAGGTTGCAGCAGCAATGAAGTTACCTTGATCATCTCTCGCCACGGCACCACAGGCCCCAGCCAGTGTATCAGCATGGAATGACACGTCCACGTTGATTTTCACAAAGCCCGAATCAAGTTTCCTCCATATCTGGTCTATCTTTCGGGTTGGCTGGTTTGGTGAATTTGCACGAACAAAGTTTGTAGCCAGTACCCTAATCGACAAAGCCGTTTTGTCAGGGGTCTGAATGATTTCCCCTTTTGCCGCTTGTCTCCGCTGCCACCAAATGTACCACATGGTCACTAGTATTAGTTCTGCTGCCGGTATTTCATGAACCATACTATCAGATTGTAGGAGGATCTCTAGAGTGATGGACCCCGAGCGATCTTGTATTACTGCCCTCTGTATAGTATCTGTCAGCTGAAGCTCGTCCCAAACCTCCTTAACCCTTGAACATGTGAATATGCAGTGCTGAATATCCTCCAATCCCACTTTGCACAACGGGCATTGAGGGGTTAAAGGAATATGCCTACCTGCTAGCACCCCGAAACAAGGCAGAACTCCCTTAAGAACCTTCCAGCCAAAGTGCTTAATTTTCCCCGGGACGCACTGGATTAAGCTGAGAGCCTTCTGGACCATCCATTCGGCCAAAGTGACGCCCGAACTGGTGACTGAATTCAACGTGATAAGCTGAACACATCGAAAAGGTACTAAACTTTGTAAATTGCCAAGCACCAAAATCCTCCATAACTCCAACCTGCAATGGAATTTGTACAATTCTAGCAACGTCCACAGGTATGAAGATGTCCTGAAGGAGCTCAACATCCCACTGGCCTGTGTGCGGGTTGATTAATTCGTTGACCTTTGACAACATTGTTCCACCCTTGGGCGTGATGATTTTCCTTGACTCGCTAGAGGGAATCCAAGGATCATCCCAAATACTAATACTTGACCCGGATCCAACTCTCCAAATACAACCTCTCTTGAAGGTTTGTATACCAGCAACAATGCTTTGCCATGTGAACGACGAGCCCTATTTTGGACCTGCCTTCAGAATATCACCGTTTGGATAGTACTTAGCACTCAGAACGCGTGCACACAGAGACTCGGGATTTTGGAGGAGTCGCCAACACTGCTTTGCTAACATAGCAAGATTAAAGCTGTGAAGGTCTCGAAACCCCATGCCACCCTTCTTCTTTGGGACACACATTTTCCACCATGCAAACCAATGCATTTTCCTTTTTTCCTCTCCATCTCCCCACCAGAACCCCGAGATTTCATCGGTTATGGACTTGCAAACCCACGTGGCTCATTGTGGTTCTAGTAAAATCATGTAGCGGGGGATTTGTCCTGAAATCGGTCCCCGCGCCAAGCGATCAGCATCGGTCTGCGCTGTCTCGTTTTGGAGGCGGTCAAACGGTCAACGGATGCAAAGGGGGCGTGGCTGTTCAGGTGGGCCCACCCCGCAGAGCACATCGTCTGCAAAGCGAGCAGGATTTTAGCCTGGCGCTCGCTGCTCTCACCCACTAGACGCACGCCACGCGTCCCCGCAACGCTTCTTTCCTTCCCGTCGCCGTGCCCACCTCCATTCCATTCCACCCCGCGCCGCCAGCCTGCCACCATGTGTTTCCTCAAACCACTTCTCCTCCGCTTCCTTGGGCTCCCCACCCACCGACCGGCGGCGGCCGCGAGCGACGATGACCAAGACTCCTTCCTGATCCAGGCCATGTGCGCCGCCAGGAACATCCGGGCGCAGCACGACCGCCTCCTGCAGCACCAGCTCTGCCTGCAGCAGCCCACCACGGCCGACCACGCGCGCGCGGCCATGCTCGAGAAGCTCGTCTCCGGCCTCGTCCACGCCAGCGACGCCCACTCCATGGGCCTCGAGGCCGGGTCCCGCTACCTCGCCACCTGCCTCGAGATGGCGCCGGGCGGCGCCGCCTCGACCTCGACCTCGCCCTCGCCGACATGCCGACGAGCAGCTCTGACGCGCTCTCGCCCAGCGCAGCGCCTCCCAGCGCCCGGCCACCACCGACGGAGGCCTTCTCCGCGTCGAGGCCTCCTTCCACGCCGTCAAGCTGGCCAGAGCACCACCTCCCGCTGCATCGACCACCTCGTCAAGATCGCCCGCGCGCCCCCGGGTCACGGCCCACGCCGCTGCCGCCGCCGTGGCCGCAAGCCCGGCCCCTCGGACGCCTCCGGTGAGCCCAGGATGGAGACGGCGGCCATCGGCAGCTTGTGACAAGTCATTAGTCAAACCAAGCACTTTAAGCATCAAATGTAAGATCAGAACAAATTCAAAGACCTCCATAGATTTCATCAAACCTGATGCTTTGCCTCTATCATCCGCATCCTCCCCATCATGAGAAATAGCATGTAGCACTTGAATCACCGAATCCCACATTTGATAAAGCCGAATCAATGTCCTGTGGTGAGATCCCCATCGCGTATCACCGGGTCTTGCTAAAGTTGTCTCTTGATGTTTGCCTCTTCCTTTAACAATCTCCCCATTTTCTAATTGCCACACAATCTTTTCATGATGCTTCTGTAATAATGCATCCTTTCTTTTACAGGAAGCACTGACCTACAAATCAAAGTACAAGTCAGCAAGAAATCAAAATCATTGTAAAGTACAAGTCATCACTTGAATATTCAATGAGTTATAAAATATACTAACCATGGTTACAATCATATTTGCATATCCAAAGAAATCACTAACAGCAAGGATACCCTTCACAACAGCCACAATCACTAATTGAAGCTGATGGGCAAAACAGTGAACATAAAACGCGTGTGGATTTTCATCTAGCACCAGTTTTTTTAAGCCATTTAGCTGCCCACGCATATTTGAGGCGCCATCATAACCTTGCCCTCTCAATCTAGACATGGATAATCCATGGGTAGCAAACACTTCATCCAAGCATCTTTTGAGAGAAGCGGATGTGGTGTTCACTACATGCTTGACAGCAAGTAACCTTTCCAAAATATCTCCCTTTATGTTCAAAAACCTGATAATGACAGCCATTTGTTCTCTAACGGATGCATCACGAGACTCATCAACAAGTAGAGAGAAATGGCTATGCCCAAGCTCGTTCATGATTACTTCGGTGGTCTTTTCTGCGCAAGCTTGTACCATTTGCTTCTGTATTTCATGACAAGTCATTTGATGATTCCCAGGAGCATTGTCATTGAGTACATCAGCTGCAGCTTTGCATCTTATAGCATACCAATCCAACAACTCACGAAAATTACCCTTGTTTCTTGAAGTCTTTGACTCATCGTGGCCACGGAAGGCAAGTCCTTGCCTAAGAAGATACCTCACAACACCCATAATAGCCATTAAACGATCTTGGTATTCAAGATGTGACCTCTCAGTTTGAGTAGTCATTGCATATGCCACACTTTGTTTCTGGTTCTTGAAATCTGTACAATGTCTTCTAGCATTGTTGTGAGCACTCTTTATCGAACCTTCATGAAGCCTGAAATATTCCATCGCTTTCTTCCAATTTTTATACCCATCCTGATTGAAGACATTGCCCCCAAACTTGACATTGCTTACTGGCTGCTTGAAGAGATAGCAGTAAAAACAATATGCCTTGTTTTCTTTTACACTGTACTCTAGCCAATCAAACTCGTCAAACCACTCCTCTCTGAATACCCTTTTATCTGTAGTGTTGCGAGGAAAATCATGCCCATACGGCTGACATGGACCTTGCTTCAAATACTCCCTCCTCACTGCATCTCTGATTTCTGGAGTAGGATAATCTCCAATTTGTTTCCGGAGTCCAGGATCAGGTTCAATGTGAGTTGGACTAAATCCTAGAATAGAAGTTTGCAAAGTGTTATCATGAGAGCCCTCATTATACACTTCATGTTCAGGAACTAGATCTTCTACAATATTTGCATCTGAGGCTTCAGTGGATAAAATGTTTGCATCAGATTCAGGAACATGAACATGAACAGGAGCTTGAGATTCATTAGATGGTGGCGTTGCAAAATAAGTAGCAATTGGCTTCATCTTTTTAAAGATTCCCTATACATTACAGAATCACCATGTCAAGTACTGAACCCTGTTCAATAATTCGCTAGAAATTGAAGGAACAGGAGCTTGAGATTCAGTAGCAAAGAATGGATTGGACTATTTACCTGCTGGCTGCGCTTGCTGATTTTGCAAACAACAGCTGCGCGTTTGCATGAGCTCGATCCACTGCCGCCGCTGCCTCCCCCCTCATAGGCCACGCCCGGCACCGCTGCTTCTTTCCGTTCGCCCATGCGTGGACCGGTGGCCCGGCGAGGCAGAGCTCTTCGGCGACAAGCCGACGGTCCGGCGAGGCGGAGCTCTGTGGCGGCGAGGCGGAGACGGCTAGGTTACTCTCGCTACTGCTTCGCTCGATGGGGGATATTCTGGAAAGGAGACGGGGTCGAAGGATTGGGTGTGGCCGTGCTAACTTGTTTTAGGCCGTGGACTGCAACTGGGCCTTTGTGCCTCCCGTGCAAATCCCCACATGTATTGGCCCATGTACTAAAACGAACCGTATTTTTTTGTATACGTAACTTTGGCTACCCGGGGCGGCCGACCATACTGGCCCCTACCGTGGCGCCGCCACTGCCACCCACCGACCGGCGGCGGCCGCGAGCGACGATGACCTAGACTCCATCCTGATCCAGGCCATGTGCGCCGCCAGGAACATCCGGGCGCAGCGCGACCGCCTCCTGCAGCACCAGCTCCGCCTGCAGCAGCCCACCACGGCTGACCACAGCAGCAGCCATGCTCGGCTTCGTCTCGGCCTCGTCCACGCCAGCGACGCCCACTCCATGGGCCTCGAGGCGGGTCCCGCTACTCGCCACCGCCTCGGGATGGCCGCCGGGCGGCGCCCGCCTCGACCTCGACCTCGCCCTCGCCGACATGCCGGACGAGCAGCTCTACGACGCGCTCCTCGCCCAGGCGCAGCGCCTCCCCGCGCGCCCGGCCACCCTGACGGAGGCCTTCTCCCGCGTCGAGGCCTCCTTCCACGCCGTCAAGCTGGCCCAGGAGCACCACCTCCCGCGCTGCATCGACCACCTCGTCAAGATCGCCCGCGCGCCCCCGGGTCACGGCCCACACCGCTGCCGCCGCCGTGGCCGCAAGCCCGGCCCCTCGGACGCCTCCGGTGAGCCCAGGATGGAGACGGCGGCCATCGGCAGCATGGACGAGGCGCGCACCTACCTCGACCGCGCGTGCACGCTCGCGAGCCTCGCCGTCCAGCACATCGACCTCGCCGTCGCCGCCATCTCCCACTTCCTCGATCCGGAGGAGGTCGCCGGCACAGCTGCCTTCGCCAACCAAGTGGCCATCATGAATTAGGTGCGTACACTGCTAGATGATCACTTTGGATGCAGCAGACGGAATCAACGCAAGGAGCAACTCCATCAAAGTAGCTATTTTTCTTCATCTTATCGAGGCAGTCAAGCGATGAAGGGTGTGGAATCCCTTGCATTACCGATTGAAGCTCACCTTGATTTCAGTTCAATTTAGTTATGTTCTTCACTCTGCGTAATGCGATGCACGCGATGCCGGCCGTATCTGAATCTTACGGCGATCGGATGAGACTTATCAAAATGTGATATTTTGGATATGCGGTGCTATGTTTTGGTTAATTGATCATGTCTTGTCCGGTGTGATACTTGGCTACTGGTGTTCATGCTCATGCATGTTTGTGGTTCGCGAATTTGTTCATGTTTTGCATTGCATGACAGTAGTCTGGTTGGGCTCTGATGATAGTCACCATGACAATTACCAAGTTTTTTCCCTTGCCACATGCATGCATTTTGAATAGAGAATATGGATTTTGTTGGCTCAGAAACAAACGTGTTCTCTTTGGAGCACGAGGGGAGCAGTCCTTGGATTATGATTTAGTCCAAGGCAAAATCAATCAATGTGACAAGTGTCAAGCTGAAGAAAACTGTAGAATGATTCATCAATTTGGCTGCAGCTTTCAAAGCTTATAAGCCACAACTGACATTCGCCAATGCACATAGTTTCTCGATATATGTCAGGTTGAAGATAATCCAATTCTATGCAATTTAGTTCAGAATTCAGATAGTACACTGATGATAAAGAGATTCAGAGTCATATTGCATCTACTCCCCTTGACATTGTTCTGCGACTTTGGTGGAGCAAAACATCATTCTCGGTTCAGATATGATTTGTTCCACAGGGCTGAATCGATAAACACCCCACCTTGACTGAACTGATACAAGCAAAAAAGAGTCCCGCTCTTGCTGGAATTTACCCGGACTGAGCTTTTATTTTGAATAGGGAATATGGATTTTGTTGGCTCACAAACAAAAGTGTTCTGTGTGGAGCACCAGGGAGCAGTCCTTGGATTACGCTCTAGTCCTTCTGAATAATTATTTACAGTCCACAGTAAGCATTGCTTCCATCAAAACTGTGTCGTATTCGATTACGCTCTAGTCCTAACAACATCACTGTGAAAAGAGTAGCACTGTATAGGAAACTGAAGAATCATTCATCAGTTTGGCATCATGTACATACCCTGTTTTGTTTGCTTGTTTTCTTCTTTAAGCTGATCCTTCAGCATCATGTACCCTGTTTCTTTTGCAATTTCCTGTTTACCAGTGTGTCATTAATTTAACGCCGGGCATGTAAACCGTGTCAACAACGAGAAATTGAAGTGTAAATCTGGATAGTTTGAAGTGGAGACTAGGCCTTCTTTTTCTACAATGTGCAACGACAACCATGAATGGACGGACCAGATAATCACTCACTCGCCGTTCAGATATGACTGCTTCTGGTTATGTTAACATAGCACCCATGCTTTCTCCTTCACATCGTCGCCGTCTGGCAGCAGTTCTGAATTTGTTGATGGCTCTGGTCTGGTGGTCCACCGCGCTGTCAGAGCCTCTGAATTTGTGGTCTGGCTGCCAGTTCTAAGCTGGGTAGAACATCTTCCAAGAGTCGACCTCCCAACCTCCGGTGATGTAGTAGGTGGTATGGACGCCGGGGGTGCAGCCGTTGACGGCGGCGATGTCCCGGATGAACGACGCATGCCGGCGTGATCACGCGGTGCCGGCGTCGTCAGCATAATGTAGCGAAGCGCCATATTGCAACTGCTACCCTTGACATTGATCTGCTAATGCAACTTCTGTGATGGCCAGTTTGCGAAAACGCCTTATACAAATTAACCAAAGCGCTAGGGGGTCTAAGCTATGCTGACATAGCAGCCACATGGTCGTGTTTCCCCTCTCAAATTGGTTTTGGCCTTATTTGATCAAAGAAATGATCGGTTCTCGAGTTCTTGGCCTAAAGCATACAATCTGTTTGAGTTAATGGACTGATGGCGCCTTTCACTCATTGGGGACTAAAGCTAAAGGAGATGACTGGGACGGCTATAATGTCACGAGCTTACGAGACATGGGCGTCGTGGCTAATACTGGTGGTAGCCTACGGATGGAATGGCACACCGGGGCTCCTTCATGGTGAAGAGGTGAGGCATGCGTGGGGATTGGCGAGATCGGCGGCACGAGAGTAGGCAATGGAGATAAAGACAAGCGATGGGGTGAATTTTAGGCTTGTGGGGACCTGGGGATAAGAGCATCTCCACTAGTGCCCCAGGAAGCCTTCCCAAGCCATTTTTTGAGCGCCGGCGGGCAAAAATCACCCCAGTCAGGCCCCCAACTCCTTGTTTTTCGTCGGTAGAAGCAAAAATTCCCGCCGGCGACCCCATGCCACACCCAGCGCATCGGGGGGCTCCCGGGGGGGGGGAGGGGGGAGGGGGTGGTGGGGGGGGGGCTAATTTCGCCTTTTTGTGGGCGCTGGCCCACTGCCAGCGTCTCTGTCTCCTGTTAACTCACTTTTGTGAGCGCTGGCCCATCCACGTGCTCTCTCCTCTCTCTTTCCCTCCACACACGGGCACCGAACCCCACCACTCCCGTCTCCGCCGCCTGGCACGCCTCAGCCTCGTCGCTGGTCCTCGTCGACGCCGGAGACCTGCTCGTGCCCGACGCCAAGGCAGCGACCAAGGAGGCCACCACCTTCCGCGCTCGTCCTCCGCGCCGCGAGCGTCGCCGTCGCGGCCTCCACGGCCACGGCCGCCTGGCACGCCCTATCCACGCTGCTCTTGCTCTGGCACCCGGGCTCCCACGCCTTCCGCCTCCCCGCCCTCGAGAATGCGCTGCTCCTCGCCGGCGTCCAAAAAGTGACTTGGGAGGGCATCCTAGCGTGGCCGGAGCTCGCCGCAGACGAGCCTCGACGGGCGCGGCGTGGGCGCTCGGATGCAGCTTCTTGGTGGGCGCGGCTCGGGCGACGGGCGTGACGGCGAGGACTCGGGCGCAGGCCCTGCGGGCCGGAGCGGCGGCACCACAAGCTGTACGTCCGGGGTTCCTGGCGCTCGTGCTGCTCGGCGTGCTGTCCTCCACGCAGAGCAGAACGCCAGCGCCACCGACGGCCATGGCGAGCGCGCCGCCGAGGGTGAGCGTGGCGAGCACGGCCGTGAGCTGCATCTCCATCTTGGGCACGGTCAAGGAACGGTCAAGGCGGCGAGCAGCGCGTCTCGTGGACGCTCGCGCTCCTCTGCTGGCTGGAGGTCGTCGACGCCGCCGCGGTCAAGGTGCTCAACGAAATGCCGCTCCGTTTATGGGAGTCCAACGCTGCTCGTGGGGAGGCAACGAGTGGAAGTGGTTTGGCCCCCAAGGCCTAAGTTCTCGCCGGCAGCCCCCCAGGAGGCGAAAAAATATGCCTCCTGGGGGGGGGGGGCAAATGGCTGGAGATGCCCTAATGCAGGAGGTGTTATTGCCTTCTTTTCCCATGTCCAGTTCTCAACTCTCCACTGTTCCATGCGCTGCAGCAAAGGGAAGGGAGCGTCGGCCAATTTCAGCAAAAATCTTGGGTCGCTAAAAGGGGGCGAATTCGGGACTTCGGATCGCAAAATAATTCAGCGTGGGCCTTAACTTCTCGGGTCGCAAACGGGAGAAAAGCCTAAGGCCCATTTTGATTTAGCCGAAACAGTTCGGGACACATCGCAGTCGAGCCTTTTGCTGTCACAAAGGTCTAAACCAAACCCTCGACCAGTTACTAAAAAAAAAACCAAACCCTCGACCAGTTACTAAAAAAAAAACCAAACCCTCGACCAGTGCGGCGACTCACCGCCGGCTTTCTCGTCCGGCATCTCGTCTCCGGCGATTGCCTGCCCGCCGCCAGCTCTCTCGGTAAGATCAACTCCTTCGTCTCCTCGGCGCACAACCGCATCTGAACCCATCGTCGATTTGGTTCCCTCGCTTGCTCACCACTTCCATTTACCGCAGCGATGTCGTCCTCGAAGCCGCGCCCCGCCGCCTCCAGCTCCGGCGACCTGCCCGCGGACGCGTTGTACGAGGTCCTCCTCCGCATCCCGGCCAAGGACCTCTGCCGCCTCCGCGCCGTCTGCCCCTCCTGGCGCGCCCTCACCTCCGACCCATTCTTCATCGCGGCGCACATGTGCCGCCACCACACGGCGCCCCCGCTCCTCGCCATTGCCTACCGCGACGACGGTGAGGTCAACGGCGTTGCCATTTCGGATCTGTCGGGCCACGTCGTGAAGAGGTTTCCAAGCACCGGCTATGAGGTTGTTTTGGTGAACGAGTCGGGTGATGCCGTTCGCCGGCTCACAAGCAAGGGCGATAGCATCCGTGTTGCACGCACGCGGCTAGACCCCGTCTGTTTCAACTGGATTTTGTTCTCTCCGGGTTTCTGGGTGCTGAACCCGGCCAGTGGAGCTACCATCACCTTGCCGATTGACTTTTCAGAGGAATTGGTCCATGAGCTAGAGGTGAAGGGAATGCGCTGCCAAGTCCAGTCGTGTGCAATTGGGCAGGTCTCCTCTACCAGAGACTACAAGGCACTACGTGTCTCTAGAATTGGTGACCGGCAGGTATGTAAGATTATCACCTTTGATGACATGAACAATGGAAGCTGGAGGAGAAAACAAGGACCCTCCGTCCCATATCTGTAGCGGTCACAAGATGAGATGGGTGGTCGTCCATGGGATGGTGTACTTCTTGATGGACTTTTACTCCACATACGTTGAAACTGGGGTTATAACCATTGAGCCTGGCAGCATAGCTTATTTCAACCTTGAGACGGAAGAGTGGGGTGTTCTACGTGGTCCAGAACAGGTGCAGATGTTTGTTCAAGAGAACGAGGATTACAGTTACTCAAAACTTGAACTCCAGTTATCATTGGCTGAGTTGAATGGTTGTTTGGTTATGGTTCACAATATTCATGACATATCTATGGACTTGTGGTTTCTGACAGATTTTGAGAAAGTTATCTGGGTTAAGAAATACAGCATGCCTTCACATGTTGCTAGGCCTTTTAGTTACCCTTTTCTGATGTTAGATGATGGGAAGGTCTTCTTCAGTGTAGAGGGTAATCTCCAAGGTATCCTTGGTAATGGAGAGCCAGGAGAGGGATTTCTGCTAAGTTATGATCCAAGAAATGACACTTATCCCGATTCGCTAAAACTGAGAGACCCCAAATCCATTGGCATTTATACAGGAAGCCTGCTGAGTTTATAGAGTGGCTGTCACCGATGAGGTCAATAATGTATCGTAAGTAGTTGCTGTTAGTTACCTTATGTGAACAGTTAGTGAGACAATGTACTGATGCATGATCTGCTGAAAGAGTACTTTTGTGCCTTCAACGTATATTATGTCTGAATATATTTATATGAGAGGATTTTGCAGTTTAATGTTCGCCCCATTATGTATCTCAATTTCAGTAGTTTGGTCAACGAGTTGCTCTCTATATATAGCTATGTTCAGTTAATAATAGACAAGCTTTTGAATGTGGTATTTGAAAATATAATACGCTGCTCCGAGTGCAGCATATCAGTAGAGGAGTGCATAATTTGTTCCTTTCTTTGTACAGTTAGTTATTTGCTAGGTAAAGTACAGTAACATGTTCCGTTAAAGTGATCTTTGCTCTTTGGCACGTGTCTCATGATTTATGTTTTCCTTGAATGTTGGAATTTTGTTAGTACCAAAGTATCAAAGCACGATGTTGCATGATCTTGTATCGAAGTATCAAGTGGCACGTTATAGTAGGTTCGTTAACAATTGGTTGGAAACAAAACAATGCTACCTGCTTTACATTGGCATCACTGAATCACATCGTTCGTTTTACTGTTATTCTTCAATCTCGAGGCTGTTTTCTTTTGCCACCATTATTTTACTGAATTTTGTGCTCGTGGCCCGCTACAATTTTGATGGGACAAAATGTAACGATGAATCAATTTGCTGCTCCCAGGCTCCTCGATGAAACAATTTTGATGGGCGGCTCGTATCGAATGAACATTTGAAAAGAAGTTCAGGTAATCTTTGGGTGTGGCGATTTACAAGCTCTCTTCTGCACTCAGAAGCCAAGTCTGAAGATCAAGGCTTACTGTACAGAGAGTGCTTGTCTTTTGTGCTGGGATACTTGGATTTGACAGATTTTGGTCTTGCGACTGCGGGAGTCTCTTCCATTTTTAGATCTGCACTTATGTGGATGCCTTTTAGAGCATGTTCACTATCTTTCTTTCTTGGAAGAGACTCAGAACACATATTCAGTACAGAAGAAACTAGTAATATTTCTAAGAAATACTCCCTTCGTTTCAAAATAAGTGCCGTAGTTTTAGTTCAAATTTGAACTAAAACCATGACACTTATTTTCAGACAGGGGGAGTAGCTAGTTGCTTTTTGTGTACTAGTAACCATGCACATGCAAAGCACTTCTCAACAAATATGAAGTAACATTTAGTAAGAACATAATTCACACAACTTAGAGAACAATATCAGGGCATGCTATTTCTTAGAAGGTAATTAAGTCCAGATCGGTCGGACTACCACATTATGGGGGTTCACTTTAGAATTCAAAACTAAAATATAATTTTCAAGGGGGGGTGTACCGAATCACATCAACGCCGGATTGGAAACTAAAAGGCGTGGCAGTGACTCTGTAGTAGAATAGGCAAGCGGGAGGATACATTTGCTTTTGTAAACCACTGAAGACTCAAACTTCATATTCACATTAGTAACGACATCATAGGCTCACGGTGAGTGACCCTGCAACCCGTCGGCAAGATGGCGAGGCCTGGATAGGTATTTTATTTGACATGGTTTGACACCTATTCCCAACACAACCCATTTCCATTCCAGATCCCCACTTTTTGTGGTGCTAGCATTAAGATAAACTACGATGGTGATCACTTCAATCGAACCCTCTTCCACTTGTGTCTCAAACCTAGGTTGTCATACTGCTATGGAATTTGAGTGGCTCATGCCTGCTAACAATTCTAGAGAAGTGACCCGGAAGGTATCCTACATATATATAGGCTAGCCAAGTTAGCGTTCATGACTGGAAGAACTCAAATATATTGCTCACTGCTCGTTGGCAATAATTGGTTCATTGCACACATGACCGTCTATGTACTTTGGATGGTTGAGATGTATGAATAAAAGTCGTCAAAAAAGGACATACTCCAAACTCGGGCCACACATGCCTCTAGTAGTGCTAGAATTTATTACGAATGTACAGCCACACATGCCTCTAGTAGTGCTAGAATTTATTACGAATGTACAAAGTATGCACTTTGTAGCCTCGGTTTTGCTTCCAGAGGAAAACACAGCTTTAGTGGAGGTTTGTTTTGTTTAATGCAACCTGCTTCTCATTTTGCATTGATGCTCTGGATGAAACCTGTTCATCTTTTTGCAGATTGTGTATAATTTCTTCCGTGACAATTCCTCCTGAGTAGTGAGGTGAAGTGATGGTGTCCGGAGGTTGCTGAACAAAGAATTTATAGCTGAACAGAGGTAGGAGCATGCCGAGTGCCATCCATGATTGGAGGGGACAATACTATGAGTTTGGAACATGCAATGTTGCAAGCAGATCACGGCAAGGTGATGGGGATCAGATACTGTTTAGAGCATGGTGATGCATCACAATGCACTGGTAGTGTCATGTTAGTGGATAAATAGCACGAGGGTCCCAGCACATATGAGTACAATATTGCATAATCTGTTCCTTCCTTGGAATAGATAATGATTTCCTAGGTGAAGTCATGCACAGTAAACATGTTCGATGAAGGCGGTCTTTACTCTTTGATACTTTCCTCACATTTATGTCGTCCATGAATCTTGACATTTGTTAGAAGTTAGAACATGATAGATTATGATGTTTCATGTTTCTCAAAGCACCAAAGTTGCAAGTTATAGTTCCTGATGTTTCATAATAGAACTGAGATTCCTTAACAATTAATTGAAAACAAAACAATGCTACCTGGTGTACATTGGTGTCATTGATTCACATATTTTGTTTAATTGTTATTCTTCAGTCTGTGCAAGAATGCATAACCTGTTCCTTTCTTGGCACATAATGATTTCCTAGGTCAAGTCATGCACAGTAACATGGTCCATGAACGCGAAATTTGTTAGAACATGATGCTTCATGTTTCTCATACCAACGTACCGAAGCTGCAAGTTATAAACAAAACAATGCTACCTGGTGTACATTGGTGTCACTTAATCACATATTTTGTTTAACTGTTATTCTTCAGTCTAAAGGCTATTTTGTTTAACTGTTATTCTTCAGTCTAAAGGCTGCTTTCTTTTGCCACCATTATTTTACTGAATTTGTGTTTCTAGCCCCCTCCGATTTTTTAGGGGCAAGAATTAACTATGAGTCAATTTGTTGCTCTTAGCTGTGAACCCATGACTCTGATCCATGAATACTTGAAAAGAAGTTTATGTAATCTCTGACTATGGCTCTCTTCTCCACTCAGAACCAAAGTCGACCTGAAGATCAGGCTTACTTTACAAACAGTGTGCTATTTTTTTGACAGAACAAATAGTGTGCTTAATGTAGTTAGTGTTTCGTCTTAACCTGGGCATCTTTCGTGTTGGGCCTGGTTCGGGTCGGGCTTTGCAAAGCCCGACCTCAAAATCCCAAGCCCAAGCCCGAACCGGCCTGGCCCAAAACACATGGACAGTGCACTATTCAATTAAAATAATGAATTTCGGGACATTTAAATGATATATTATGCCTATATTTCTAATAAAATAGTGATTTATGCCCTGTTCAGGCTTTTCTTCGGACTTTCGGGCAGGGCTTTGGGGCAAAAGCTGAGCCCGAGCCTGGCCCGGATGTCGGGCTTTTGGGCCGGGCTGTCCAAGCCCGGGTCTACTTGGATCTGATCGGATTTTTTCCTTGTGATTGCAGGAGTCTCTTCCATTTTAAGATCGGTAAAGTTGAAGGTGAGCCTGGGCTTACTACAGGGTGTTGCAGCAGCCGTGCAGCAGAACGGGGCCCTGAGATCCGGAGGAGACGTCTGCTGGTGTGAACCGTTGAAAGCTCAAACTTTCTATTCACGAGGGTCACGACTTGGTCCTGATATCGAGAGGGGGCCTGTAACTTGCCGGCTCACTGGCTTTACCTAGACCGGCAGATATATTGATATGGTTTTACACCTATTCCCAATACCATCTATTCCCATTCGAGATACTCCCTTTTGTGACGCTAGCATGAAGAATAATATAACCACCATGGTGATCACTTCATTGAACCCTCTTCCTCTCGTGTCTCACACGGTCACACCTAGTTTGACATATTGCTATGGAATTTGAGTGGCTCGTGCCTGCTATAAAGTATCCCACATATATATAGGCTAACCAGGCTCTTGCCCGGTTTTACTAGAGAACTCAAAGTTATTGCTCACTGCTCACTGGCCAACAATTGGTTCCTTACACACATCACAGTGTTTGTACTTTTTATGGTTCAGATGTATAAATCAAAGTTGTTAGAAAAAGTACATACTCCAAGCTCCAACACAATGTAGCCACACATGCCTCTAGCAGTGCTAGAAATAAATTTTGTAAGACAAGGGGTTATTTGTTACCAATGTATCAATATAATACAAATACACATTTTTTTTAGAAAAGGAGGTTAGACCCCGGCCTCTGCATCAATCGATTCATGCAGCCATCTTTATTAATTATCCTAAACCGTGCCGATAAAAATACACGCAATTAAAATATGATCTATACATTTTTATTTTATGGATTTATTAACTACTAAGCAGCCTTGCTTACTGATTAATAGGTCCATTTGTTATTTTGGATAGCTCCTCACTTGCAAAACTTCAGGACTGCTATAATATGGACACTGTCTTGCGCAATCAACAATCATCACAGGGTAAAATTTAGCATTTCTAAGTATTCTAAAAGGTTTATTGATAATCCACACATCACACGCCAGGCTAAACACAGCAAAATAACCCATGTTTATTTTCAAAGTAAGTAAATCACCTGCTGGAGGACCACTTGTTTCTTTTCTTGTATGAGGCAGTACTCCACAAAGCATCATCATCCTGGCAATGATCTTATTTATTTTCTGAGTGCATCATATCAGTACAGGAGTGAATAATTTGTTCCTTTATTTGTACAAATAGTTATTTGCTACTCCCTCTGTAAACTTATATAAGAGCATTTAGATCACTAAAATAGTGATCTAAATGCTCTTATATAAGTTTACAGAGGGTGTAGGTAAAGTACAGTAACATGTTCCGTTAAAGTTTTTTCTTTTTTGAAAAGGGGAGAATGACCCCGGCCTCTGCATCTGGGCGATGCATGCGGCCACTTTATTAATTATTCTCACAAGACCTTACAAAGTCATACAACAGTAAGACTGAAACCACCGTCTAAGCAACAACTGTCGCTACACCTATCCAATTGATGAAGGGCGCCGATAGTCCGGGCCTAATACCAAGCGACATCGCAGCCAAACCTAAACATCTAAGACATGAGGTCCCAACCAGGACGCCTTCCTGGTATGGGGCACCTACCAGTCCGGCGCACTCCTCAACCAGGACGCCTCCCGTGTATGGGGTCGCCGCAGCCACCTGCCACGAGTCCATCTTCAGAGCTGCACTGCTGCATCTACCGTGCCAGGTCTCTCAGCCATCGACGCCACCACGATGTCAGACAACATCGTCCTCCTGCGCGAGTTCATCCTCCCACATCGAACTCCGAATCTGCACTGCGCCACGCCGTCCAGATCCGTCGCCATCAATGTATGGATGAAGCACCGCTCCACCAAAGAAGCCGTCCGCTGGTCCCGCGAAGCCGAGTACACCTCCAAGAATGCCGTCCCCAAGGGGTTATGACACATGATTGCCGCCAACATCCGATCAGCTGATCTAGTGTTCCCCCTAGAGGTATTAAGTGGAGTTGGGAGCTTCACCTCGATGATGCCTTCATGAGGGAAACGATGATAAGGGCATCGTCATCACCGGCTCCGGCCATCGACCGAAGATCAGGTTTTCACTCGGATCCGTCCCAAGAAATCCACCCAACAACCTGTGCACCATCTCGACCGCCTTCAAAGCCCCAGATCCAGCCGCCTAGATCCGGCGACCAACCGCAGCAATAGTGCCACCGTGGGACCCCTGGCGCACCGGCCACTGCCTGAGTGTGCCACCACTGGAGCCTAGGAGGAGGGCTCCCACCCCGCCTCGCCAAGCCGCGAGAGCCACCGAGAAGGATCCCGCGCGCTCGTCGCCGTCTCTGATCCGAACCAATCCATAGCAGATCGCTGTCACAGATCCGCCTTGGGCAGGATCGCACCACGCCATGCCGCCGCGGAAGCCCGAGCCACGGCCTCCACCTCGAGGCCACCGCCGGGATCCAGACAGAACTTTGCCGCTGCCACCGGGCAAGTTCCGCCGCCGCCGACTGGCCAAGCCGTTGGTCACTGCATGACCATGCGAAAACAGCCAGCCGGCTGACCAACTCCGACGAAGAAGAAGGCCACCACCACCAAGCCTAGGGCCGGCGCCCCAGACATCCTCGTGTTGCAGATCAAGTCCAGGAGCAGTGCCCCGCCAACGGCGATTGAGATCGGTAGCACAACGAATTAGCCCGACATGAGTCAAGGACAGATCCGCCGTTGCTGGTGCCGTCATCTCCAGCCGCCGCCGTATCAGTTCCATGTCGCCGCCGATCTAGCCGGAGAGGAGCGCCGCCTCCCAACCAGATCGAGATCCGAGGAGAAACCGCCGCCGCCACCACGCCACAAGGGCTTTACCCTGTGAAGCCCTGGGCGACGGCGGAGGAGTGGGGCGGAGGAGGGGCGAGGCTGTAGGAGGAGGGCAGGGGCTCCCCGGCGCGGGGCGGCGCCGCCGCACGGGGGAGAGACGGGAGGGGATTTTCTTCACAAACTTACCTTGGGAATGACATGTTCCGTTAAAGTGATCTTTGCTTTTTGATGCGTGTCTCACAATTTATATTATCCTTGAATGTTGGAATTTTGTTAGAACCGAAGTAGCAAAGTATGATGTTGCATGATCTCGTATCAAAGTATCAAGCTGCAAGTTATAGTAGGTTCGTTAACAATTGGTTGGAAACAAAACAATGCTACTTGGCTTACATTGGCGTCACTGAATCACATCATTTGTTTCACTGTTATTCTTCAATCTCGAGGCTGTTTTCTTTTGCCACCATTATTTTGCTGAATTTTGTGCTCGTGGCCCACTACAATTTTTAAGTGGCAAAATTTAACGATGAATCGATTTGCTGCTCACATCTAGGAACCCAGGACACTTCTTGACGAGCGCTGCATCCTCCAGGGTTGAGCCCAGCGCCGCGTAGCGCGCCGCCATGCCACCGAGCCTCCCGGCGAACGCGTTCAGAGACTCGGACTCCGCCATGCGCAGGAGCTCGAATTCTCCCCGGAGCGTGCCGAGCTGCACAGCGCGCACGCGATCCACGCCCACGAACCTGGCCTTCAAGCTCGCACATATCTCCGTCGCCGTCCTCTTCGCAACCACCTGCAACAGAAGGTCGTCGGCGAGCGCTCGGAGCATTGAAGCCCTCGTCGGCTTGTCTTTCTTGGCGATCACCGCCGACGCCGCGTCCTTCGGCGGCACCACCGCCTCCCACAGCCCTGCGGCATCAAGACCCGCCTCCACCTTGATGGCCCAGGTGGTGTAGTTGTTGCCCGTGAGCATGGGCGCTGGGTGCGACACCGCACCGCCCGATCCGCCGGCGTATGGCACGATGGACATCGCCGGCGAGCTCCCTCCTCCACGTGGCTCTGATGCCAATTGTTGGAACCGCCACTGCCTCGCCGCAGCTCTCCTCTCCCTCTCACTCTGCTCGCTTACTGTTGCCGTGGCTCAGTCGCCGGAGAGGAGGAAGAAAAGATTCAGAGAAGTTCAGAGAATGGTGGACACGGGGATATTTCCAGCGCACGTACGCTTTTCCCTTACCTCGAGCACGAACTCGATCATGTCAATGAGCTACAGAGAGCAAGCTTTAAAATATTGGATATCGGGTTCGTATCGGTTTGGCTTCGACATATCGGATGTCAGATATCGGCTGATATCGGACGATATGTAGATATATCGGAGAAAACATGTCTAGTTTTTTTTCATTATTCTTGTTCAAAACATTTATTTTTAGTAAAACAAAATGCATGATATCAATGCTCTAACATAACACTTTTAGATTCCTAGTTTATTAACTTGTTGATTAAGAAACTATTACGGAAAGATTCACAAAATCCTTACTATATGATTAAAAATAATACAATATATATGCATTTGTACGAAACATTGTGCATGACTTTGATAATATGTAATGATGTTGTGAATGCATAATCTTATTTCAATGCTTTCTAATAAGAATTGTTGTCATCTATGTACTATATCAGTGGACATATCGGCTAGATATCGGCCATATCGGTCAATATTTCGTTCCATATTGGATGATATGTTTGAAAATGATATTTACAAAATGATATGTTATGTTCGTATCGGTAGAATCCCAAAAGTGATATATCGGCCTATATATCGGTCGTATCGGCCTAGATTTAAAAGCTTGACAGAGAGGAACCAGGGTTTTATACCCGCGAGCACCGGCCTGCACGGCCTTGCCCTGCACCCACTCGCTCACCCACTCCCCCACGTCCTCCGCGCTCTGGCCGCGTCCACGCACCGCGCCCGAACGCGATCGCCACGGCCTCCTAGCGCGCCCGACGCGGTCTACCCCTCCTGATCGCTCGCTAATAACTCGGCGTGGCCCCGCACACACATGCACTGGCTCACGCACTCAGGCACGCATAATGCTGGGAACGGTTTGGACTGAAACCAGAGTTTCAGTCAGTTTTCGTATCGGTCTGCTTTTGGATTGGACAAAATGGGCTAAGTCTCTAAATCTTTAACTTTACCCCTACTAATAAAGCACTTAGTGCCGGTACGTTGTCGCTATTTTTACTAAAAAGTCCCTGTGGTTTAGAGTATTCAATCCGCAGTCCGTATAATAAAGTCAATCGAACCGGTATGAACGAGAAAGAAAAAAACTGCCTCCCGATCTACTCCCTCCGTTCCTAAATATTTGTCTTTTTAGAGATTTCAATGGACTACCACATATGAATGTATATAGACATATTTTAGAGTGTAGATTCACTCATTTTGCTCTGTATGTAGTCACTTGTTGAAATCATATTTAGGAACGGAGGAAGTAGCTCGTACGCCGCCGCATCGTCTCTGCTCCTCCCCGAGGCCCCTCGCTCGATCTGGACCAGCAGGTCCCGAGCGCCTCGGCCTGCTCCTCACGCCGGCGTCCCGCGCCACTGTCGCCGACCTCCAGCCGTTGTCCATTACCGTCTCCCGCACACTCTAACTCTCTTCTTCTCCCTTCCTTTTCTCTCTCTCTCTTTCTCTCAAATCTTGTCTCTGTCAGGAACGACGGCGCCATGGATCCCGATGTGGAGCTCCACTGCAGCCTGATCTAACCTGGGAGGGGGTCGCGCTGCGCTCGGGCGCCGCATTAGGTGGCGGCGGCGAGGTGGGAGGGGAGCATGGAGACGGGCGCGCGGAGACGAAGGAGGAGAAAATGGAGAGGCGGGGAGGCTACGCTCGGGGGCCGCATCAGGCGGCGATAGCGAAACGGGAGGTGCGCACGGAGACGAAGGACACAATAATGAAGGCGTCTGGGAGCGAGGACTTCGCCGGCGTCAAAGCCACTGCCAAGCGGGACGCGCAGGCGCGCGAGGGGCGCATCGCTCCTTCCTGGTGCAGCGCACGAGGGAATGAGGTGGGGATCGAGCTGCCGGCACACCACCCGCCGTTCGCCCCTGCTCCACACTTCGTTGGAACTCCATCTGTCGGTTCTGCACTTAGGTATTCGCTGAAGCAAACTTTATAATTTCCTGATATATCTTAATGATTGTTGAAGCCAAACTCGCATCTCATCTGCTTTTTAATTGCGCCCTATCCAACAACAACAACAACAACAACAACAAAGCCTTTAGTCCCAAACAAGTTGGGGTAGGCTAAAGGTGAAACCCATAAGATCTCGCAACCAACTCATGGCTCTGGCACATGGATAGCAAGCTTCCACGCACCCCTGTCCATAGCTAGCTCTTTGTCGATACTCCAGTCCTTCAGGTCTCTCTTAACGGACTCCTCCCATGTCAAATTCGGTCGACCCCGCCCTCTCTTGACATTCTCCGCGCTTTAGCCGTCCGCTATGCATTGAGCTTCGAGGCCTCATGCTGAATATGCGCATCTCGCATTTATGTTGGACAAGCTTCTCCTCAATTGGTGCTACCCCAACTCTATCTCGTATATCCTCATTCCGTACTCGATCCTTCCTCGTGTGGCCACACATCCATCTCAACATACGCATCTCCGCCACACCTAACTGTTGAACATGTCGCCTTTTAGTCGGCCAACACTCCGCGCCATACAACATTGCAGGTCGAACCGCCGTCCTGTAGAACTTGCCTTTTAGCTTTTGTGGCACTCTCTTGTCACAGAGAATGCCAGAAGCTTGGCCCCACTTCATCCATCCGGCTTTGATTCGATGGTTCACATCTTCATCAATACCCCATCCTCCTGCAACATTGACCCCAAATACCGAAGGTGTCCTTCCGAGGTACCACCGCCATCAAGGCTAACCTCCTCCTCCTCACACCTAGTAGTACTGAAACCGCACATCATGTACTCGGTTTTAGTTCTACTAAGCCTAAACCCTTTCGATTCCAAGGTTTGTCTCCATAACTCTAACTTCCTATTTACCCCCGTCCGATTATCGTCAACTAGCACCACATCATCCGCAAAGAGCATACACCATGGGATATCTCCTTGTATATCCCTTGTGACCTCATCCATCACCAATGCAAAATTTACAGGCAATTCCTATTTATATGGCTATCCCAATCTGAAAATTCCTATTTATATGGCTAATCAATCCTGGCAAGACTCAAGTATGTACAAACAGTTTTGCAAAATTTACTTTCTGGAACCGATGGTCTGAAGTGGTGTCTTATACATGGTTAGATAATGTAGTGGGGAATTTTTCTGATGTACAACCTATATATTAGAAAAGGTTGCGCTTGGAATGATCTGTCCCGGTTATTAGTGTTTGTGGTCATGTATTTCCTGTAGATCAAATATCTATTTGTAATTTTGGATCAGTATATTTGCTTTGAAAGTCAGAATTGCATTTACTGTTTTTCTTTTTGGCGCAAAAAGAAGTAGTTAGTGTTAAACATATGTTAGACAGAGCTACTTACCAATGGCAATTTGTCTGGAGATATGATGTTTTTTGTACACTTTTGTGGCTGAAAACCTGAAACGATTTGTGTAATTGATAGGTCTGTTGCTTTACTTCTACACTGCTTAATTAACCTGCGATTAATTTTGAGATTTCATTTTTGGCAATAATCATCGTACTATAGATTATTGATCATGCATGAAAAGTTTAAAAGGAAACGAATCTACATTTGCATGCTCGATTTGAAGACTTGCCAGCTGGGTGAAGAAGCTTTCTGACAAACATCCAAATCACTCTATATAATAGACCCAAGTTGAGCATATGTTAGATGGTCTGGATGACATGGATGGTGCCGAGGATGTCCCTTTTGATGAGCTCATAGGCATGCAAGGCTTAGTATTTCACTTGGTTGAGAATGCAATTACAGTAAGGATCTCTTCTTTGTCTTATTTTAGTTAGACAAATGTGTTTCCTTCATGTTTACATGTATCTGATGTTGTTTCATTTGATTTTCTTAAGATATGTATTACATACAAGTCTGATGGATTCAAGAGAATGAAGAGTGAAGAATACTATACTATAAATACGTCAACTACAGATAACCCTCCCAACTACAATGTAGTTTGCTTTCTCCCTTTCTCCCATGGACTCTGAATATGATATCCACCGTCCTTTGTAGGTTCATTAGTTTACTTTTTGTTGATGCAAAAATTAATATGTAGTTGTAACCGCAGGTGTGCTGCTAGATGACCTTCTTGCTGCTGAAACAACAAATGCTTGTAACTGCAGCTCCTGCTAACATGCAAGCTGGAGGAGCACCGGGCATATTTGCTACAATGATGAACAAACAGGCAAATGACTGCAGAAACAACAGCTGATGGAGCTGTGGTTCTTGGAAACCCAGCTGCTCGTCCTGTTAATGGGGATGTGTATACGGATATCAGCCCTGAGAATGTTGTGGTCCAGTGACACCGAGGTTTGCATTATTTCTGTCCTAGACTTGTGCAGACCATCTTTCCATGGATGGTCTTCTATTCATATTAAATGTGAGCTACCGTGTACTGAGATGTGTTTCGAACTTATTTTGTGTGTGTGTGCAGAAGATAGTGCAAATGTGCTAATTATTTGGTTGAAGCATCTGCTGCAGAGGTTGAGGTAATTAGTGCTACTTTAGCTGCTAAAGGCCAGACAAGTTGGAGATGAGATGGGCATTTTATCATATTGCTTTGCCTGTAATAACCAAAATTGATTGATTTAGTTTCACACAACATAGATAATTATGTCGTCAGGTTCAGTTTTACTTATGAAAGTTGAACTTTTCTTATCTTGTTAGATTTCCTCTTTGTAAGTTCTAGGACTTTAGTTAATTGAATATCTTAAGGCCTGCACGCCAGAGCTTTCCAGAAGGTAACACTTCATGCAATTCTGTTCCTACTATTCTTACCTGATACTACCTGGACGACCTTCAAGCATCAATAACTTAATCCTTTTAGGTTTTGTACTTCTTTCTCCAGTACAGACATAATATTGTTTGGTGCTTCCCAATATTTGGACGTGAAAGTAGAGAAGCTTTACATTTCAAGAAATATTAGATTATCAATAAGAAAATATGGTCCAAGCCGGACTACTACTTCTAAATGTTTTGTTTTTCACCAAAGGGGATATTTTACTTCTCCTAATCATGGTCGCCGTGTAACCCGATGATGGTAGGATGGTAAATAACTACATCCTCTTTTGGCATGGCAAAAAAAGTACATCCTACCCATTTGATGATTTGCACTGCAGCTGAACAATAATGAAAGAAAAAAGAGTACATGCTTTACATAATGTATCTACAACAACAATGGGTTGCCCCACCAAACATCACCAGAGGACTCAGAAGGAAAACGACGCCTCCTCAATCAGGTTCTATTGGCCGTTGTAGCATTAGCATGATGAAGATTCTGGAACAGTGCACGACATGTCCAAGCCCAAGGTCTTCCCTTAGTGTGAAGCACCTGAGCTGGCGTCGAGCAATATCCCCTGAATATTACGTATTTCACTAGAACATGAAGGCGCGCGTTGCCACGCCCGTCCATCTTGAGAAAAGAAAGATATATAATCAAGATGGTTGAAACACATGATTCTATTTGAACAGTTCAAATAAGTACGGTTTATCGTTAGCAGTATATTTGTTTTTGAAGAATTAAGCATTTTTAGTGTAAAAACTTGTCTGAATGATTATGCTAAACCATATCTTTCAGATGAAATTTTATGGACAATACATCAGGAGCTGAATAAACAGACTAAGAGCAACTGCTACATTTTTGTTTTTATTTTATAACAGTCACAAATATTAAAGCACAAGCATTTTCAGTGTAAAAACTTGTCTGAATGGTTATGCTAAACCATATCTTTCAGATGAAATTTTATGGACAGTAAATCAGGAGCTGAATAAACAGACTAAGAGCAATTGTTACATTTTTGTTTTTATTCGATAACAGTCACAAATATTAATGATTAAATTACATGTCAAGCACCATGTGCAAAGCACAGACTAACACTGATGACTTGCTGTGGTGATTAAATTCAATCTTATTCAGACCAAAAACAACTACAACCTTCCAGGTAGTTTTGTCTGCAACGATGGTTTTAAATAGCCGGAAGGCCAAAAACAACCATCTATGTACTTCACATCCATCACACATGATGCTACATGACTTGATCACAGTATGTGAAATATGAAAATACTTCTTAGCTGGACCATGTTGTTTGAAACCTTCGATGGAAGACGAACAATTACATTAATAGCAACACATAAGAACAAATAACAAATTATCCATACAGGAAAGGACTCGAGAGAAATCAAACATATTACTATAATCCTGTTTTCCTTGTAAGATGCATATTATGTCTCTCCATGAGAGCATGTTTGCCAGCAATAGAGGGAGGGATATGGATATTGCTAGATATTAAAAAAATATGGGCAAATAAAGTCTTGTAAAAATCTAACCATTCGAATCTAAAAATTGAAGAAAATAAGGGCACTGTGCCACTGTCGTAAAGATTGGCTAAAGGGAGCCGCAAGCAATAGATCAACCCTTATTATGAACAGTTCGTGTTCATATTTTGATTGGACTAAATAGATCTATATCCTTCAAATAAGAATGCCTTCTCTTGAAGATGATAGCCATATACTTGATCAGAGACTTGAATATTTCATTTTACGATGAATATGATGTAGGAAGGCCTAAAATTTCTTCTCCATAATAAAACATGTATAGGAGCATCTTGTTTCTATAGTTTTCTATTGAGGACAATTAATTTTTTACCATTTTTTGCTTCTCTTTAAAAGGAGACTAAAGAGATATGCATAGATATCTTTTTTTTTTTGCGGGGTAATATGCATAGATATCTTAACAAATACATCTACCTGCAGGCTATAAAGGGAACGTTCATGTCTGCCAAAACAGCATGTCGAAGAATGCTGAGAGATCATGGGATCTGCAATAAGTAATTCAGTACTCAATACAGTACGGATATGTAGGAAACATATGAAGATGACTGTGTTACCTTGCTGGTGGCAACATAATATTTGTTCTGCTGAAAATAGAAATGACTGTCAGTTATCCGCTAAATTACTTTGTTAAACACATAACTACAGATTACGCACATTATAGGAAAGACATGTTTTTTACCTAAGTACCCTTGGCCACTTCACATTGAGAAGAAAAGCAAAAAAATTATATGGGAGAACTAAAATATGCTTCGTGTGTTGTGTCTGCCGCTCTGCCTCACACTCACGGTGCAAGTGTTGATAGTATATACCCCTACGCTCTTTCCAGCTACTCTGATTACTCCTGATGAGACAAACATGGACCATGGCCACGCGGAAAAAAAAAGGAAAAGAAAGCTAGGATCTTGGAGCATCAGTATCTCTTCTTTGTGTGTACTGCCAAGGTTAAACAAGTGTGTTAACCATGATACTCTTAGTCTGGTGAAATTATGTATGCATTAATAATTAGAGATTAAAGAGCAAAGCTAGCAAACCTCATGTCTTGCCGGACGCCTGACATGCCGTGTCATGACCATGGATCCAGATTTGTTCCATGCATAATTCATCTTCATCCTGGCACAGCTCACCGACATTCGCATTCTTCCCTTCTTCTTTGTCCCTTAGCTTTGATATTCTCTTTCCTAATAACAATAATATAAAGATTCCATGGTTTTGATGCTGAGATTTTCTTAAACATAAACATACTTATGTGCCAAAAGATTGCACATGGTGAATATGCATATATCATACATTTCTAGAAAGCTAGGTACATGAGAAAATTAATCATGCATCACTAAGCAGGTGAATAAAATTCCTGAGAGAATTGAGCATAATCATCAGATAAATATGTTCAATGGGAATTGTCGATCAGGTTACTTACATAGTTCTGCAGAAGGGGTAGTGCAGCAGGGATATATTGTAACACCAAACGTGCCAGGTTTGGTGCAGCCATGAAGGTGAGGGGAAAGGAGTTGAGAAGTTGTGGATGCGCCTCCACGGAGGCCACCTCCGAATCTGGATGCCGCTGCACAGCCGGCAAAATGGTAGGACAAGATGGCCACGACGGTGGATGGGTGCAGATCGTATCGCCGTCTTCCATGGATCCAGAGAGACAGCTATTTCTCCTCTTGCGTTCTTGTGCCGCCGCCACATCCTTCCTTCCTCTTGTGATCTCGTGCTGCTGCCATATCGTACGGGATGCAGCCAAGAACAGAGAGCATCGAAGGTGGGCTACGGGAAAGGCATGGTCGCGGCACTGGTGACGGGGAAGGAGCAGCTAGCAGAAGGGCATGGCAGAGGCGGCGGCCGCGACGCATAGGGTTCGCTCGATGCTGAAGGAGATTAACAGGAAAAGGAGTACGCATTTGTATGTGGGGGATTTTTTAGGTGGTCTGATAGATTGGACCTGGGCCTACTACCCTGCGGCCCAATTATGGACGAAAAACGTAGCTCGTTCCGCGGAGCAGCGGCCCGCTAAACGGTGAGCGAAGCGCGTGAGCGACCTGGGACGACCAGAGCTGATCCCGGTCGTACGTTCGAGGGATCTGATGGCTGAGAGTCTCAAAGCGCCGTGGAGGCTCGTAGCTAGCTGTGTTATACTGTGTTTTAATTGTGTTCTTTCTAGGTATGCAACCATATCAGCTGCACCAAGGAGCTCCATGCACGGCGGTACTACTTCCCACGAAACCTATTATAAACAGTGTGCTAGCTACCAGGACTCTGCAGATTCATGGAAGAGCTTTGTGCAAAAAAATAGAAGAAAGAGAAACATAAGAGACATTTAGCAAGTTTACTTATGGAGGCAAAAAAAAATTCTACTTATCACTGTAATACGAGTTGTAATAAACGAGAAAAGACGTGTGATATTATTTTTTTCTCCCGTTGCAACGCACGGGCATTTGTGCTAGTCAGTTTAATTTGGTCTGGGCTTTAACAATTGTTGGACTGGGTTGGCCCGGTCTGGACAGGAACCAACTGGTCTCAGACCGTTTGGACCCGTAGTCTGAAACCGGATAGACGACCAAATCGACACACGCAGCCTGACCTAGCGAGGAGCGCCTCCACCGCCCGCTGCCCGCCGCCCACCGCCCACCGCCGCCAAACCGGGATCTTCCGCCGCCGCCCGCCGCTCGACTGGAGCTTGGTCGCGGCCTTCCCATCCATCTGACACCATCCATCCAGGTGCAGTGGATCGCCGTCTTCCCCTCCCTGGCTGGAGCTTGGCCGCCGGTCACCGCTACGACTCTACGGTTAGGGATCGCCGCTGCTATTGCCACTGGTTGGAGCTCGGCAGGTCAGTGCATCACCAGCCTTCTCTCCCCCTTCTCTCCCTCTCTCTCTCCTCTCTCTCTGTCTCTGAACCCCACCCGTCTCTGCAGGTGAGGGTGGGACGCCGTGATCAAGAGGCCGCCGCCGGTGACCGCTCGTCCTGAAAGTATGGAGCCGCGGTAGGATGTGAGTGGTGCAGCAAAGGAACAAGAGGGAGAGCATACATCATAGTCCCCAGCTGAGGGTAAGTGATTCTTTGTCCTGAAAGAAACACAGTGACATAGAGCGTTCAGGTTCAGTGAAGAATTGAGCCTAGTTTTCAGAATGATTAAGAAAGCAATTTCTTTTTCTTTGCATTTTAGGTCCGATTATGATGCTCCTGTGAAGTACCTATGCACATTTTAGGTTCAGGTTCAGACAATTTTTTTACATGGAGCATTCAGGTTCAGTGAAGAACGCTATTTTTTAGAAGCATCCATAGGGAATTCTTGCTTTCCATGTGAAGATAAAAACAGAGTGTAGCAACCATAGAAGTGATATTCTTCTAAGCCTGCAGATTTTTTTAATTGAAGAAATCTGTGTTCTGCTAGTGAGATATGGTCGTGTTAAAGTGCGGTGATTGCTATGCACATAATTGATCACAGTGACAACTTGAATATCATTCTGATGTACTTGTTAATATACTCAGGTATCAAGAAGAAAGCCGGGATAGAAGAAACCATTCAGAAAAGGGAGATCAAGTCCAGCAACTATGTAAAATTCATTCTGTAACTGAGTTAACATTCAGCAACTATGTAAAATTCCATTGTCACATCCATTCTGTGTAATAATTCTAGACCCCATGCTGTAACATCCAACGGCTACTTAGCTAGTCAGCAAGCTATCCTTTTCCTAGTAAAACTGGTTTGCTACTCTTATTCATTGTCCATGGATTGAAACTATGGGTTGAATCCATAAATGGCATATGGTTTGGATTGGTGTCGGTGGAAAGCGCATGTAGTTTGGTTTGGTTTGGATGCTAGCTTAATTATTTTGGTTTGGTTTGGTTTGGTTGCTGGAGGTGTAGTCATATGGTTTGGGCTGGGTTTAGTTTGGATGTCAAACTATTCCTAGGTTTACGCACGCACACCTACGCATGCACACACCCGGACCCGACGCGCCCGACACGTCCGGTGCGCGCCCATACACGCACCAGCTGCGTCAGGAGCGACGCCGCGGCTTATTACGCCCAACAACCGAAGCATATAGTGTGCCGACTGAAAACTAGAATGCCTGGCAATGACTCTTAACAGAATTAGGCAAGCGGGAGGAGTCATGTGCTTGTGCCAACCGCTGAAGGCTCAAACTTCGTATTCACATTTGTCACTTCATCATACGTTCACAGAGAGTTCCTTTGCAATCTGCAAGCTTGCCTGCTAGGCCTGGATCAGTATTCCTTATAATGTCGTTTTACACCTATTCCCAACACCACCCATTCCCATTCCAGATCCTCACTTTTTGTGGTGCTAGCATTAAGATAAACTACCATGGTGATCACTTCAATGGAACCCTCTTCCACTTGTGTCTCAAACCTAGGTTGCCATACTGCTATGGAATTTGAGTGGCTCATGCCTGCTAACAGTGCTAGAGAAGTGACCCAGAAGGTATCCTACATATATATATATATATATATATATATATATATATATATATATATATATATATATATATATATATATATATATATATATATATATATATATATATATATATAGGCTAGCCAAGTTAGCGTTCATGACTGGAAGAACTCAAATATATTGCTCACTGCTCGTTGGCAATAATTGGTTCATTGCACACATCACCGTGTATGTACTTTGGATGGTTGAGATGTATAAATAGAAGACGTCAAAAAAGGACATACTCCAAACTCGGGCCACACATGCCTCTAGTAGTGCTCGAATTTATTACGAATGTACAGATCAACCTGGTTCTCATTTTGCATTGATGCTCTGGATGAAGCCTGCTCATCTTTTGGCAGATTGTGTATATTTTCTTCTATGACAATTCCTCCTGAGTAGTGGGGTGAAGTGATGATGTCCGGAGGCCGGACGGCGGTTAACATCAATGGGGAGGTTGGCCCATACTTCGCGACTGGCCAAGGGGTCCGACAGGGTGACCCGATCTCCCCATTCCTTTTCAACCTTGTGGTTGATGCGCTCGCCTCGATTCTGGATTTGGCCAAGCAGGCGGATCACATTAGGGGGATTTGTCCTCACCTTGTGACACCTGGGGGTCTAACTCACCTCCAGTACGCGGATGACACCATCATGATGGTCGAGGGCTCTGATGAGGATATCCAGAACCTTAAATTCCTCCTCCTCTGCTTCCAGGAGATGTCGGGCCTCAAAATAAACTTTGCCAAGAGCGAGGTAATGGTCATGGGATATTCCCAGAGAGAGGCCCAGCGGATTGCTAACCGTCTGAATTGCCGCCTGGGCTCCTTCCCAACAACCTATCTTGGCGTGCCCCTGAGCGATGCACGCCTCCTGGAAAAGGATTTTCGCCCACTAGTCGCCAAGCTCCAGCCTAGAATGGAGCCTTGGCAAGGGAGATGGCTCTCTAAAGCCGCTCGAGTGATTCTGATGAACTCCTCCCTTATTAGCTTACTGATGTACTTAATGGGATTCTATAGCCTTCATGAATCCTCCATCGAAATTATTAAATTGCTCTCCCGCTTCTTCCGGGCGGAGAGAACAATAAGCGTAAGTACCATATGGTCAAATGGTCTGAGATCTGCAAGCCTAAGGACCAGGGAGGCTTGGGAGTCATCTCCTCCAAGCGTATGAACATTGCCCTCCTGTCTAAATGGCTTTGGCGGATCCAGACGGAGGAGGTTGGCCTGTGGCTTCAGATTATTCGTAGGAAGTACCTTCGTGGGCAACCACTCGCGTTTGCCTCTAGATCTGGAGGATCCCAATTCTGGCAATCGGTGATCTCTCTACTTCCGGTCCTACGCATTGGGACCTCTATCCAGATAGGTTCTGGATCGGCCACCCTCTTTTGGTTGGACCGATGGGCGGGACCCTGCCCTTTTGCAGAGCGTTTTTACGCACTATTCTCTATCTGTGTTAGCCCGCAGATCTCTGTGGCCGCGACACTAGAGAACCTTGGAGCGATTGCCTTTCGCCGCACCTTCGGGGCGCTCGAACTTGTGCAATGGGATGAGTTACTCGAATGCATTGCCCTACCGAGTGAAGAGCAAACCTCTCACTCGGGGGCTTAGCTGCAGCCCAGTGCTCGCCTAAGTTATAAAAAATCCTACCGAGTGAAGAGCAAACCTCTCACTCGGGGGCTTAGCTGCAGCCCAGTGCTCGCCTAAGTTATAGAAATCCTACCGAGTGAAGAGCAAACCTCTCACTCGGAGGCTTAGCTGCAGCCCAGTGCTCGCCTAAGGAATAAGTCGACTGCAGAAAGCACTTTGCTGTGAACCTGCAAAGGACAATTCAAGCCAAAAGCAATCATATCCAAACATCAAATCCAAGTTTAGGTCGATACCTAAAGGAACCGAGAGTGCCCAGGCGCTAAGCCTGTTAAGGTTTATCGGTTACAATTCCACTCAACATACCGAGGCAAATTTAAAGTGTCGGGCTTAAAGGAAGTTTTTTACCCCTCCTGTGGAGGGCTGGAAGGAGCAACGAACTCATCAAGGTCGATTCCGTCTGTGATCCGGGTAGCAGCAGCGATGAAGGTTTCCATGAAGGACCTAAAGTCGTGTTTCTTGGTGTTGGCCACTCGGAGAGCCGCCAGCTTGTCTTCTCGCGCGTCTTTGCAATGGACTCGGGCCAGACACAGAGCAACATCAGCACCGCAACGAGCCGAGGACTTCTTCCACTCTTGCACTCGGTCAGGGACGGCGTTCAGTCGAGCCATCAGTGACTCGAGGTCATTCTGGAGTGTTGCCCTGGGCCAGAGCGTCGAGTCGATGCGGGACGTGGCAACCTTCAGCCTTGCAAGGTAGTCCACGACAGCTGCGACACGGGACTCTAGTCTGAAGACATTCATAGCAACTTCATCGTTCACTGGAGAATTGACGGGGTCAAGGTTTGGTTCCAAATGCTAGTCTCTTCTTCAAAGTTTCGGCTGACTTCGCAAGGACAAAACGCCGAGTCAAGACAGTGGTCGAATGGAAGCATCACAGTTGAAAATGTTGGTCGAGTGTAAAAGATTACCTTCGAGCATAAGGAACAATTTCTTGGCAAGACCACCCAGGAAGCCTTCCAGGTCATTCTTCTTCCCAGTCAACTGGTTGATCTTCTCGGTCAGAGTAGCCTTGTCAGTTTTCAGTCGGTCGACATCCTTGGTGGCAATCGCCAGAGCAGCTTTCAGATTGGTATTTTCCTGTTCAAGCTTGGTGACTGAAGCTAACTTCTTGTTAGCAAGTTTGGTCTTCTCAGCTAGCTCAAGGTCTTTCTTCTTCTGGGCTTCCTTCACCTTGCCTGCAAGTTACGGCAAAGTCAGATTTTGAAACAAATGGAAGGAAAAAGGAGTCGTCGAGGTCTCACCGAACATACCTTTGGTCTCCTCCTTCGCCTTCGTCAGATTCTCCTGCACCAGCTTCAGATCCAGCTCGAGCTGAATGTGCTTCTGCTCCAGCTCGGTATAGCGAGCCGCAAGGTCACAGGATTTCTACGAAGAACCGATCGACAAAATATCAAAGATAATTCACTTCCGAGTGGATAAGAGAAAATCACACGTTTCTAAGACTACAGCCGAATGCAAGCATTCGACCGTAGTCTCGGGGACTACACCCAGTGGGTGCACTCAGCGTGCCCCCACTAATTCTGTTCAAGACAGAGTCGACCAGTCAACCCCCCCCCCCAAAAAAAGACGTGCTCTTCAGGCTGTAGTCGACTGCAAACAGTCGACCACGCCTCGGGACTACACCTGGGTGCACTCAGCGTGCCCCACCGGTTTCAAATCCATTCGATCCAAATAATGACGAAAAGCCTTACTTATAAAGCCTAAGGCCGATCGCCAGATCGACCTTAGCCTTGGGGATTACACCCGGCGGGTGCACTCAGCGTGCCCCGCTAACCCGAGTTTTTTATCAACACACCTAGTGGGTGACTGCTATGAATTCCGAAAGAAAAGTTTTGATAGCATATCCTAACAGAACAGCGGTGGTCGATCGACCAAGCGTTGCTTTGAAGGGCGGAGCTGGCGTCGTAAGCTGCTTGGCTCGCATCCCGGATGGTCTTCATCCGCTCCATCATAGCCCCCGCCATGACGCTTCCTTGGCGTACCGGCTTGGTCCTCCGGGACGTGGTGCTTCGTGAAGAGAGAAGGTTGTGCGGCACTCAACGAAGTGGGATGAGCACTCGTCAACGGCACCACGAAAGACACGGTGTGTCGAGTGGTGTTCTCCCCCTCAGTGTTCAGAGTTTCAGGCACCGTCACATCCTGTGCCACCCGGCGGCAGATGCTTTCCTACTCCTTCAGTTTCAGCGGTTCCTCATCCTCATCATCATCGGAAGAGTGATAACAACATTGGATGGAGCTGCGAAAAGAATCGTAATCGAGATCACGAATCATCGACTAAAGACGAATTAAGAGTATAGTACCAGGATTTAAAGTTGCTGCGTCCTCCATCTCATGGTCTTCACCTTGCCTCAAGTCTCGAAGTTGCAGACCAAGTTCCAAAGAATCAGTCGAACTAGCTCAAGTATCAACCAGAGATAAAGCTTGTACAAAACAAGGAGACTCAAGTAACATGTTTACCCTGATATGGTGGGGATGGACACCTTCATCTTCGGCAGGAGCTTGATGGGCTTTGACGGAGCCACCTTCGACTGCTTCGGCGCCTTTTCAGTCGGCACCGGAGAAGCGGTCCGAGGCGTTTGGTCGATCAGGGACGATCAGAACCCCTTACCGCGTTCAGTCGCGGGGTCATTGACAAGTTTCGACCGCCTTTCCGAGCGCGGCGGTGCAACCTCCTCCTCCTCCTCTTCTTCGTCCTCGTCATCGTCGTCGTCGTCATCGTCATCTTCGGCAGCGTCTGAGTCCCACTCCTCCTAGCTCTCGCCCCCGCTGGCTTCTCCCTCCTCAGTCGGAGCCTGAGCTCCATTGGGCATCGAGTACAGCTCGGTGAGGGCCTGAAAGACGTCAAGCCAGAGATCAACCGACCAACTTACAGAACATACAGAAACAAATACGACAAGTATACAATGGAAGGCGGAGCAGAAGTACCTTGTCTGGAACGCTGTGATGGTCGAGTGGAGGAATCCTCCTGGATCCACGGGGATTGTCCTTGTTCCCAGTGACCGCAGCCATCCACCTTTCCACCGTGGCGTCGTCGACTGCCTCCGGGTGGACCCGAGTCTCGTCTTCAGTTCCGCAGTACAACCACATGCAATGGCTCCAGAACTGAAGGGGCTGGATGCGTCGCCGAAGGAAAACTTCCAAAAGGTCCATGCCAGTAACGCCGTCCCGAACCAACTGCACCACGCGATCCATCAACATCTTCACGTTAGCTCTCTCCTCCGGAATCACCTTCAGAGAGGAGGGCTTGTTCACTCGGTCCATGGTGAATGGCGGGAGTCCACTCGACTGTCCCGGCGTCGACTCATTCTTGCAGTAGAACCAGGTCGACTACCAGCCCCTGACCGACTCGGGAAACGTCACGGCTGGGAAGGTGCTCTTGTTCCGCACTTGAATCCCCAGGCCCCCGCACATTTGGACAACTTGGGTTTTCTCATCGCCTGGACTCGCTTTCTTCACGGTCTGAGAGCGACACGTGAAGATGTGCTTGAACAAGCCCCAGTGCGGTCGACAGCCCAGGAAATTTTCACACATGGATACAAACGCAGCAAGATACGCGATGGAGTTCGGGGTGAAGTGGTGGAGTTGGGCTCCAAAGAAGTTCAAAAAACCATGAAAGAAAACACTTGGTGGCAGAGAAAATCCGCGATCGACATGAGTTGCCAGGAGCACGCACTCACCCTCTTCCGGCTAAGGTTGCCATTCTTTCCCTGGAAGCCTTGCGACGTCGTGGGGGATCAGCCCGTCGTCGGCCATGTCGAGGAGGTCCTTCTCCCTGATGGTCGACTGGGTCCAATCTCCCTGGACCCAGCCCTTCGGCAGGCGGGATCTAGAGGAAGACCCGCCGCGGCTGGTGGATCTCCCCTTCGCCTTCTCCGCCGCCGACGCCTTCTTTGCGCGCTCCAGCACCGCCGTCTTATCCTTGACCATGGCTGCCGGCGAGATGCGCGAAGAGGGACTTTGCGGAGGTGGAAGCGGCTGCGTTGGGCGGAGACGAGGAGAGCAGAGAAGAAAGAATGAAGCACTGTTCAGAAAACCCTCGCTGGTCGCATTTATAACGTCCCTTCCGAGTGGATGATAGGTGGACCCGGTAAATCTAATCATATCCCGAAACAGTTGCATTGACGTGATACGTGGCGGAAAAAGCGGCGCGGGGATCGAGGCGTCTATGTCCTATCCTTTCCGAACGCCGCGGTCCGCCCCGCTTCGCGCGCTTCCCCAAATTTCGTATCCCGTGGAATCCGCGAACGGCAGATCAGTCTGTCAGACGCGGGATCTCCTGCGATCCGTCGCTCGGGAACCGGTGAGGTCTGAAAAGTCACTCGATGAAAGACAAGAATGGATCGAGTCGACTGAAGAAAAGTTGCTCGTTATCAACAAAGAAGATCTTGATCTAGAACGACGCATAGCCAGTATGCAAAAGTCAATTGGAAACATCACCAACTCCTTCCTCACTCAAGCCTCAATCCATTCGGGGGCTAATGATGGATTCATGTACCTAGGGTAGGGTCATAGACCTGATCTAAGTGCCCTACCCAAGGACACCTTTAGAAGAGGTCACCTTCCAGTCGACCTACGAGGGACCCACTCGACTGGATTGAAGGACTCGACCATGAAGACTCACTCGACCATGAAGACTCACTCGACCACCAGAAGGTCAGAAGGCACTCTGCACTGCAACGGCCTGTAATTGAATAGACTTTATGGCGGTTAAGACACTTTATGTGGGCGCTACAATGCGCCTGCACTTAATGTACTTTAAACCCTCCATTACGTAATGGCAGGGGGGTCTGGCGTACTTATATAAGCCACCCCCTCCACAGTGTAAGGGTTCGCACTCACAAACACATACACACATAATCCACTCGACCGCCTCAGGGCACCGAGACGTAGGGCTTTTACTTCCTCCGAGAAGGGCCTGAACTCGTACATCGCTTGTGTTTACAACCTCTCCATAGCTAGGACCTTGCCTCTCCATACCTACCCCCACTCTACTTTCAGGCTTAGAACCACGACACCTACCATTAATGCGGCGGACGGAGCTGAGCTGGCTACAATTTTGGGTGGGACTCGCTTGTCGGACGCAAGCGTCCAGACTCCTCTAGAACTCTGCTGATTTGGGATCGGCCTAGGGGATTTTAGATGGGTGTATGCATTGAAGGCCTAAAAGTGTCTGAACCATCATGTTCAAACATTCGGGGGCGATTGGGTGAGCCGTGTTGGAGATGCCTTGGGAACTCCCTACTTGGCAGCCGATAGAGATGAGTGTTAAGACACCTCGATGGATGCCTCAGCCTACCAGGGGTGGGCAAACTGAATATTGATGTCGATTTTGACGGGGTTGAGATCCTCTGTAGTACTATACGGTGCATTACTGGAGATGACGTGTGGACCCGGGCCTACATGTGAATGACTGTACTGCACGGTGCGCTACAATAGAGGATCTCGACCCGCTTTGATGACAGCTCCGGGTAAACATCGGCGAGTGCATTTTTTTTAATTATGTAGGTGGTGTGCTTCCGGACTATGACAGTGCAAAGGAGGCAGAAATCATGTTGTATGAGCTTAGGGTTGACATGCATATGATAGTTGAAGATATAACTGGCCATCCGTCGAGCCGGGCCGGGCCAAACAAAGCCCGGGCCCGACCCCACCCGGCCAGCAGGCCCAAGCTCGTCCCGTCAGTGAAAAAGCATGCCGTGCTTCTTCCCTAAAATGCAAAAAAGCCAAATCCAAGCCAGGCTTGGCCCGGCCCGCCCTTCGGGCTCAGATTTCACGTCCAGGCTCGGGCCATAGGCAAGACCAGGCCAAGGTCGGGTCGGGCTTTTTCAGGCTGGGTATCCCATGACTAGGTATAGTTGAAGATGACTATCCCTCAAAAAAAAAAAAAGTTGAAGATGACTGTCCATAGCCTTTTGACGAGCTCAATCTTCTTAGGTGGCACATCAGCCATTTACTCGATGCCCTTCGGTAGCCCTTACAGGGACTGCAACGACACAAAAGCGACAGGTGTGCGTGCACATGCGGGAGTCTAGCGAGGTCGTTCGTCGTCATTGGTGTGTAGGGCGGACGCTCATAAGGTGCTTGTGTATGATAGAAATGGGAGGAGGGGAGAGAAAACGAGTGACATGTCGGCGGTCTCATCTCGTTTCAGGTTTTAAACGAATTCTATCTAGTTTCAAAACACAAGAGGCTGAATGCCGACAAAAAAGACGAGGTCAATTTTATTTTACACTTGAGGACCAGAAATATACTTCGCTCTTTGTTCTTTTTTTTTGTTATCTTTTCAATGACTGAGAAAATGCAGTTCAATGCTCAAACTACTACTCCCTACGTTTCAAAATACATGATCCAACTTCATATACTAACTTTATATTAAAGTTAGTATAAAATTGGATCATTTGAGGCTGAGTCTCTACTATTAAAGGAGGATCGAACGTCGTGATGGTTCGACCTCCATCGAGCACCCCTCCTGTCGCTAGCTTTCCCACCCACGTCCTCCCACCGATTTTTTTCAGTCCCTCTGACGACCAGATTCGACCTCCATCGAGCCCCCCTCCTATCGCTAGCTTTCCCTCCCACATCCTCCCACCAATTTTTTTCAATCCCTCTGAAAACCAGATACAAGTAAACAAGGGAATCAAGCGGTTCAATCAACACCTTCCTCCTCACCTCGTACCGTCTACACACAACCTGGGCAAAAAAAAAACAATGGTTCGACCTCCCGTCGCACGATCTACGCAGCAAAACCAGCACACGATCAACCCTGCTTTTTTCGCATTCAATAGGCGCTTTTGCCCACGATCTATCCACCTGAAGCCCACGCACACCACGTCCGTCTCTCCCACCCTGTACTTCTTCGCAGCCGCCGCCGCAGCCGCAACCGCCGATCTGCTGTCATGCTGCCACACCGATCTGCTCTCCCCACTCTCCTTTCTCCTTGATATGGTGCCGAGTTCCTCCGCACACCTGCTCCTCGGGCCGTTGCGGCACCGGCGGTGCATGCTGCTGCTGGGTTCGGGTACGCGACGCCCTTCACTGGTGTGCCACCAACGACGAGCCGGCGCACCGTCGTTGTCCCCTTCTGCATGGGCCGACCTGGACGGAAGGCTGCTGATCCTCCAGGCGGCGCGGCTTTCACCACCACTGGCGCGCCGTCCTCGACTGAGAGGTGGCGGCTCGACTTCCTCCGATCTGGTGGTAGGACGAAATCCCTTTCTCTCTTGCTTCTATGCTTGATTTGGTTCTGTTTTTGTGCTGATCTGGTTTACTTTCATGGGCGTTTTGAGTTACTTGCAGTACGAAATCTTTCCACTCTTTAGATAACTCATGATCCAACCTTTGTACTCACGGTTCAGTATAAAATAGTACAGGAAATATTCTATATTTTACGGTCACAGTGTACATGGTGAAAAATATTCTATATTTTCTTTTCTATTGATACAACAATGATGTATGATTATTATATGGCATCCAAATGAGGCATGTGATTGTAATATGATGTGTTTGTGAAATGCGAGCAGTAGCCAGTACATATTTTCCTCTTGTGATTTTGATAGCTTGGTGATGGTGGGCCAAGCCACCAAGCATCGACACACATCCTAATCAATTCGGTTTGGTGTCATCTTGGATCTGACTAATTTTCTTCTTATTTTGCATGAAGTTCTAATGGATTAATATTCTTGTAGGTTGATTTGAATCCCCGGGTATGTGGTTATGCATGAGCTGTCGAAGCAAAGGTGTGTGCCGGCTGGAGCTGATTTATTGGGCTGTAATTACTCTTAAATATTGTCTGTACTGAATTGCCAAAATTAGATTTATTTGTTTCTCTCTCCTGAGCAAATTTTTATAACACTGCTACTCAAATATAAATTGTGTTTCTCTCTCCTGCATTTTTGCATCGTCATCCATAAAAAAAATGATGGGATTTGGTCCAGGTGAGAACATACAAGACCGTAACGATCAACCTGTTTTAATTTACTGAAACTGGGTAGACGCTAGACAGAGACGCGATTACCCTTGGTATAGCTCCAAAGAATTTTAATGTGCCAATTAAATGTGATGCTTGGTGGTAGATTGGAAGCTTGCTACATGTTTTTCTCAATGGGCATACTTGCTGTTGTCTTGCCAAAGTCCAAGTTTATACAATTATGCTTCTGTAACTACAATGCCAGTACATTATGCTAGGTATGTGCCTCTTTAGTGGTCTCTTTCTGGTTTGTTTTGTGTTTTCTGTTTAGTTATGGGGTGCCTAATTCTTTAGTAATACTGCATTGTTTTGCAAAATTATGGCCTAACTTTACTGGGCAGAATTATGGCCTAACTTTACTGTACACTTGCAATTTTTCTCCTGCATGATCTTCCAAATGGTGTTAAAATTTACTGGGCAGAATTATAGACAGGTTTATGAAGGACACAAAACACCATAACATGATTTAGCTGCAGCTCATGAAGTGCTGAACTGCTGATCACGTTGCTTCACGAAAGGTTCACATTATAATTAGCAATCTCAATCGGTTTTCACAAACATACAAATGTTAATACCCTTTTCAGTGAGCTTTTTACCATGTGAATCTTGTCTGTTTAATATGTCCCATAATCCTGAGAATAATCATGACCATTGATGAAATCCAGCTCTCTCTTTTTTTGAAAAAATGCTAGGAAAAAAAGTTCATAGTGATTTTTCCTTTTCTGTGAGAGCTGACATAGTTTAAAAAGAGTGCACTTCCGGCCATGCTTAATTGTAGGATAAAATGACCACGGAGTTAGTCATGATCAAGTTGACTGAAGCATGTGTATCCAAACTGATACATGTACTGCATTATGTCTTTTGAACGGAGATATGGACATGCTTTGTGCTTGTATTTGTAGTTTAGTGAGTTTACTCCTTCTTCTCGGACAAACTTAAAATTCCAAATGTTTACTGGGAATGTGTTTTGATCCTAGAGTGGAGATGCAGAAAGCAAGTGTGAAAAAGACACCAAAGTTTGTCAGTACTAGCTCGATGCATGCCTTTGTGAAACTGAATGGCTTTTTACCACACCTCGTGACATCTTTCTGAGTAGCTGAGAACTAATAAAAAACAAGTTTAATTATTTTCATCGTGCTATACATTGATTTTGGTGTGCCCTCGACACTCCTATGCATGGCGCATTTGACCTATTAAGTGAACTTTTTCTTAAAATCCAGCACCATTATGTTGTAATGATCAAGCTTTTCGTCGACTGCAAAAGTTCCAACAAAATATTATGTTGTTTATTTCTCTCCTAAATCACTATTTGTTACAAAAATAGTGAAAGAAATAAACAACATAATCTTCGGTATGTTTAAAAATAGGATATCTGGTATTGTGGTTTTAAAATTTGTTGGATATAAACTGGCAACAATATCATGTGAACTTGGATTTATAGATGTCTTAGTATTAATTTGATATGTCAACTAACAGTAGCACATCTCTAACAATGATACAGGAAGAATTGTTGTGTGTTTGTAGGAAACACTATATAATGTGTTTCACTTAATGTATCTTGTTAGTTGTCAGGTCATAATGGAGAATCATGTGTTGTAACAAAGAGAGTGAAAATAGAGTCGAGGACCAGACGTGAAGGGTGAAATTGAGGAAATGAATTGTTCTGTAGTGGTCGCTTTGGCTACTGTCAGATTTGTTCGTCAAGAAGGCATCCCAAGAACCCAGCCCAATTTTACACCCTTTGACATTAAGCCTTCTTTGCCTGGTTTTCATAGTTGTGCATTATAATTGCATGGTGTTTCGGTCAGAATTTGATGCGAGAGATATATGCTTCCAAGATGTGGCAAGAAGCATATAGTGGTGCAAGAATATGTGTAGCCATTAGGAACAACAGCTATGCGTCCATGACTAACACCAACAATGCTAGAGTAAGGGTGGATGAACAGAATGGTGGTGGGCCAAGAGGGAAGGGAGAAATATTTCACTTTCGTTGCGTGCAAAAAAAGGGTGCCCAATGAAACACAAAGGCTGACTTGGAGCAAAGCAGCGAATGAACATAAATGAAAATCACGTACTGCCATCTTCTGCACACATTTTTGAATTAAGATAAATATATAATTTTAAAACAAATATATATATAATCATAATGTCTACATTTTGTTTCGTATCCGTGGCAACGCACGGGCATTCGACTGGTATTAGTAGAAGTTGAAAACCGAGGACATTTGTCCTGAAATCGGCCCCCGCGCCAAGCGATCAGCATCGGTCTGCGGTCTCCCGTTTTGGAGGCGGTCAAACGGTCAACGAATGCAGAGGGGGCGTGGCTGTTCAGGTGGGCCCACCCCGCAGAGCCCATCGTCTGCAAAGCGAGCATGATTTTAGCCTGGCGCTCGCTGCTCTCACCCACTAGACGCACGCCACGCGTCCCCGCGACGCTTCTTTCCTTCCCGTAAACCCCCCCATCGCCGTGCCCACCTCCATTCCATTCCACCCCGCGCCGCCACCATGTGTTTCCTCAAACTACTTCTCCTCCGCTTCCTCGGGCTCCCCACCCACCGACCGGCGGCGGCGGCGAGCGACGATGACCTAGACTCAATCCTGATCCAGGCCATGTGCGCCGCCAGGAACATCCGGGCGCAGCGCGACCGCCTCCTGCAGCACCAGCTCCGGCTGCAGCAGCCCACCACGGCCGACCACGCGCGCGCGGCCATGCTCGAGAAGCTCGTCTCCGGCCTCGTCCACGCCAGCGACGCCCACTCCATGGGCCTCGAGGCCGGGTCCCGCTACCTCGCCACCTGCCTTGAGATGGCCGCCCGGAGCGGCGCCCGCCTCGACCTCGACCTCGCCCTCGCCGACATGCCGGACGAGCAGCTCTACGACGCGCTCCTCGCCCAGGCGCAGCGCCTCCCCGCGCGCCCGGCCACCCTCACGGATGCCTTCTCCCGCGTCGAGGCCTCCTTCCACGCCGTCAAGCTGGCCCAGGAGCACCACCTCCCGCGCTGCATCGACCACCTCGTCAAGATCGCCCGCGCGCCCCCGGGTCACGGCCCACGCCGCTGCCGCCGCCGTGGCCGCAAGCCCGGCCCCTCGGACGCCTCCGGTGATCCCAGGATGGAGGTGGCGGCCATCGGCAGCATGGACGAGGCACGCACCTACCTCGACCGCGCGTGCACGCTCGCGAGCCTCGCCGTCCAGCACATCAACGTCGCCGTCGCCACCATCTCCCGCTTCCTCGACCCGGAGGATGTCGCCGGCACAGCCGCCTTCGCCAACCAAGTGGCCATCATGAATTAGGTGCGTACACTGCTAGACGATCACTTTGGATGCAGCAGACGGAATCGACGCAAGGAGCAACTCCATCAAAGTAGCTATTTTTATTCATCTTATCGAGGCAGTCAAGCAATGAAGGGTGTGGAATCCCTTGCATTACCGATTGAAGCTCACCTTGATTTCAGTTCAATTTAGTTATGTTCTTCACTCTGCGTAACGCGACGGGCGCGATGCCGGCCGTATCTGAATCTTACGGCGATCGGATGAGACTTGTCAAAATGTGATATTTTGGAGATGCGGTGCTATGTTTTGCTTAATTGATCATGTCTTGTTCGGTGTGATACTTGGCTACTGATGTTTATTCACGTTTGCGCTTTGCGAATCTGTTCATGTTTTGCATTGCATATTTGCATGACAGTAGTCTGGTTGGGTTCTAAACTTCTAATGATAGTCACCATGAAAATTAACAAGTTTTTTCCCTTGCCACATCACTAGTAGAAAAAGGGTCAAATGTGAAGCACATTAGTGCCGGTTTGTATTAGAGCCGGCACTAATGTATACATTAGTGCCGGTTCCAACGGATAGCCGGGCCGCTCTCATTAGTACCGGTTCGTGGCTAACCTTTAGCACCGGTTTGTGCCACGAACCGGTACTAATGAGAGTGGTGGCAGGATGTTGTCAGTCTGGGCCCCCTCCAGCACCTTTAGTACCGGTTCGTGCCACGAACCGGTACTAAAGGTCGTCCTACATAAACCCTTCGTCCACCCGAGCTCGCTCTGTTCTTCCCCTTTCCCCTCTCCTCTCTGTTCTTCCCCTCTTCCTCTCGAGCTCATCACACATTTTGCCCAAAATTTGTCAAGATTTGAAGGCCCCCATCCATTCAAATGATCACAAAGGTTAGCAACTTTGTCCTTTCATCTCTCATTGCTAGATTAGCTCTGGCAATGCTTTATATAGTTACTAATTTGTGAGTTTAGTAATTTGAGAGGAAATATATATATGTGCTAGTATTTGATTTATATGCAATTTGAGGTCAAAAATAACACTTAGTTTGCATATGTAGGTGTGGTTTACTTAGTGCCTTCTAAATCTCCGTCGTAACCACCGCCGATCGCCCTTGCTGTCCGTCACCGGCACCACCTTGTGGTGAGCCTCTTGTTCATGTAATTTTATATAAAAATTGATGTTTGTGTGATTTGGATATATAGTTAATCATGTAATAATTATCTTACCCGTCGTTGTTTGTTATACATAGTGCCATGGTTTTGATATCCGTCCCGTCGGCCCTCATCCTTGTTATGATTCGGATGTGGTATATTCTCTTTAAAACTATTAGTTGCATTTCGTGTTTATGACAAATTATGCCCATCAAGTTGACATAGATATTTTTATCTAGGAGGTATGTGAACCGGAAATTCCAACCGACCCTATTGTCGAGAGGTTAAATTTAGTTGAAAGAGAAAACGAGTACTTGAAAGAAAAATTGAAAAGAATTGAGGGGGAGAAGATGGAATTGGAGTTGCATGTTGCCGATGTCGTCGATGATCACAAGATCAAGATGGAGAAAATGCGCTTGAAGAATAGAAAGATTAGAAAATATGCCATCGATAGTGAGGCTTGGTATCATTATGTTGTTGGATCAATTGTTACCTTAGTTGCGATATTGATCGCATTTGTTGTTGCATTTAAATGCTTTAGCTAGAGAGTTATTTGTTTGTTGCATTTAAGTGTTGTATGAACTGTATGTATGAACTTGTATTAATTTGGTCTATTCGTGTTGTGTAATGAAGATGAGCCGGCAATGGATGTACGATGACCGATGCTCACCCCAGTTCGTTGAGGGCGTGCATACTTTTCTTCTTATGGCCGAGGCAAACAAGCGGGCGGATGGTTTTATGCCTTGTCCATGTGGTGTCTGTAAGAATGGTCACAATTACTCTCGCCAAGAACCATTCACGCCCACTGTTTGAGTCCGGTTTCATGCCCCACTATAATGTTTGGACCAAGCACGGAGAAAGAGGGGTTATGATGGAAGACAATGAAGAAGAAGAGGACGACGACAGCTATCCCGCCATGGGTTCCCTGAATACGATGATACAACAATGGGGAAGAAGCTGAGCCGGTAATGCGGAAGAAGCTGAGCCGCAATGCGGTAAGAAGTTGAAGAAGAGGCATCGATGAGCCCGTTGATGATCTAGGTCGGGCCATTGCCGATGCAAAGAGAAACTGCAAGTGATTTGGAGAAGAAGAAGTTGCAAAGGCATGTTAGAGGATCACAAAAATTGTTGTACCCAATTGCGTGGGTGACAAGAAAAAGCTGGGCACCACAATCGAATTGCTGCAATGGAAGGCGAGAATGGTGTATCCGACAAGGATTTGGAAAGTTCTTGGTAATGATAAAGGATATGCTTCCAAAGGACAACGAATTGCCCGAGAGTACGTCTGAAGCAAAGAAGGCTGTCGCCCTCTAGGGTTAGAGGTGCAAAAGATACATGCATGCCCTAATGATTGCATCCAGATCGCGGTGAGTACAAGGATTTGAACGCTTGCCGGTATGTGGTGCATTGCGCTATAAGATCAGCCGCGATGAGCTGGTGATGTCGAGGGCGAGCACCCGAAGAAGATTCTGCCAAGGTGATGTGGTATTCTCCTATAATACCACGGTTGAAACGCTTGTTCCAAAACAAAGAGCATGCCAAGGCGATGAGATGGCACAGAGAAGACCGTAAGAAAGACGGAAAGTTGAGAGTACCACGACGGGTCGCAGTGGAGAAAAATCGAAAGAAAGTACGGGAAGGAGTTTGCGATGACGCAAGAAGCGTATGGTTTGGTCTAAGAGCAGATGGCATTAATCCTTTTGGGGAGCAGAGCAGCAACCATAGCACCTGGCCCGTGACTCTATGTTTGTATAACCTTCCTCCTTGGTTGTGCATGAAGCGGAAGTTCATTATGATGCCGTGCTCATCCAAGGCCCTAAGCAACCCGGCAACGACATTGATGTGTACCTAAGGCCATTAGTTGAAGAACTCTTACAGCTGTGGAATGGAACAGTGTACATGCGTGGGATGAGCACATGGGGAAGAATTTGACTTCAAAGGCGTTGCTGTTCGTGACCATCAATGATTGGCCTTCTCTCGAACCTTCGTGACGCATACAAACAAGGGATACCGCGGATGCACGACTGTTTGGATGATACCGACGATATATATTTGAATAGTTGTAAGAAGAATGTGTACCGGACATCGTCGATTTCTTCCGAGCAGCATCCCGTAAGAAAGAAAGGCAAGCATTTCAAAGGTGAGGCGGATCACCGGACGAAGCCTCGCCATCGTCTTCGGTGCTGATGTACATGATATGGTCAAGGATTTGAAGGTGATATTTGGAAAGGGTCCTGGCGGACAACCTGTTCCGAAGGACGCGGACGGACGCGCACCCATGTGGAAGAAGAAATCTATATTTTGGGACCTGCCATATTGTAAAGACCTAGAGGTCTGCTCCGCAATCGACGTGATGCACGTCACGAAGAATCTTTGCGTGACCCTGCTTGGCTTCTTGGGCGTGTATGGGAAGACAAAAGATACACCTGAGGCATGGGAGGACCAGCAACGTATGCACGGAGAAGATGGCATACATCAGGGTCATGCAAGCTACGCTCTTAGCAAAGAAGAGAAGGAAATATTCTTTGAATGCCTGCTCAGTATTAAGGTACCGTCTGGCTTCTCGTCGAATATAAAGGGAATACTAAACATGGCGAGAAAAAGTTCCGAACCTAAAGTCTCATGATCGCCACGTGATTATGACGCAATCGCTTCCGGTTGCATTGAGGGGCTTCTACGGAAAACGTTCGATTAGCCATTGTGAAGCTATGTGCATTTCTCAATGCAATCTCGAAGGTAATCGATCCGAAATCATACCAAGGTTCTGAGAATGATTTGGTGCAATGTCTTATCGTTTCGAGTTGGTGTTCCCACCATCCTTCTTCAACATCATGGCGCACGTCCTAGTTCACCTATCTTGAAGAGATTAACGTTTTGGGTCCTGTATTTCTACACAATATGTTCCCTTTGAAAGGTTCATGGGAGTCTTAAAGAAATATGTTCATAACCGTGCTAGGCCGAAGGAAGCATCTCCAAGGGCCATCAAAATGAGGAGGTCATTGAGTTTTGTATTGACTTTATTCGACCTTAAGCCGATTGGTGTTCTGAATCGCGGCATAAGGGCGCATCGATGGAAAAGGCACGCTAGGAGGGGAACAAATAATATGTATGGACGGACATTCTCTCACCAAGCACACTACACAGCCTCGATGAATTCCACCTTGGTGGCTCCGTATATGGATGAACACAAGAATTTGCTACGCTCCAAACACCCGAGCGGTCGATGAGTGGATTACACGTGAACAAACCAGAGTTTACGCCAACTGGTTGCGGACACGCACCATGCATGCCACCTCTATTGAAGATGACCTGTACTTGCTGTCCCGATTACCATCTTGAATATAATGACTTTCAAAGGGTACGAGATAAATGGTAATACATTTTACACGATTGCCCAAGATAAGAAGAGCACCAACCAAAATAGTGGTGTCCGCTTTGATGCGAAACCAAGACGGAAAGGAAACATATTATGGTTATATACAGGACATATGGGAACTTTACTATCGACGTGGTTTAAAGGTCCCTTTGTTTCGTGCAAATGGGTCAATATGACACGAGGCGGGTAACGGAAGACCCGCGATGCGGAATGACAACAAGGATCTCAACAATCTTATGTCTGCAGACGAACCATTCGTCCTAGCCAATGATGTGGCACAGGTTTTCTATGTGAAGGACATGTCTACCAAGCCAAGAAAAAGAAAAGATAAGGAAGCGAATGCATCGTCACGATGAGCCAAAGCGGCACATAGTTCTTTACGGGAAGAGAAACATCGTGGGAGTGGATGACAAGACAGACAAGTCGAAGATTATGAAAAGTTTGATGAAATTGCTCCATTCACGGTGAATATTGACCCGAGCATCCCGTTAAATGATGAAGATTTTCCATGGTTACGGCGCAAAGGGACACACGCTGAAGAAAAAGTTTCACACCCAAAGATCTGGGATGTGATCGGCTTCACTATCATCACTTTCTTCGTGTTTCACACCCGGAGGGAATGTCTGTAATAGTTAGGGTTGTTATGTGTTTTGGCATTTGAAACGAAGAAATTATATGTGCAAACAAATTCTTTTCATGCATTTACTGATTTTTTTCCATTTAAATGACCCTGAAATTGAAAAGCAATTCAAATAAACTCGAAAAGGTTGAAAGTTGGCATGGTATCATAATTTCATATAAATAGCATGTGCAAGAAAGTAGAGAGGGTTACGACAAAACTGGATGCACTTCGTACAAAATGGACAATCTCTTTCAAGTATCGGGGTTTCATTTAAAACTGAACTGTTACAAAGGCATTTCATTTTTAAATAACCTAAGCATTACTAAATTGAATATAATGATAAAACACACTAATATTGAACATAAGAAAAAAGAATCACTGGTAAAACTTTTTTCAAAGTTAAGTTATTCACAAACTAGTGATTCACACAAATTTCAAATAATTCAAAATTTAAACTATTCAAATTTGAAATCTACTGGCACTAAGAGAAAGTTTGTAATTTTTTGTACCTAAAGCAAAAATATTCACAAAGAAACTCTAAATACAACAAAAAACAACTCAAAAATAAATAAAACAAAAAAAATAAAGCAAAAAAAATAAAGCAAAAAAAGCCCGCCTACTGGGCCAAAGCGGCCTGCATACGACCAGCGATACAACCTTTCATTGGACCAAGATGCAGGCCCGCGAAGGCCCAGTAGGCCCACAAGGCGAGGAGGACAGGTAGGCCCAGTAGGCCTGAATAGGAGAGGAGCTCGAGAGCTACCGCCTGACTGGGCTTATAAACCGGTCTATGTAGCCCTCGACTAGCGAGGTGGGACTAAACTTGCAAGACCGCACCGGCGCCAATAAGACCCCTTAGTACGGGTCGTGGCACAAACCGGTACTAAAGGGGGCCTTTAGTACCGTTTGTGCCACCACCCGTACTATCTTCCCGCCGCTTGGCCTGGCCAAAACAGACCTTTAGTACCGGTTGGTGGCTCCAACCGGTACTAAAGGTGCCTTCTATATAACTAAACACTTCAAAATTTAAATGCTTTCTCATCTCCTCTGCTTCTTCTCCTCTCGCACTGCCGCCGCCGACCCGTCGTCGCCGCCCTTCGCCGCCCATCGCCGCCGCCCGTCCCGTCGCCGCCGCCCGTCCCCGTCGCCGCCGCCCGTCCCCGTCGCCGCCTCCCGTCGCTGTCTTGTATCCCGCCGCCGCCCGCCGCCGCCGCCTGCCCATACGTCCCGTCCCGTCGTCGCCGCCCGTCATCGCCGCGCCGTCGCCGCCCCGCCAGCGCAGCCATTGCCGCCTCTCACCTAGCCGGCCGTGAGCTACCACACACACACATACATTGTTAGAATTGTTAGAATTGTTAGAAATGTTTGAAATTGTTAGATTTGTTAGAAATGTTTGAAATTGTAGAAATTTTTCTGTTTTTAGAAATAGTTAGAAATGTTAGAATTGTTAGATTTGTTAGAAATGTTTGAAATTATAGAAATTTTTCTGTTTTTAGTTATAGAAATATATAGTTATAAAAAGTTAGAATTGTTAGAAATTTTTCTGTTTTTAGTTATAGAAATAGTTATAAAAATGTTAGTTATATATATAGAAATGTTATAATTTTTTTCTGTTTTTAGTTCTAAAATATTAGAAATGTTATAGAAATGTTAGTTATATATAGCATTGTTAGAAATGTTATAGAAATGTTAGTTATATATATAGAAATGTTAGAAATTTTAGTTATCAAAATCCAATCATTAAAAAATGTTACTTTTTATGGCATATAGCTAGTATTTGTTCTCGGCGATGCCCGCCCGCATCCTCGCCGTCGACCCGTCTGCGACGACGTCCAGCCGACCCATGTCCGGACTGGCTCCTGGCCGGCACCTTGGAGGTGCTGCTTGAGGGCGCGCCGCTTGACGAGGAACCCAACCGCGGGTCGATCGTCGACCTCGATCTCGTTTGGTGGCGTTCGCGTGGGCGATTTGGTGCGGAGGACCCGGCCCCGCCGGAGGTGGTACGTCGCCGTGTCGGGAGGAGGACGAGCACGTCCATCGCTACATGGTTGCGTTAGAGGCGGCAGGTTCTCCAATACGTGGCGATATCTTGAGGATCTCACATCAGCTATGATCTGTGAGGGTTCCTTCTCTTTGGTGTCCACTTGCCTTGCCCGGAGGAACCGCGAGTGTCCTAGATTCTTCAGTAGTATTCGATCTTTATTAGCTAATATTCTTGAGCCGACGATGTATTCGAGATTATATCTATTATTCGGGCGATGTATTCGAGATTATATCTATTATTCGACGATGTATTCGAGATTATATCTATTATTCGGGCGATGTATTCGAGATTATATCTATTATTCTCGGGCGATGTATTCGAGATTATATCTATTATTCGGGCGATGTATTCGAGATTATATCTATTATTCGAGATTTGAATACTAAATTGTTTTATATTTCTTTTGGATTAGTTAAACAAAAGCTATGGCGCACAATACCGACAGAGAGGGAGAATGCACCATGTTCGATATGATACGCAAGCGAGATGATAATCAAAATGAAGAATATTATGACGGCTCCGAATTTCTAAACAACACCGGAGAGGGTGATATGATATTCGATCACGACGAAGTCATGAATGATTATGAGGATGACGAAGAACATGATCCTGAAACAACAAACACCGACGAGGTATATATATATATTTATATAAGCAGGTATCTGGTGATCATCACATGTTTTAAATGACTTGAAGATATATTAACGAATCGATCTTTGTTCTTTCAGCCATCCGGATCGAGCAAATCTTCAGAAAAAAGGACGAAACGAGGCCCGAACAAAAAGTTGAAGCCGGGCGTAAAGTGCAATATCGAGGCATGCGACCGTACTGGCAAACCAATAGCGCCTAAGAAGATTGCGAACAAGTTCGTTCGTCGGTCACGGAGTTCTTGTGAAGGACCAACTCGATCAAACTTCAAGAATGGAGGGCGCCAAAGAAAGCCACATCCAGATGTTACTTATGTCGACAAGAATCAAAAAGATCTGCTTTGGGATACTCTCATGGAACATTTCACCCTACCGGATCATTTCACGTAAGCGAGATGTGCGAGAAAGTCAAAGAGGCTGCTCTTAAGATGATGGCGAATGCATTCAAGAACTACAAGAATGGTGAATGGAACAAGTACGTCGGCGGAGGAAGGAAGACTCCAGATTCAAGGAACACTAGAGAACCAACGTGATCATTGGGCGATTCGTGAAATTCAAGGATTCGGAATTAGCTAAGGAACGGTCGAGAATAAACAAGAAGAATGCGAAAAGAAGGATAAGTTCCATAAGTGGGGCCGGTGGCTATCGGTGGCAATGCCTAAGTGGGATAAGTCTGAGAAAGAGATGGAGGATGCAGGTGTCACTCCGGTTACTAAGAGCTGGCCCGTCAGGGTCAGGACTTGGTTCTATGCGCATGGGGGGGAGTTGGACCGGGAGACAGGAAAAGTTTCGACGAGGGCAAGTCTGAAGGAGCCAACGATGCGATACTTGTTGCAATAGAAGAGGCACGAGCGGGGTGTTCCAGCCCAACAGAGAGAACGACGAGCTTACGCGTGCCACGGGAAATCCGAACACCGGGAAGAACACGAGGCAAGGGCGCTATTCCGTGGTATGAGGGTTTTTGACCGGAACACCGACTCTTGAACCCGTGCGAGAAAGAAGATTGCGGAGGAGAAGAAGAGGAAGATGGAGGAGGAGCAGAGGAAGCGGGACTATGAACGCCTTCAAGGCCTAGAAGCAAGTCAAGCGGAATTGGCGGTCAAATTCCAGCGGCAGCGAGAGCAGATCGACTCACTTACCCATCAAAGGGGTCTCAACAGCTGCAGCAGCTAGCGGATGATCCAGATTGGATAGCACCGCCCATCCATGCCGAGAAGCAGCGTGGGTTCCGTCCCTGACGACCCAATGCTGGGTAGATACCCGTGGATGACATCACGGAGAACACTAATCTGCGAGCTACACTACAAAATGAAGAACATATCCATGAAGGTGGCGGACGGCTCTGCTTTCACAAATCCCCGAGGCAACCTTCCATGGCAACCCGATTCATGCGGGCTATGCTCGTGTCGTGGTTGATGATGTCTGGACCCATATTCGGGCTACAGCTTGACATTGCTGGAGGTGATGGCGGCGCTTTCTTGGAGAGGCCAAACATCGTATCATCCTATGGAAAAAGGATTGCATCATCTTTCCAAGGCCACACACACCGCGTCACCCGAGTCCTCGTCGAAGTCCGCCACCGAGTCAGCAGACTCCGCTCCTCCAAGTCCGCAAAGTGTCGGGACAATCCTCCTCCTCAAGTCCGGCAAAGTGTCGACAATCCTCCAAGTCCGCCACAGCGTCAGACGTCCTCCTCCTCCAAGTCCGGCACAACCTCAGCCCCTCCTCCTCCTCGTCCAACTCAGTCCGTCGGCCATCTCCGCCGCCTCGGCAATCGCAGAGACACCCCGCAGCTCAGTGCGTGGCCGTCTGGTCGAGGTAGTACAGCTGGAAATACAAAGCGGAGGCAAGCGGTATAAATATGGTCCAAGCTCAAGCCTCTTCCGCAGAGGTCTTATGACAAGTCCGAGGAGGAAATCACAGCCATATCGAAGCCGAGGTGGAAGCCCATTTTGCACCGAAACCGCCACCGCCGCCAAGGGAGAAAGTGCACGAGGAAGCGATTGACCACTTCATTCGTATGGCTCAACCACCAGCTTCCAAGCCTGTTGACACGCACTATGAGCGCCACATCGAGAAGTTAAATCGAGCACGTCTACAAAGGGAGGCGAGCACGTCTACATCGGGATCGAGCAAACAAGAAGCAGCTGCCAAAAATGCGGAAAACCATTCCCACTGGGAGAACAGTGGCGCAATCGATCCCTCGCTTGTTATGCCAACAACAGTGATAATGACGCTAATATTATTGTGGGCAAACAGTGCATGTTCGAGGTGGGCAATGTGGTAATAACGGAGGAGCATATAATGCAGGCTGAAGTTCTAACCATCATCATTGGACAACTCCTCGAGATCGAGCCCATGCCTTTGATTAGAGAGGATGAAGTAAAGCGGCAATATGTCCGGGGCCAACCTTTGGTCGCGCCGCACAAGGTCAAGAACCTCCCAACGAGAATGTATGAATTGCATCAATGGTACATGAACATGACCAAGATTTCAGATCGAGTGTCCCTCATGGTGAATGTCAAGGAGGACCATTACTACCATGAGAAAGCTGGGTCCGTTGAGTATTTAGAACTGTTTCAGTTATACAATAAGGAAGCACTCGACAAATCTATAAATCGCCATTGCTATTATGCGTAAGTGATTTCTTTCTATAATTTAAGTCTCATGCTAGCTGTAGTGATCTTTGAGATCAATCATTACCTATAATTATACTCACTATATATATTCTTTTCTGTGGTATTATGCAGGATGAAGATATATGAAATGAGAAAAGGTGGACGCTATGGCATTGGGTTCATTGACCCAAACACCGTTAATGAATTCACATGGAAGATAAATGAACATCATGCAAAGGAAGTAGAGGACAGCATGCTAGAGTTCTTGAAGCGCCTCAAATACAATGAAGATATACTACTTCCTTACCACTTTGGATGAGTCACACTGTCTTGTACTACAAATTCTCTGTTTTTGCCTACTAGCTATAGCTACATGTTTTTGCTAACATATGCCCGCTTAATTAAGACATGTAAACGTGTGTGCATATGCAGATTTCACTGGGTCTTGTGTATCATTAAAGTTGACGACGGAACAGTTGAAGTACTCGACTCACTAGTCTAAAAAAACTGACTTTAACATCTTGTATGGGATAGTCAACAGGTAATTTCAATCATTATTAACTATATATCTCGGCCTATTTAGTTCGTCATTTCATGATATGAACTATTTAATAACCCCTTTATTCATTTTCTTTGTCGGCGGGCAGGGCTTGGGCAAGATTCATCAGCGTCACGCCCGACGAATGGAAACAAAAGCTTGAATGGTTTCGACCCAAGGTAAGTAATTAAGTAGTACTAGCTAGCTAGCTAGCTAGCTGTCATCTCTTTAATTATCATGCTTGATTAATTTTTATCTGATCAAATTCCATTCTCGTAAAGGCCACAAGCGGTAGCGCAGGTACTGATCTGTGTGCATTCTGCGTTTGCGAGAATATTCGCATGATGGCGTCCGAAAGGAGCAGATCTCAAAGACAGCAATGGGTACGCTTGTCAGAACACTATTCACAATTTTACACCATTATCGATATCTAGCTAGTCACACAACTAATACACATGCATATTGATCTCCTTCTTAACAGTTCAAAGAGGTGCGGAGAAGCTCATAGAAACGGAGCGTAGAAGCACTTCAAGAGAAAATAGCGGGATTTTTGCTCGACCAGGTCATAAATCCGAATGGAGAATTCTATTACCGCTACCGCCCCAAAGAAAACCACTTTCAATTGTCATCGTGCTCCGAAGGCACCAATTAGACTGGCTCCGAAGGCAACATTCATATGTAGGAGAAATTGTATATATCTGTACATGTGTGTATGTGTGAATTAATTAATATGGTGGTTTAATTTGTGAGACATTGATGTGATATATATATGCATGATTGGTTCTACTAGAAATTATATATATATGCATAACGTGTACAATGTGTAGTATCGTAAAATACCAGCAAACGAAAAAGAACTAAAATGGAAACACAAAATTAAATGAAAAGAAATCATAAAACCAAAACCCTCCAAACCTTATAGTACGGTTGGTGTTACCAACGGTACTAAAACTCGAGCCCCGGAGCCAGCTAGTGCCACGTGGTTGCCCTTTAGCACCGGTTCGTGCTGAACCGGTGCTAAAGGGGGGGGGGGCTTTAGTGACCACAAATTAGTGCCGGTTATGTAACCGGCACTATAGGTCCTTACGAACCGGTGCTAATGCCCTGTTCTGCACTAGTGCATGCATGCATTTTGAATAGACAATACGGATTTTGTTGGCTCAGAAACAAACGTGTTCTCTATGGAGCACGAGGGGAGCGGTCCTTGGATTATGATTTAGTCCAAGGCAAAATCAATCAATGTGACAAGTGTCAAACTGAAGAAAACTGTAGAATCACTCATCAGCTTGGCTGCAGCTTTCATTGCTTAAGCCACAACCGACATTCGCCAATGCACATAGTTTCTTGATATATGTCAGGTTGAAGATAACCCAATTCTATGCAATTTAGTTCAGATAGTACACTGATGATAAAGAGATTCAGTCATATTGCATCTACTCCCCTTGACATTGTTCTGCGACTTTGGTGGAGCAAAACATCATTCTCGGTTCAGATATGACTGTTCCACCTGGGCTGAACTGATAAACACCCCACCTTGACTGAACTGATACAAGCAAAAAAGAGTCCCGCTCTTGCTGGAATTTACCCGGACTAAACTTTTATTTTGAATAGGGAATATGGATTTTGTTGGCTCACAAACAAACGTGTTCTGTGTGGAGCACCAGGGGAGCAGTCCTTGGATTACGCTCTAGTCCTTCTGAATAATTATTTACAGTACGCAGTAAGCATTGCTTCCGTCAAAATTGTGTCATATAACAACATCACTGTGAGAAGAGTCGTACTGTAGGAAACTGAAGAATCATTCATCAGTTTGGCATCATGTACGTACCCTGTTTTGTTTGCTTGTTTTCTTCTTTAAGTTGATCCTTCAGCATCATGTACCCTGTTTCTTTTGCAACTTCCTGTTTACCAGTGTGTCATTAATTTAACGCCGGGCATGTAAACCGAGAAATTGAAGTGTAAATCTGGATAGTTTGAAGTGGAGACTAGGCCTTTTTTTCTACAATGTGCAACGACAACCATAAATGGACGGACCAGATAATCACTCACTCGCGGTTCAGATATGACTGCTTCTGGTTATGTTAACATAGCACCCATGCCTTGGTAAGGATGTAGACGACATCTTCGTTGTCGTGCTTGTGCAGGCCATCTCCTTCACATCGTCGCCGTCCGGCAGCAGTTCTGAATTTGTTGATGGCTCTGGTCTGGTGGTCCACGGCGATGTCAGAGCCTCTGAATTTGTGGTCTGGCTGCCAGTTCTAAGCTGGGTAGAACTTCCAAGAGTCGACCTCCCAGTCTCCGGTTATGTAGTACTCCGGATCCGGAGTAGGTGGTATGGACGCCGGGGGTGCAGCCGCTGACGGCGGCCATGTCCCGGATGAACGACGCATGCCGGCGTGATCACGCGGCGCCGGCGTTGTCAGCATAATGTAGCCAAAGCGCTAGGGGTCTAAGCTATGCTGACATGGCAGCCACATGGTTGTGTTTCCCCTCTCAAATTGGTTTTGGCCTTGTTCGATCAAAGAAATGATCGGGGCTAAATTTCGTGTTTTGACCCTTTTCTGAAACCTATTCAAGATCTGACCCTAATTTGAAATTATTTCGAGATCTGACCCTTTTGCTACCGCCAGAGACCATGGCGGTAGGGTATAACAGCCTACCGCCAAGAACCCTGGCGGTAGGGTTGCATGCCCTACCGCCAAAAACCTCCTAAGTATTGAACACAGTGTGTGCTCGTGCCTACTGCCAAGCACCTTGGCGGTAGGGTGGTGCAGGTTGCACCTTGGCGGTAGGGTGGTGCAGGTTACCGCCAGCCTGTTTGGCGGTAGCGATGTTTCCTACCGCCAAAGTCCCTGGCGGTAGGCTGTTAGACCCTACCGCCATGGACTCTGGCGGTAGCAAAACGGTCAGATCTCGAATTTTTTTCAACCTGGGGTCAGATCTCGAATATGTTTCAGAAAAGGGTCAAAACATGAATTTTTGCCAATGATCGGTTCTCGAGTTCTTTGCCTAAAGCATACAATCCGTTTGGGTTAATGGACTGATGGCGCCTTTCACTGATCGGGGACTAAAGCTAAAGGAGATGACCAGGACGGCTATGAGGTCGCGAGCTTACGGGACATGGGCGTCGTGGCTAATACCGGTGGCGGCCCATGGATGTAATGGCACGCCGGGGCTCCTTCAGGTGAAGAGGTGAGGCATGCGTGGGGATTGGCGAGACCGGCGGCACGAGAGTAGGCGATGGAGATGAAGACAAGCGATGGGGTGAGTTTTAGGCTTGTGGGGACGTGGGGATAATGCGGGAGGTGTTATCGCCTTATCGGAGAGGATGCAGCGATAAAATCAATGGGCTGTTTTGGAAACTCGTCAAATGAGGAAAGCACCCATGACCGTGAGATTTAAACGAATCGACGGCATGCGGCTGGTCTGGTGAACGACTTCCATCAGACGTTTGTTGTAAGGTGTTCCCCTTTTGATTTAGCCAAAATTGGGAAATTCGGGAGTTCAGGACACTTCGCATTACAGATCTTGTTGTCCCAAAGGTCTATACCAAACCCTAGACCAGTGCGGCGGCCACCGATTCACCGTCAGCCGCTTTCCCCTTTGACATCTCGTCTCCGGCGATTGCCTGCTCGCCGCCACCTCCCTCGGTAAGACCAACTGCTTCGTCTCCTCAGCGCACAACCCCATCTGAACTCATCTTCGATTTTGTTCCCTCGCTTGCTCACAGGATCTAATTACCACAGCGATGTCATCTTTGAAGCCGTGCCCCGCTGCCGCCAGCTCTGGCGACCTGCTGCCGCCGACGCTACAGATGAGATCCTCCTCCGCATACCGCAAAGGAGCTCTGCTGCTTGCGCGCCCTCGCCCCTCTGGCGCACCCTCACCTCCAACCCACTCTTCATCACGGCGCACAAGTCGCGCCACAACTCGGCACCCCGCTCCTCGCCATAGCCTACCGCGATGACAGTGGGGTCAACGGCGTTGCGATTTTGGATATTTCCGGTAATGTGGTGAAGCGGATACCAAGCACCGGGTATGAAATTGTTCTGGTGAACGAGTCGTCGGGCGATGCAGTTGGTAAGATCTCAAGCAAGGGCGATAGCATCCGTGTTGTACGCACGCGGCTAGACCTCGTCTTCTTCAACTGGTTTTACCACTCTCGGGCTTTCTGGGTATTAAACCCGGCCACTGGAGCTACCATCACCTTGCCGACTAATTTCTCAGAGGAACTGGTGCATGAGCTAGAGGTGGAGGCAATAGACAAATTGTCCTGCCAAGTCCAGTTGTGTGCATTTGGGCAGGTCTCCTCTTGTAGAGAGTACAAGGCACTCCGCGTCTCTACAATTGGTGAACGAAAGGTATGTGAGATTATCACCTTTAATGACATGAACCATGGAAGCTGGAGGAGAAAGTAGGACCCTCCGTCCCATATATGTACCAGTCGCAACATAAGATGTGTGGTCGTCAACGGGGTGGTGTACTTCCTGATGAACTTTTGTTCTTCATACTTTGGAACTAGGGTTATAACCATTGAGCCTTGTAGCATAGCTTCGTTCAACCTTGATACAGAAGAGTGGGGTGTCCTACATGGTCCACAACAGGTGCAGAGGTTTGTGCAGGGAAACGAGGGTTACAATCCCATATCATTGGCTGAATTGAATGGTTGTTTAGTTATGGTTCACAATATTCAGAACATATCTTTGGACTTGTGGTTTTTGACAGTTTTTGATAAATGTATCTGGGTTAAGAAATACGGCATGCCATCACATGTTGCTCTGCCTGGTAGGTATCCTTTCCTGATGTTAGATGATGGGAGGATCTTTTTCAACGAAGAGCTACAAGGTATCCTTGGTAATCACTAGTAGAAAAGGGGCCAATGGTCCAGGCCGGTCCAGCCCATTAGTCCCGGTTCAATCCAGAACCGGGACCAATGGGGGCATCGGACCCGGTTCGTGAGCCCCGGGGGCCGGCCGGGCCACGTGGGCCATTGGTCCCGGTTTGTGGGACGAACCGGGACCAATGGTCCTCGCTCCTGGCCCAAACCCATTGGTCCCGGTTGGTGGCTTTAACCGGGACGAAAGGCTGCCCATTAGTCCTGGTTCGGGCCACCAACCGGGACTAAATGGTTGGTGCCCGTTGCGACCAGAGTTTAGTCCCACCTCGCCAACCGAAGGGGAACAGGACTGGTTTATAAGCCCCTCCCTCTCTTCTTTATTGAGCTCCTCCGATAATGAAAATAGATGCGCTTATATAGGTAATTTAGCATAAATTCATACGGATTTCTCTTGAAATTCGTTATGAATTTAAGTTGAATTTCCTCTATAAGCGCATCTGTACTCATTTCTGAGTAGTTTTTTCTTTTTCTGCTATATTTATTTTTTTCTTTTTATTTCTGAGTTGTAATAAGCCATTAAAAATAAGCATATATGCTCCTTTTTTAGTACAATTAATCACAACTATTTTTTGCTTCTATTCATTTCTGAGTAGTTTTTTATATAGTATTTTTTTTCTGCTATATTATTTTTTCTTTTTATTTCTGAGTTGTAATAAGCCATTAAAAATAAGCATATATGCTCCTTTTTAAGTTTAGTTAATCACAACTATTTTTTGCTTCTATTCATTTCTGAGTAGTTTTTTATATAGTTTTTTTTCTTTTTCTGCTATATTATTTTTTCTTTTTATTTCTGAGTTGTAATAAGCCATTAAAAATACGCATATATGCTCCTTTTTTAGTTTAGTTAATCACAACTATTTTTGGCTTCTATTCATTTCTGAGTAGTTTTTTATATATTTTTCTTTTCTGTTATATTTTTTCTTCCATTTATTTCTGAGTGGTTTTTTATATATTTGTTTCTTTTCTGCTACATTTATTTTTTTTCTTTTTTTTTCGAGTTGTAATAAGTCATTAAAATAAAAAAAGGCATAATGTTTCGTTAATCTGCTTCAAGCCTTTCGGGATAGTGTCAATCGCCCGCACATAGCTCGTGCAATCTACCGTATCCGCAAGGCTTGAAGCTAACCAACGTCAGGAGCATTGAGTCTCTTCGTCATTGTATCTCGCACACAGGGGCTTATAAACAGTCATGCGAGTGCCTCTCGCTTGGCGAGTGGGACTAAAACGAAAGCTGCTGGAAGAATCAACAAAAAAGAGCTGCATAGATAAAAAGTAGTTAGATCGGGTCCATTGGTCCTGGTTGGTGGCACCAACCGTACCAATGCACCTCTTTGGTCCCGGTTCGTGGCTTCAACCGACCAATGTTTTTTGTCGGTTGGAGCCTCCAACCGGGACCAAAGGTTCGCTTCCGCCCTTTGGGCTGCTGAAAAAGGCCTTTGGTCCCGTTGGAGGCATCAACCGAGACTAAAGGATGCATTGGTCCCGGTTTGGGCCACGAACCGGGACCAATGCGGTTGCTATATATACAGCACTTAGCATCTTTTTCGATCTCTCGGCCTCTATACTCCTCCCGACGCCGACGTTCTGCCGCCTCGCCGTCGTCCCCCCTTCGCCCGCCCACCATCTCGCCGCCGCCGCCCGCCCGTCGCCGTCGCCGCCGCCAACGCCGTCGCCGCCCGCCCGCCCGCCCGCCCAGCCGCCGTCGCCGCATCCGCCCGCCCGCCCGCCCGTCCGCCCGCCCGCCAGCTGCAGCCGCCTAAGCCCGCGCCACCTCGGCCTTCGTCGCCACCACACACCTCATGATCGCCGTCGCCAGCATGAGCCTCTTTTTTAATTTTTGTTAGATTTGTTTTAGATTTTTTGTAGTTCATAGATTTTTTTGTTAGATTAGATTGTGTAATTTAGATATGTAGTTAATGTAGATTGTGTAATAATTTGTTCAAATTATGTTAGATTTGATTTTTTTCTGTAAAAGATATATTATGTTAGTTTTTTATGTTAGATTTTTTCTGTAAAATTTGTTCATATTGTGTAATTTAGATCTTTATGTAGGATTAGATGTGTAGTAATTTAGATATGTATTATATTATGTTAGATTTTTTTTCTGTAAAAAGATTTTTTATGTTAGTTTTTTTATGTTAGATTTTTTTTCTGTAAAATTTGTTCACATTGTGTAATTTAGATCTTTATGTAGGATTAGATGTGTAGTAATTTAGATATGTATTATATTATGTTAGATTTTTTCTGTAAAAAGATTTTTTATGTTAGATTTTTTTTCTGTAAAATTTGTTCATATTGTGTAATTTAGATCTTTATGTAGGATTAGATGTGTAGTAATTTAGAAGAAGTAATATAGAAGTAGTTCCCGCGTCGACGTCGGTGATGCCTATCCCGCATCCTCGTCGTCGTCGACTCGGCGATGGAGGACTGTTTGATCAGGGTCATGTTCGGGACTGGGCTCCGCCGGGTTGGTATTGGGAGGTGCTACCTTTCGGGGGACGTAGGTTGGTGAGGAGGCAGCCCGTTGTTGACCCGATCCTTGTTTGATGGCGGTCGCGTGGGCCAGTGACGGTGGTGAGGCATCCGGACACCGCGGAGGTGGTACGTCATCGTGTCAGCGAGGAGGACGAGCACGTCCGTCGCTACATGGTTGCATTGGAGGGGAGGTTCGACAATACCTGGCAGGTTTTCAGGGATCTCACTGGAGCTATGATCCCGTGATGGTTCCTTATCTTTGGGTGTCCACCGCCCGCGTCGATACCCGTCGGGCGCTACGGTTCTAGTTTTATTAGTGATAATATTCGATGATGTACTTTTGCTTATAATTATTGAATGCATGCTAATTTGAATACTATACTTTATTTTGTGATTTGGTTTTGCTTATTGAATGCTCATATTGGATAAGTTCTCCTTCATTCCCGTGTGCTAGACAATTTGGTATAATATTCAACCCGTACGTACATCGATCATTGATAGTCAACCCGTGATTTATAATAATGATCTAGTTTAATATTTGAATTATGAGCGTAGGCGAAATGTCGTACTCATCTGACGACGAAAATCGCCTCGGGAGTGCGATTGGTGCCACGATGACCGAGGTATGTGCGACAATTCATTGAGCTGGAGGAAGATCGGCGCTTCAGCATTAAGCTCGAGGAGACTTGCGATGTTCATACGATGCATAGCATTTACAATAGTTTTTTTCGTAATTAACCGACTTCAACTATTTTAACGTGTATTTTTCATCTTTTCCAATTCGACTAGCTTATCCCATGCTTTGCAAGACGCTATGTCTTGGAGAGGATGGATTTTGAAGACCATGAATATTTCGAAACCAAAAAAATTGTCCTGAGTACCGAACATGATGTGGATTTTCAAGTAAAGCTGTACAATGCTCAGAGTGTAACCCATTTTGGTTGCAAAAATTGGGATGCATTTTGCAAGATGTATGGTCTTGATGAGGGTATGATTGTCACCATGGTCTTGGTGATCCTACAATCGAGCAAGAGACACCTACGATTTAGGTCTTTGTGCATACACCTCCAGTTCTTCCCTCATGTGAGCTAAACATAGTTATTAAGTAATTTATATTGTTTATTTCAAAATATATAGTTGACAACTTATCTCCATTGACAGCTTATTTTCATTCTTCAAAGAATGTGCGGAAGATGGTAGACAGAACGTACTACACGGAAGGCTGCGAATTAACTTATCAGGAGAAACGACATCTGGTCGGATTTTGTAGAGATCTTGAGAATTACAATATCTACAATCAAACTCCTCAACATTATGGTCAATACGTGCCACTAGTGCACGTGTTGAACTACGGTAACTACCTTGGAGATACCTTGGTAAGATTATTTTTTACTATTACAACATCCGTGCGTCTTTTTGCACACTTCTAAAACTAGTACATCATTGCTAACTACGAAGTTATTACTATGTTTTTCAACAGATAATCCCGAATGAGTGTGTGCCTCATCTGATGTATACGCGTGGTAGCCTTCATGTTTTGAACATACTACCAGGTCGTCCTACGAATCTCAACTGTCCATATCGGGTTTCTAAAAGAAGTGGAGACATAACAATCAAAGAATGGAAAAAATGTATGAACAGTCGTAAGGAGCTTCTTGGAAGCAATAAGCAGCGAAAGGCAAGAATTGGAGACAGGATGATCGTCATTCTTCATAATGGAGAGTCAGGGTCTATATTGTTTTATGCTATTTTACCTTAAGGGTGTTTAGGTCCTATACCTGGTACTGATGATCATGTGCTAAGAACAATTATGTAGGGTTGGGTTTGATGACTATATATGAGGATGATGATCGTATGACTTATTATTAATAACGAGTAGAAGTACTATGATGATGCATGATTAGTAGTACTTTATTATATACATATGTATGATGCAAATCATGCATGAGCCATGTCATATCTGCGGGTGCAATGAACATATAGCAGCAGCGTTCATAAACCAAGGACGAAGATAAGAGAGGACACTTCTCTCTATTAGCTAGCTATAATAACAACCTAAAAATAAACCCCAAAACCCCTAAAGCAGCCACTTTCTTAAAAAAAATGACTTTTGGTCCCGGTTGGAGCCACCAACCGGGACCAAAGGCCCTCTGACTGGGCTCGGTGCACAGGGCCACGTGGAGCCATATTGGTCCCGGTTCGTGTTTGAACCGGGACTAATGGGTGGTGGCATTAGTAACGACCCATTAGTCCCGGTTCATGAACCGGGACTAAAGGCCCCTACGAACCGGGACTAATGGGTGGTTTTCTACTAGTGAATGGAGATCAAAGAGAGGGATTTCTGCGAAGTTATGATCCAATAAATGACACCTATCCTGATTCACTAAAACTGAGAGATTCCAAATTCATTGGCATTTATACAGGAAGCCTGCTGAGTTTGTAGAGTAGCTATCATCGAGGAGGGGAATAATGTATCGTGGTAGTTGTTGTTAGTTATCTTATGTGAACAATAAATGAGACAATGTACTGATACATGTCATGATGAAATAGTACTTTCTGCCTTCAAAGTTTATTATGTCTGAACATATTTATATAAGAGGATTTTGCAGTTTTGTGTTTGCTCCATTATGCATCCCAATTTTAGTAGTTCGGTTAATGAGTTACTATATATAATTGTTATATTCGTTGGTAATAGGCAAGCTTATGAATGTGGTGTTTGAGAATATGTTACAAGATCCTGTTGGCAGGATGCCAAGCAAGAACGATAACATCTGTGTTATGCGCACGCGGCTAGACCTCGAATGCCCTCTCCGCGTCCTTCTGGGTGCTGAACCCAGCCACCGGAGCTACCATCGGCTTGCCAATGGGCTTCTCCGAGGAAATTGCGCATGAGCTGGAACTGAAGGGAATAAAGGAATGGGACTGCCGAAATGAGTCGTTTGCTTTTGGGCAGGTCTCCTCTAGTAGGGAGTACAAGGCACTCCGCATCTCTAGAGTTGCTGACCGGAAGGTATGTGAGGTTATCACCTTTCATGACACCAACCATGGAAGCTGGAGGAGAAAGCAGGACCCTCCGTCCAATATCCGTACCAGTGACAATATGAGTTGTGCGGTTGTCAATGGGGTGGTGTACTTCCTGATGAATTTTTGCTCCTCTTATTTTGAAACTAGGAGTATTACCACTGAACCTGGCAGCATAGCTTCGTTCAACCTCGAGACAGAGGAGTGGATGGGTGTTCTGCATGGTCCAGAACCAGTGCAGAGGTTTGTGCAAGAGAACGACATTTCCGGTTACATACACCTTGAACTCGAGTTATCATTGGCTGAGTTGAATGATTGCTTAGTTATGGTTCATGATATCCATAACATATCTATGAACTTGTGGTTTTTGGTAGATTCCGAGAAAGGTATCTGGGTCAAGAAATTCAACATGCTTCCACATGTTGCGAGGCCTTGTATATATCCTCTTCTGATGTTAGATGATGGGAAAATTTACAGCGGGAAGGATAATCTAAAATGTTACGTTCGTGGTGGAGAGCCAGGAAGGGGATTTTTGCTTAGTTATGATCCAGGAAATGACACCTACTCTGATGCGCTAAAGCTGAAAGATTCCAAATCCATTGGTATTTACACAGGAAGCCTGCTGAGTTTATAGAGTAGCTGTCAATGATGAGGTGAATGATGCAACTGGCTAGGTAATGTGAACAATTAGTGAGACAATGTTCTGATGCATGCGTCGATGAAAAAGTACCTTTGTCCCTTCAAAGTATGTTATGTTAATCTCCAATACATTTCGCATGAGAAGGTTTGCAGTTTTTTGTTGTTCCATTTTGTATGCCAAATTCAGGAGTTTGATCAATGAGTTGCTACATGGCTATGGCCAGTTTGTAACAAACAAGCTTTTGAATGTGGTGTTTCAAAATATAATATGCTGCTCCTAGTGCAACATGCAAGTACAGGAATGTACAGCCTCTCTTCTCCATTGCTTCCTTGTAAAATGCAGATAATGGCAGGGAGCTCCCCTGCGACAAGGATGGCTTGCTGTACAGAGAGTGTTCTGATCTCTTGTGTTCTGATCTATTGTGTTGGGCGCTAGCAAGGGCGATAGCATCCGTGTTGCACGCACACGGCTAGACCTCGTCTGTTTCAACTGGATTTTGTTCTCTCCGGGTTTCTGGGTGCTGAACCCGGCCAGTGGAGCTACCATCACCTTGCCGATTGATTTTTCAGAGGAATTGGTCCATGAGCTAGAGGTGAAGGGAATGCGCTGCCAAGTCCAGTCGTGTGCAATTGGGCAGGTCTCCTCTACCAGAGAGTACAAGGCACTACGTGTCTCTAGAATTGGTGACCGGCAGGTATGTGAGATTATCACCTTTGATGACATGAACAATGGAAGCTGGAGGAGAAAACAGGACCCTCCGTCCCATATCTGTAGCGGTCACAAGATGAGATGGGTGGTCGTCCATGGGATGGTGTACTTCTTGATGGACTTTTACTCCACATACGTTGAAACTGGGGTTATAACCATTGAGCCTGGCAGCATAGCTTATTTCAACGTTGAGACGGAAGAGTGGGGTGTTCTACGTGGTCCAGAACAGGTGCAGATGTTTGTGCAAGAGAACGAGGATTACAGTTACTCAAAACTTGAACTCCAGTTATCATTGGTTGAGTTGAATGGTTGTTTGGTTATGGTTCACAATATTCATGACATATCTATGGACTTGTGGTTTCTGACAGATTTTGAGAAAGTTATCTGGGTTAAGAAATACAGCATGCCTTCACATGTTGCTAGGCCTTTTAGTTACCCTTTTCTGATGTTAGATGATGGGAAGGTCTTCTTCAGTGCAGAGGGTAATCTACAAGGTATCCTTGGTAATGGAGAGCCAGGAGAGGGATTTCTGCTAAGTTATGATCCAAGAAATGACACTTATCCCGATTCGCTAAAACTGAGAGACCCCAAATCCATTGGCATTTATACAGGAAGCCTGCTGAGTTTATAGAGTGGCTGTCACCGATGAGGTCAATAATGTATCGTAAGTAGTTGCTGTTAGTTACCTTATGTGAACATTTAGTGAGACAATGTACTGATGCATGATCTGCTGAAAGAGTACTTTTGTGCCTTCAACGTATATTATGTCTGAATATATTTATATGAGAGGATTTTGCAGTTTAATGTTCGCCCCATTATGTATCTCAATTTCAGTAGTTTGGTCAACGAGTTGCTCTCTATATATAGCTATGTTCAGTTAATAATAGACAAGCTTTTGAATGTGGTATTTGAAAATATAATACGCTGCTCCGAGTGCAGCATATCAGTAGAGGAGTGCATAATTTGTTCCTTTCTTTGTACAATTAGTTATTTGCTAGGTAAAGTACAGTAACATGTTTCGTCAAAGTGATCTTTGCTCTTTGGCACGTGTCTCATGATTTATGTTTTCCTTGAATGTTGGAATTTTGTTAGTACCAAAGTATCAAAGCACGATGTTGCATGATCTTGTATCGAAGTATCAAGTGGCACGTCATAGTAGGTTCGTTAACAATTGGTTGGAAACAAAACAATGCTACCTGCTTTACATTGGCATCACTGAATCACATCGTTCGTTTTACTGTTATTCTTCAATCTCGAGGCTGTTTTCTTTTGCCACCATTATTTTACTGAATTTTGTGCTCGTGGCCCGCTACAATTTTGATGGGACAAAATGTAACGATGAATTAATTTGCTGCTCCCAGGTTCCTCGATGAAACAATTTTGATGGGCGGCTCATATCGAATGAACATTTGAAAAGAAGTTCTGGTAATCTTTGGGTGTGGCGATTTACAAGCTCTCTTCTGCACTCAGAAGCCAAGTCTGAAGATCAAGGCTTACTGTACAGAGAGTGCTTGTCTTTTGTGCTGGGATACTTGGATTTGACAGATTTTGGTCTTGCGACTGCGGGAGTCTCTTCCATTTTTAGATCTGCACTTATGTGGATGCCTTTTAGAGCATGTTCACTATCTTTCTTTCTTGGAAGAGACTCAGAACACATATTCAGTACAGAAGAAACTAGTAATATTTCTAAGAAATACTCTCTTCGTTTCAAAATAAGTGTCGTAGTTTTAGTTCACATTTGAACTAAAACCATGACACTTATTTTCAGACAGGGGGAGTAGCTAGTTGCTTTTTGTGTACTAGTAACCATGCACACGCAAAGCACTTCTCAACAAATATGAAGTAACATTTAGTAAGAACATAATTCACACAACTTAGAGAACAATATCAGGGCATGCTATTTCTTAGAAGTTAATTAAGTCCAGATCGGTCGGCCTACCACATTATGGGGGTTCACTTTAGAATTCAAAACTAAAATATAATTTTCAAGGGGGGGTGTACCGAATCACATCAACGCCTGATTGGAAACTAAAAGGCGTGGCAGTGACTCTGTAGCACAATAGGCAAGCGGGAGGATACATTTGCTTTTGTAAACCACTGAAGACTCAAACTTCATATTCACATTAGTAACGACATCATAGGCTCACGGTGAGTGACCCTGCAACCCGTCGGCAAGATGGCGAGGCCTGGATAGGTATCTTATTTGACATGGTTTGACACCTATTCCCAACACAACCCATTACCATTCCAGATACTCCCTTTTGTGATGCTAATACCAAGATTACTGGTATTCTAGAAAATTACCAAGATTACTGGCATTCTATAAAAATACCAAGATTACTGTGATCACTTCAATCGAACCCTCCTCCTCTTGTGTCTCAAACCTAGGCTATCATACTGGTCTGAAATTTGAGTGGCTCATGCTTGCTAACAATGCTAGAGCAGTGATCATGAAAGTATGCTACATATGTATATGCTATAGCCAACTTAGCATTCATGTATGGTTTTACTAGAGAAGTCAATATATTTCTCAATGCTCACTTGGCCAATAATTGGTTCATTGCACACATCACTCTCTCTGTACTTTGGATGGTTGAAATCTATAAACCAAAGTCGTTAGAAAAAGACATACATGCTTGTAACAATGCTAGTATTTTTTTGTAAGACAAATGGCTATTTATTACCAATGCACATCAATACAGTACAACTACATATCTGACTGTTCATAAAAATATTAAGTATCGGAAATCTTGTTGAGACACCGGAACCGAGGCAATCAAAATCTGATGTAGACCTTCTTCTTTTATGGATTTAAGTACTAAGAACCCTTGCTTATTGATTTAAATTGATTCAGTTGTTGCTTTGAATAGCTGCTTACTTACAAAACTTCAAGACATTTACTCTCTTGTCCAGTGCAGTGCAGGGTCTCCTTTACCATTTCCTAAGTATTCTGAAAGGTTGTTGATAGTCCACATATCGTAGGGCTAAACACAGTAAAATTACCTGCTGTATCTTTTTTCTAAGTAAAATTCACTGTTATTCTTCAGTCTCGAGGCTGCTTTCTTTTGCCACCATTATTTTATTGAAATTTATGCTTGTAGCCCGTTCCAATTTTGAAGGGGCAAAATTTAAAAATGAATCGATTTGCTGCACTTAACTAGGAACCCAGGACACTGAGATCTGTGGGCGGCTTGTATCGAATGAATGTTTGAAAAGTAGTTCATGTAATCTCTGGCTGTGTCTTTTTTCTCGACTCAGAGTCTTAGACCAAAGTCTGAAGATCAAGGCTTACCCTTGTAAATATGGTCGAGGCATTCTTTTCCTTTCTTCTTTAATATATAATATGCACACTCGTGCATATTCGAGAAAAAAAAGATCAAGGCTTACTGTACAAATAGCATGCTTACTGTACTGAGTGCTGTGATCTTTGTGTTGGGATACAAATAGCATGCTTGATGTACCGAGTGTTGGGATATGGGGGATTTTGGTCTTGTGACGGTGGGAGTCTCTTCCATTTTAAGATCTAAACTTACGTGGATGCCTTTAGAACATGATCTTTTTTTTCTTTGAGAAGAGATTGGACCGTATATTTAGTAGATACTACCGTTTATTTTTCTTGGAAGAGATTGTACAGAATTAACTTGGATTATATTTCTAAAAACTAGGCAGTTGCTTTTAGTGTACTACTACTGGTAACCATGCACATGCAATGCAAGGCACTTCTCAATAAATATAAATTATTCTTTAAGAAAATAATTTACACTACATAGGGAACAATATCAAGGCATGCTATTTTCTGAAGTTAATTATATGCAGATGTGTAAAATTACAGCTTTATGGGAATTCACTATATAGTGCTGGACCATAAAGAATTTTTAAGGGGGTGTGTACCGAAGCATATCACGGGCCGACTGAAAACTAGAATGCTTGGCGATGACTCTGTTGTAACAGAACTAGGCTCAAGCTTGTGCCAACCGCTGAAGGCTCAAGCTTCGTATTCACATTTGTCACTTCATCATCCGTTCACAGAGAGTTCCTTTGCAATCTGCAAGCTTGCCTGCCAGGCCTGGATCGGTATTCCTTATAATGTCGTTTTACACCTATTCCCATCACCACCCATTCCCATTCCAGATCCTCACTTTTTGTGGTGCTAGCATTAAGATAAACTACCATGGTGATCACTTCAATCGAACCCTCTTCCACTTGTGTCTCAAACCTAGGTTGTCATACTGCTATGGAATTTGAGTGGCTCATGCCTGCTAACAGTGCTAGAGAAGTGACCAGGAAAGTATCCTACATATATGTAGGCTAGCCAAGTTAGCGTTCATGTCTGGAAGAACTCAAATATATTGCTCACTGCTCGTTGGCAATAATCGGTTCATTGCACACATCACCGTGTATGTACTTTGGATGGTTGAGATGTATAAATAGAAGACGTCAAAAAAGGACATACTCCAAACTCGGGCCACACATGCCTCTAGTAGTGCTAGAATTTATTACGAATGTACAGAGTATGTGTTGACCAGTATGAGGGCCTGGCCCATCTTCACTGTTGGTATAGGGCCCAAGCCCATGTGTGTGACCTAGATGAGAGCAACCAGAGTTATATGTTAGTGGATAAATAGCACGAGGATCCCATGCACATATGAGTACAATAATGCATAATCTGTTCCTTTCTTGGAACATATAATGATTTCCTAGGTGAAGTCATGCACAGTAAACACGTTCCATGAAGGCGGTCTTTACTCTTTGATACTTGCCTCACATTTATGTCGTCCATGTATCTTGACATTCATTAGAAGTAAGAACATGATAGAATATGATGTTTCATGTTTCTCAAAGTACCAAAGTTGCAAGTTATGGTTGAGCACCGCTATGGACCAAGGTGGGGAGTCGGGTTAGTCCGTGGCGCGGTAAATTTCTCTCCTCGCTGCCAGGCTAGTGCTCACGAACTCGAGCCTATCCTCCCTGCCCCTGTTTGCGATGGGCCTCTTCCTCTTCCGCTGAAACTTCTTGCAGTGCTTTTTGTCCAAAGGGACCCGCTCCCTCTCCCGCTCTCGCTCTCGCTAGAGTTCTCCCCTAGCAACCTCCTCCGCCGCCGGCCGTCCTCGCACCCAGCCAGGCCGACCGCCCGATTGCTCGAGCCCGGCCCGCCCTCCCTCCCTCCCGGATCCGCCTGCACCGCCTCCCGGGAGGTGGCAGGCGGCGCCCTCCTCCTTCTATGCGACCCCGCCCCCTTTCCCACCGCCGCCGCCGGCGGTTGCCACCGGCGCTGGCCCGGGTGGCGTCGGCAGCGGCGGGACTTCCAGTCCCCGCGCTCGTTTCTTCTTCCCGGGGCAGGAGACAGCGGCGGTGCAGCTCGGTTTGGTGGCGGTCCGGCCCTGCGGTGGTGTCCGGAGGCGAGCGAGGTGACATCGCGACTCCTTGGCTGCGGGACTGCTTGGTGGTGCGGCGTGGTCGGCAGCGCGCCCCCGGCCCAGATCTGGGCCCTACGGGCCCCATCTGGGTCCTAGCGGGCCGACCTCCGGCGCGGCTTCGGTGTCTTTTACGCGGTGGGGAGGAGGAGCAGCTTGGACCGGGGGCGGTGACGCCGACGGCGTGACTGCTGCAGCGCGAAGGTGGGAGCTTCACGGGCCTATGAGGGCCCGGCCGGGCCTGTGGGCCCACGGGCCTGGTATGCTCATGCTATTGCGTCCGGTTGGCTACCATCATTGACAGTGGAGGTTGAGCCCTCCCGCGTGCCGACAGTGTTGCTGCCTCTAGTCCCGGCTCTTGCTCTTTGGTGTGTAGACCTCTCTTCGTGTTGCCGTGGTGAGACGGTGTGGAAGCCTCAAGACCATGTTGGTGCAGGATGGTGGTCGGTTTGGTGGCGGGCTCCGGAGCACCCGAGGTGAAGGTTGGGATCGGGAGAAATCCTAGTCGGCTTGACTGACATCGACGCGGTGGTGCCTGAAGGTGCCACCGGACCTCCCTGGAGGGCGTCGGGCGCTACCCTTCCTCTCTCCTCGTCGTGTATCAGGGGAAACCCTTGGCAGCAGCGTCGTCACAGTCGCGTCCCTTCTTGGAGGTGTTGATTGGTACCGGCGCTTCGGGGTCTAGGAGCTAGGTGGGAGATTTCCGGCGGGCGCAGTGGTCGCGAGGCTTCTTCGTTTTTGTCGATCCGCCGTTGTCGGCATTTGTTTCTTTTGTCTTTCTCTTTCAGTTCTTTTGGGCGTGTCTGTGCTGCTTCCGCCCCAGCACCTATCGTTGGTTGTATCGATTGGTCGCTTTGTAATACAAAGCAGGGGGAATCCCTTTTTCGGAAGGTGTTCACGCCAAAATGGACACGCCTGATCGCGTTTCTTCTGGGAAGGTACGGGCCCGAAACGCATATACCACTTGGTAAAGTGGGCTGCGGTCTGCCTCCCCAAGGACTTGAGGGGCCTCGGGATCACCGACATTAGAATCCTCAACGTCGCACTTATGTGCATATGGATCTAGAAGATTTCCCAAGGGGCGACTAGCCTGTGGGTTGACCTTCTGCGTGCCAAGTATTTCCCGAACAGAATTTTTTTCGAAGGTGCTGCTAGGGGCTCACCTTTCTGGAACGACCTCCAAGCCGTCCGTGCAGCTTTTGCCTTGGGGGCTAAGTTCACCATAGGAGACGGTAGATCGGCTAGGTTCTGGATCGACTTTTGGGTTGGCACCCAACCTCTCTGGTCGCAATTTCAGGATCTATACACAATTGTTGTAGAGCCGGACATGTCGGTGGCTTCGACCCTTGCCTCGTCCCCCCCCCCGGCGATCTACTTCCGCCGTGAGCTCAATGCTCAAGAGCAGGCGAGTATCATGGCGATGCTTGTGCTTATAGGACAGACTGCGCTGTCCACTTCCGCTTACTCGGTGAGCTGGGCTCTCACTGCGTCCGGCAAGTTTTCGGTCAAATCGTTGTACCATAAGCTTTGCCAGGGGTCGACCCTGCCGATGGCGAAGGGTCTTTGGAAATCGCGTCTCCCGCTGAAAATCAAGGTGTTTTTGGCAACTGTTAATGAACAGATTGCACACCTCTGAAAACGTGGCTAAAAGGCAGGGGTCATCGACCGGCACGTGCGCGCTCTGTAACGTGGTCGAGGATGCGAACCATGTTTTCTTCCGTTGTTCGTTGGCTAGGTTTGCCTGGAGCGCAGTCAGGACCGCGGCTGGCGTGTCCTGGGACCCGCGGTCAACCAGCGATCTTGCAACTATCCTTGACTCGGTACAGGGGAGCAACAAACGAGTGTTGTGGACCTGTGTTGGGGCCCTGTTCTGGGCGCTTTGGTTAACTAGGAACAAAATTGATATTGAAGGGATCTTCCCGACTCATCCCGCTAATATCATCTTCAAATGCAACTTATTCCTGCAGCAGTGGAGTCCGTTGGCGAGGCGCAAGGATGCTGAGAAGATGCAACAAGCTCAAGACCGTCTGTGCCAGGTGTACATGATGGCTAGGGAGCCAGTCGCCACTTCTTGATTTGGAGTGGCCCTTTTGTTCGTGTGCTTAGTGATCTGGCCTCCGCGCCATGTAACTTTCTGCTCGCACTCTTTTGGCCGTTGAACCCTAAACTTCCTGCGTTAGTTTGGCCTGAGCTTTTCGGTACTGTCTGTAAGGTTGACTTGGTCGGTTACGTTGCCTGTTGTGGGCTTTATTAATTTAAAGCCGGACGCTTCTAGCGTTTTCGTTCTAAAAAAAGTTGCAAGTTATAGTTCCTGATGTTTCATAATAGAACTGAGATTCCTTAACTATTAATTGAAAACAAAACAATGCTACCTGGTGTACATTGGTGTCATCGATTCACATATTTTTTTTAATTGTTATTCTTCAGTCTTTGCAATAATGCATAACCTGTTCCTTGCTTGGCACATAATGATTTCCTAGGTCAAGTCATGCACAGAACATGGTGCATGAAGGCGATATTTACTCTTTGATACCAATCTCACATTTATGTTGTTCTTGAATGCTGAAATTTGTTAGAACATGATGCTTCATGTTTGTCATACCAACGTACCGAAGCTGCAAGTTATAGTATGACACGGAGGTTCCTTGACAATTGCTTGAAAACAAAACAATGCTACCTGGTGTACATTGGTGTCACTTAATCACATATTTTGTTTAACTGTTATTCTTTAGTCTAAAGGCTGCTTTCTTTTGCCACCATTATTTTACTGAATTTGTGTTTCTAGCCCCCTCCGATTTTTTAGGGGCAAGAATTAACGATGAGTCAATTTGTTGCTCTTAGCTGTGAACCCATGACTCTATGATCCGTGGGCGGCTCATATCATGAATATTTGAAAAGAAGTTTATGTAATCTCTGACTATGGCTCTCTTCTCCACTCAAAACCAAAGTCGACCTGAAGATCAGGCTTACTTTACAAATAGTGTGCTTTTTTTTGAGAAATACAAATAGTGTGCTTAATGTAGTTAGTGTTTTGGTCTTAACCCGGGCATCCTTCGTGTCGGGCCTGGTTCGGGTCAGGCTTTGCAAAGCCCGACCTCAAAATCCCAAGCCCAAGTCCAAACCGGCCTGACCCAAAACACATGAACAGTGCACTATTCAATTAAAATAATGAATTTCAGGACATTTAAATGATATATTATACTTATGTTTCTAATAAAATAGTAATTTATGCCCTGTTCAGGCTTTTCTTCGGGCTGTCGGGCAGGGCTTTGGGGGGAAAAGCTGAGCCCGAGCCTGGCCCGGATGTCGGGCTTTTGGGCCGGGCTGTCCATGCCTGGGTCTACTTGGATCTAATCAGATTTTTGTCTTGTGATTGAGGGAGCCTCTTCCATTTTAAGATCGGTAAAGTTGAAGCTGAGTATGGGCTTACTACAGAACGTTGCAGCAGCCGTGCAGTAGAACGGGGCCCTGAGATCTGGAGGAGACGTCTGCTTGTGTGAAACATTGAAAGTTCAAGCTTTCTATTCATGAGGGTCACTACTCGGTCCTGATATCAAGAGGGGGCCTGTAACTTGCCGGCTCACTGGCTTTACCTAGACCGGCAGATACATTGATATGGTTTTACAACTATTCCCGATACCATCTATTCCCATTCGAGATACTCCCTTTTGTGACGCTAGCATGAAGAATAATTTAACCACCATGGTGATCACTTCAATTGAGCCCTCTTCCTCTTGTGTCTCAAACCTAGGGTGGCATACTACTATGGAATTTCAGTGGCTCATTGCCTGCTATAAAGCATCCCACATATATATAGCCTAGCCAACTTAGGGTTCCTGTCCGGTATTACTAGAGAACTCAAAGTTATTGCTCAGTGCTCATTGGCCAACAATTTTGGTTTCTTACACACATCACAGTCTATGTACTTTGGATGGTTCAGATGTATAAATCAAAGTCGTCCGAAAAGGACATACTTCAACCTCCAACAGAGTGCGGCCACACATGCCTCTAGCAGTGCTAGAAATATTTTTTGTAAGACAAAGGGTTAATTGTTACCAATTGTTACCAGTGCAGCCACACATGCCTTTTAGGTACCCTTTTCTGATGTTAGATGATGGGAGAATCTTCTTTAATGGGTCTGATCGTCAACAAGGTGTATTTAGTGGTGGAGAGGGATTTCTGCTAAGTTATGATCCAAGAAATGACACTTATACTGATGCGCTAAAACAGAGAGATTCCAAAACTATTAGCATTTACACAGGAAACCTGCTGAGTTTATAGAGTAGCTGTCACCGATGAGGAGAATAATGTATCGTAGTAGTTGCTGTTCTTTACCTTATGTGAACAATTAGTGAGATAATGTACTAATGGATGCATCGATGAAAAAGTACTTTTGTGCCTTTAGAGTATATTATGTCAATTTCTGATGTCTTTTGCATGAGAAAATTTGCAGTTTTTTGTTTGTTCCATTTTGTATGGCAAATTGAGGAGTTTGGTCAATGCGTTGCTATATTGCGATGGTCAATTTGTAACAAACAAGCTTTTGAATGTGGTGTTTCAAATATAAGGTGCTTGTCCTAGTACAATATATGAGTACAAGAATGCATAATATGTTCCTTTCTTGCAAAGGTCATGCACAATAACATGTTTCATGAAAGCGATCTTTACTCTTTGATATTTGCCTCACATTTATGTTGTTCTTGAATGTTGAATTTTTTTAGAACATGATAGAATATGATGTTTCATCTTTCTCATATCAAAGTATCAAAGTTGCAAGATTTAGTACGACACTGAGGTTACTTGACAATTGCTTGAAAACAGGACAATGCTATCTTGTGTACATTGGTTTCATTGAATCACATTTAATTTAATTGTTATTATTAAGTCTCAAGGCAGCTTTCTTTTGCCACCATTAAGTTACTGAATTTTGTGCTTGTAACTCGCTTCAATTTTGAAGGGGCAAAATTTGGCAATAAATCGATTTGCTGCTCCAGTTCAGCGGCTGGTATCAAATGAATATTTGAAAAGAAGTTAATGTAATCTCTGGCTGTGGTGATTTACAAGTTTTGTTCTGCACCCGGAACTCAAGTCTGAAGATCAAGGTTTACTATGCAAATAGCATGCTTACTGTACATAGTGTTTTGGTCTTTGTGTTGATACTTGGATTCGATGGAATTTGGTCTTGTGACTGCGTGAGTCTCTTACCTTTCTCGATCTCCACTTATGTGGATGCCTTTTAGAACATGTTCACCATGTTTGTTCTTGGAAGAGACCCGGAACATATATTAAGTAAAAAAAATTCGGAAAATTTGTAAAACCTAGTTAGTTGCTTTTGGTTTACTAGTTACCATGCACATGCAAGGCACTTCTCAGCTAATGTAAAGTAACCATGAAGAACGTAATTCACAGAACTTGAGAGAACACGATTAAGGCATGCTATTTGTAGAATTTAATTATGTGCAGATAGCACTAGTAGAAAACCACCAATCAGTCCCGGTTCGCAAGGGCCTTTAGTCCCGGTTCGGGAACCGGGACTAATGGGTCGTTACTAATACCTCAACCCATTAGTCCCGGTTCAAACACGAACCGGGACCAATGAGCCTCCACGTGGCCCTGCTTGCGCCGAGCCCAGTCGAGGCCTTTGGTCCCGGTTGGTGGCTCAAACGGGACCAAAAGGCGTCCACGTGTCTGCATTCGATGGCCTGGTTTTTGTTTTTTTGAAAGGAGGGGGTTGGGGGTTTTGGGGGGTTAATTTAGGTGTTTCGTTAGCTAGCTAATTAATAGAGAAGTGTCCTCTCTTAATTATGTCCGTGCTTGCTCGACGGCCTTCGTAGTATATATACATAAGTGATCGAGAGAACCATTCATCTGAAGTTAAGTCATGCATACCGAGAGAAGTGATCGATCGACCTCTCCTTCTCGAGAGATTGGTCGAACAACAAGTTTTACTGGCTACATACATGTACAATCTATATAAGATCTCTTAATTACAAACCACTAGCATTTGAATTCAAGTTCCACATGGTATTCTCGGCTTTCTTGATGGCGTGTTCAAGAAAGAATCCTGCCAATTCCTCTTGAATTGCTTTCATGCGGTCCGGTGGTAGGAGTTCATCCGCATCTGCCATGTCTAATTAATTTGAAGAAGGGGTTAATTAATACATATATATGAATGAAACTCAACAGAAATGATGGTGTAATAAAATGAAATTGCAAATATTATTGCTTACGCACTTCATATTGTCTTCTAGAGTAGCCCGCTTGTTTTTCAATGTCGCGTTGTGGATGAACTCGCACACGTAGTATCCACAGAAATCATTCCTTCCTCCTGCCACAAGCACTTTACGAGAAATAGAGGTCAATCAAACTGATAATGAAGCATTATATAAATGGCATTGATGAAAGTATAGCTATAGAATCAACGGAGATGCGCGCCAGTAGTACTTACTTTCGGGTATGTATATCGCAGCTCCTTCGGCAGTCCCGGAGCTTGTGCGGTGAACTGTTTCCAAACCCTGCAAGACAAAGAAAATATTTGTTATTACTTGAGATATCAGGAAATGAACAAAAAGTTGCCGATATGGTGCGATAATGATCGATTGAACTTACTTGCTGAGCATTTCAGTCATGTCCGCATAGGTGCTGGGATCTTTCCGTCTGGAGTCTAAGACGGTTACTAGTCCACGCTCAAGCTTAATCTCCAGAAGAATATAGTGGAACCTGCACGCATGCATAACTCATCAATTACATTAACCTCGCTCGAGTAATAAGGAAAACCGAATATGCACACGACAGTAACACTCACGGGCCGTGGTAAGGAAAGAGTATGGTATCTTTGTTTTGATTTTTGATCAATGATTGTAGCAAGTTGTCCTCGGCCTCTTCGGCGTGCTTTTCAACCAGAAAAACATCTATGATATTTGTGTTAATGAACCCAATATCATAGATTTCATTTTTTTGCACTCGACGATCTTCAATCTGCATAATATATTGAGGATAATTAATTATAAATACATGCAATGAAAGAGCCGAGCTATATATAAAGACTAATGACAGAAATAGTACTTACAGGCAGTAGCAAAGACCATTAATTTATCGAGGGCCTTTTGATTGAAGAACTCGAAGAACTCCTCAAATGGAATAGACAACAGATCATTTGAAACGAGGTCGTGCTCCTCTTTAATATTCAGATACAAAGTGTTCGTCCCCTCAGACTCTCTGCAGGTTTTCATGTACCAACTGTGGAATCTTCGCATCATTGTTGTCAGAGACTTTTCATCTTTGACGAGAGGCTTCCCGTACTCATATCTGAATAAGTCCACCTCCATGAAATCAGGAAGTGCATCGTCAGGCAGGTAATCTTCAAGATTGCCATAACCGGCCACCGTCCCCGGAGGATTAGACACATTCAGCGGGGGGCACGATTGCTGTGCTTGTTCGCCGAGCTGGGCAATTTTTCCCCTTTGCCCGTTGTTCTTTTAACCTTTTATCGGTGATAGTAGTTCTCGACCGCTTGGCTTGGAGATATGTCTGCTCGATGTCGCTCATAGTTGGTTCTCGGCGGAGACTTTGGTGGTTTCCTCGGGGCATTGAGAGTGCGCTTTGCTTTCACGGATCGACCTTCTCCTCCGGAGGTGGATGTATCTTTGCTTTAACCCCTTCAAAGAACTCATTCACTTGGGTCTGCGATCGTGTCGTTTTCCTCCGTGCTCCTCTCATACGGTAACTTCTCTCTGAGCTTTAGAGGTGGACCGTGTCTGTATTGCCTCTCTCTTCTTGTGCTGCTAGGCGCGGAGCAGCCGGGCGGCTGCGGCGTCTGTCTTCCTTCGTGCTTGCTTACGGGCGGAGGAGAAAGACTACGATCGTCGGAGCAGCCGGGCAGGCGGGTCTCTTCCGCCCTTCTTGGCGGAGAAGGAGGAGGCGGAGTGCCGCCACGCCGGAGAAGGGGCGGAGTGCCGCCACGCTGCGTGCCTGATCTTCACTCGCCGGGGAGGAGGCGGAGGAGGCGGAGTGCCGCCATCGTGCCTGATCGTCACTCGCGGGAGGAGGAGGCGGAGGAGGCGGAGTGCCTGACTCGCGGATGAGGAGGAGGAGGCGGGGCGTCCAGATTCGAAGGTCGATGAGCTCCTTCCGCCATAGGCATGGAGTCTTGAGCGAACCCAGCCTAGTCTCCCCTTCACCGTAGGGTGCTCAAGCCGAGGTCCTCAAATCCTCCGTTATTTCATCAACCATCACCTTAGCAAATCATACGGAATCGGTGGCGGTGATAAGTTGTGCGGGTCCACTAGGATAAACTTGGCCAACAACCGCCTTGACCTTCAAATTCATGCATCGCGCCATAATGTGGCAATTTTGAGACTCGTGATACCATCCACGGGATAGCTGGCAGGAGCCGTCAAGACATGCTCCGCTGAAGCAGCTCGGTGGAAGCAACGCTGCTTCTGCCGAGATGGCGGGGTAGCCTCGGGGGAAGCTTCGGCATGTCGTTTGTTGCGATCTGCTGCTTCTCGTTCCTCTTCTCGATCCTCTAGCCCCATTACCCTTCCAAGCAGCGCCTGCATTTGGTCATGCTCCACTTTCTTCCTCCTCTCGTGGGTTTTGTAACCCCTGCGTCCGAAAACCAACCTTCCACGGAAGCGAGCCTGGCGTGCCTCGTGTCCGTCCAGGGTGCTCGGGATTCCCAAGGGCCATTGTGAGCTTGTCCTTCTCCCTGTTTGGAAGGAACGTCCCTCGCTGCGCAGCATCAATATATTGTCGAAGTTTCTTGACTGGTGTTTGCAGTTGCTCGTTCGTCCACTGACACTGCCCTGTTACAGGGTCCAAGGTTCCGCCAGCCCCGAAGAACCAAGTCCGCAGCGGTGCAGCGGCGCATCGTCTCTGGTTCGATCCCTTTTCAAGCAGATCATGCTCAGCCTTGGACCACTTAGGCGGGCTTTGAGGTAGCCACGACCCGTGCGATGGTGAAGCGTCTTCTTCGCAGCATTTTTCTTGTTTGTCTCCGACATCTTCTTACTCTTTTCCGATGTCATGTGGGCCACAAATGCGGGCGATGATCTTTGATCTTCTCATATTTGCCGATGAATTCTGGTGTCTCTTTTTCTTGACAAACTGGTTCAGCTCTTTCCTCCACCTCCTCATTAGGCCAGCCATCTTCTTAAGAGCACAAGACTTGATTAATTGCTCTTTAACGGCTTCTCCGGATCCTCCTCTGGCGGTAGGGTGAAATTTGCCTTGACTCATTCCAAAGATCTTCTTTACGCATATCATTGACATAAGACACCTCGGCGTCTTCATCCTTAGCGAGCTTATACCATTCTTTGGATCTTGATCGGGATCTGTCCCTAACAAGAACCCCTTGACCGAGCGAAAATGCCTTCTTTGTCGGTTGGGTTCAATCGGTTCGCCGTCGGCGCGATTTCTATGATCTCAAACTTTTCATCCGAGCTCAACTTTTCTTGGGCCTCGTCTCCGTGCGAAGTTGTGCTCGATCCGGAGGGCTAGAAATTATAAGGAAGAAAGACGACGATACTTAATATGTGTACATATACCAAAACAATGGATGCATCAATTAACTTGTCGACAGCTTAACTAATATATATATACCTGGCGGACTCGGTTCGGTGACTCGGCTCAACACGGTCTCCTTCGTCTTGTACCTCCATTGTGTCACGGAGCCATCATGAACATAGTCCTCCTCTTGTACCGGCACTAATGAGTGAAGCCATCATAATCATAGCCCTCTTCTTCATCCATCGACCAGCGGTGTCGATGAGAAATGGCGCAACATCATCACTTCCATTTGCGATTATTTCCCCAACATCGCTTCGCTTTCTTCGTCTCGGAGTGCTCCATAGTTTACGCAAATATTGACAACATGTCAATTATTATTCAACATCGTTTTCTCTCTAGGGTTTGGGTGTCCTCGAGAGTTTTGGTCGAGCGAGAGGGCCGAGGGGGGTGCTGCAGTTGTATCTAGAGGGGGTTAATTATATCAACAACGACGCGACATACATATACATATCGGGGAGGGGGTATCGGTACCAATCCCTCGTGTTTAAGTTTCTTCTTTCTCCTTTCCTTTCTTTCTTCTTCTCCTCTTCTTTTTCTTCTTCTCCCTCGAGAAAGGAAAATAATTAAGGAAAAGGAAGAAAAGAGGAAGAAGGAAGAAGCAAGAAGAAGAAGAAGTAAAAGAAGAAAAAAAAGAGGAGAAGAAGAAAGGAATAGAGGAGAAGAAGAAAAAATAGAATTTCTCCTTTCTCCTCTATTCCTTTCTTCTTCTCCTCTTCTTTCTTCTTTTTCCTCTTCTTATTTATTTCTCCTCTTCTTCCTCTCCTCTTTTCTCCTTTCTTCCTCTTCTTATTTTCCTTTTCCTCTCATTCTTTTAGTATTGCTTGTTTTAAAAAAATGTTCAAATAGAAAATTCCAAAAAAAAACAAAGGTTTTGCCTAATGCATTGTTCATATGAATATACCAACTTTTGCATATTCTACAATAATTAATATCAACAAAAAAATCTGTGAACAGAAAAAAAACGAACTTTTCTAAAATCTATCTTTTGCATATATATAGCCACATATGAACAGAGCGCATATATACATACACATATATGAACAGAAAAAAACTAATAAAATGAAACATATACATAACATATATGAACATATATACATACACATACACATATATGCATTATATGAACAGAAAAAAACTAATAAAAATGAAACATATACATAACATATATGAACATATACATACACATACACATATATGCATTATATGAACAGAAAAAAACTAATAAAATGAAACATATACATAACATATATGAACATATACATACACATACACATATATGCATTATATGAACAGAAAAAAACTAAAATAATAAAATGAAAAAAAAAAAAGCCTGGCGGTGGCGGGCGCGGTGGCTCACAGTGTGGCGGAGGCTGGGCGGCGGCGACGGCGACGGCGACGGCGACGGGCGCTGGGCGCGGGGGGACGGCGACGGCAGGCGAGCCTCAAGGGCGACAGCAGAGCTCAAGCGGCGATAACGGCGAAGCGGGCTCGGGAGGACGGCGACGACGACGGCGAGCGGCGACGGCGACGGCGGCGGCGGCGGGCGGGCGCGGCGGCGTCGGGGCAGCTGGCGGCGTCGATCGTTCGGCGTCGTCGAAGCAATGTGGCGATGAACGCAAAACGCAAAGTGCCACTTATATACAAAGCGCGTGGTCGGTTGGTGGCACCAACCGTGACTAATGCAACCTTTAGTCGGTTGGAGCCACCAACCGGGACCAAAGCTCAATTCGGCAGCCCAAAGGGCGGGAAGCTGCGACTTTGGTCGGTTGGTGGCTACAACCGACTAAAGTCTCTAGTCCCGGTTGGTGCCACCAACGGGACCAAAGGCCCTTGCTGCCTGCGTCGGGGCCAAAGTTTAGTCCCACCTCGCTAGTTGAGAGGGGAGCGATGGTTTATAAGCCCCACCGCCGCCCTCTTGAACTCCTTTGAACTGCAGCTTATGGGCCTACTTGCTCCTTCGTTGCTGTTGGACCTTCTGGCTTCTGGGGCTGAATCTGGCCCAAATAGGGATACCGATCGTATTCAGGCCGTGGCGGCCCGATGAGGTGGCATTTTTTCTTGCTTTATTTAATTTATTTTGTTTCTACTTACAACAAAATACTTATTGTTGTTTTTTGTTTTGTTTTCTGCATTATTTATTTTCTTTTGTTTTTGCTCTATTTTTAAATCTTTTGCTTCTAGTTTTAGGAAAATTATAAACTTTCTGTTAGTGCCATTACTAATTTTCAAATTTGAAAACACTTTTTTTTGTTTTCTTTCTTGCTTTATTTAATTTATTTTGTTTCTACTTACAACAAAATACTTATTGTTGTTTTTTGTTTTGTTTTCTGCATTATTTATTTTCTTTTGTTTTTTGCTCTATTTTTTAAATCTTTTTGCTTCTAGTTTTAGGAAAATTATAAACTCTCTGTTAGTGCCATTACTAATTTTCAAATTTGAAAACACTTTTTTTGTTTTCTTTCTTGCTTTATTTAATTTATTTTGTTTCTACTTACAACAAAATACTTATTGTTGTTTTTTTGTTTTGTTTTCTGCATTATTTATTTTCTTTTGTTTTTGCTCTATTTTTAAATCTTTTTGCTTCTAGTTTTAGGAAAATTATAAACTTTCTGTTAGTGCCATTACTAATTTTCAAATTTGAAAACACTTTTTTTTTGTTTTCTTTCTTGCTTTATTTAATTTATTTTGTTTCTACTTACAACAAAATACTTATTGTTGCTATTTTTAATTATTACGAGGGCCGAACCATAAGACATTTCAAATGAACTCTGAAAAAGTTGAAAGTTGGCATGGTATCATAAATTGACCCACACATAGCATGTGCATGTACAAAACGAACAATGGTATCATACTCATCAGCCACAATATAATGGTATCATAAGCGAACAATAGTTGCGGAGAAAGTCTTCACTTTTTCTTCGCTTGTGTCATTTGCTTATTGCGCCAGTAACCATGGATAATCTTCATCGTTTATCGGGATCTTTGGGTCAGCCTTGACTTTAAAGGAGGAATTTCATGAAACTTTTCATAATCTTGAGACATGTCATCTTGTCCTCCACTCCCACGATGTCCCTTTTCTGAAAAAGAACTATGTGGCGCTTTGGCTCATCGTATGATGTATTTGCTTCCTTATCTTTTCTCTTTCTCGGTCTCTCGGACATGTCCTTCACATAGATAACCTGTGCCACATCATTGGCTAGGACGAGCGGTTCGTCGATGTACCCAAGATTTTTCAGATCCTTTGTTGTCATTCCGTACTGTGGGTCTACCTGTACCCCGCCTCCTGACAGATTGACCCATTTGCACTTAAACAAAGGGACCTTAAAATCATGTCCGTAGTCAAGTTCCCATATGTCCACTATGTAACCATAATATGTGTCCTTTCCACTCTCGGTTGTTGCATCAAAGCGGACACCGCTGTTTTGGTTGGTGCTCTTTTGATCTTGGTCAATCGTGTAAAATGTATTCCCATTTATCTCGTATCCTTTCCAAATCAATACGGTCAAAGATGGTCCCTGGATAACAAGTACAGCTCCTCACAAACAGTGTTGTCACCTCGTCGTGCTTCCAACCAAGCTGCTGAAAGTCTGATGTGTTCACATGTAATCCAGATCGTCGCCTTTGCTCCGGTGTTTGAAGCGCAGATCGTTCTTGTGTTCATCGACATACGGGTCACCAAGGTAGAGTTACGTAGAAGCTGTGTAGTGGGCTTGAGACCAAGAATATCCATCCTGCATATTATTGAGTCCTTTCCAAGCGTGCCTTTTCGGTCAGTCTCCCCTCATACCGCGATTTAGGGAGACCTATCTTCTTAAGGCCGGAATGAAGTCAACACAAAACCCGATGACATCCTCTGTTTGATGGCCCATGGAGATGCTTCCTTACGGCCTAAGCGCGATTCGGACATATTTCTTTAGGACTCCATGAACCTCTCAAAGGGGTACATATTGTGTAGAAATACGGGCCCGTAATGACAATCTCGTCAACTAGATGAACAAGAACGTGCGTCATGATATTGAAGAAGGATGGTGGGAACACCAGCTCGAAACCGACAAGACATTGCACCACATCACTCCTTAGCCTTGGTATGGTTTCGGATCGATCACCTTCGAGATATTGCATTGAGGAATGCACATAGCTTCACAATGGCTAATCGGACGTTTTCGGTAGAAGCCCCTCAATGCAACCGAAGCGATTGCGTCATAATCACGTGGCGATCATGAGACTTTAGGTTCGAAACTTTTCTCTGCCATATTTATTATTCCTTTTATATTCGACGAAGCGGTCGGGACCTTCATACTAAGCGTGCATTCAAAGAAGATTTCCTTCTCTTCTTTGGTAAGAGCATAGTGACAGGACCTTCATCTTGCTTTGGAGGCATGCCGTCTTTTTCGTGCAAACGTTGCGAGTCCTCTCGTGCCTCACCGTATCTTTTGTCTTCCCATACACGCCCAAGAAGCCTAGCAGTTCACGCAAAGGTTCTTCGTCACGTGCATCACGTCGATCGAAGAGCGGACCTCTAGGTCTTTCCAGAGGGTAGGTCCCAAAATATAGATTTCTTCTTCCACATGGGTGCGTGTCCCTCGGCGTCCTCGGAACAGCTAGTCCGCCGGACCCTTTCCAAAGATTACGTGTAAATCATTGACCATAGCAAGTGCGTGATCACCGATGCGCATGGCGGGCTTCTTCCGGTGATCTGCCTCGCCTTTGAAATGCTTGCCTTTCTTTCGACATTGATGGTTGGTCGGAAGAAATCGACGATAGCCTGTACACATTCTTCCCGCAGCTTGCCGGTATATACTATCGCTGTCAAGTAAACAGTGCGTGCATGCGTGGCATCCCTTGTTTGTCTGTCCTGAAAGGTTACTGAGAGCGGGCCAATCGTTGATGGTCACGAACAGCAACGCCTTTAGGTTAAATTCCTCCTATTTGTGCTCATCCCACGTACGTACACCGTTTCCATTCCACAGCTGTAAAAGTTCTTCAACTAATGGCCTTAGGTACACATCAATGTCATTGCCGGGTTGCTTAGGGCCTTGGATGAGAACTGGCATCATAATGAACTTCCGCTTCATGCACATCCAAGGAGGAAGGTTATACATACATAGAGTCACGGGCCGTGCTGTGATTGCTGCTCTGCTCCCGAAAGGATTAATGCCATCCGCGCTTAAAGCAAACCATACGTTCCTTGGCTCACTTGCAAACTCATCCCATACTTTCTCTCGATTTTTCTCCACTGCGACCCGTCGTGGTGCTCTCAACTTCCGTCTTTCTTACGGTCCTCACTGTGCCATCGCATCAACTTGGCATGCTCTCCGTTTACGAGCAGACGTTTCAACCGTGGTATTATAGGAGCATACCACATCACCTTCGCAGAACCCTCTTCCGGGGGCTCGCCGTCAACATCACCAGGGTCATCTCGTCGATCTTATACCGTAATGCACGCATACCGGGCATGCGTTGAGATCCTTATGCGCACCGCGATAGAGGATGCAGTCATTAGGGCATGCATGTATCTTCTCGCACCTCAATCCTAGAGGGCATCGACCTTCTTTGCTGCGTATGTATTGTCGGGCAATTCGTTATCCTTTGGAAGCTTCTTCTTCAATATTTTAAGTAGCTTCTCAAATCCTTTATCAGGCACAGCATTCTCTGCCTTCCACTGCAGCAATTCCAGTACGGTACCTAGCTTTGTGTTGCCATCTTCGCAATTGGGGTACAACCCTTTTTTGTGGTCCTCTAGCATGCGATCGAACTTCATCTTCTCTTTTTGACTTTCGCATTGCGTCCTTGCATCGACAATGACCCGGCGGAGATCATCATCATCGGGCACATCATCTGGTTCCTCTTGATCTTCAGCAGCTTCTCCCGTTGCAGCATCATCGTGCACATCGTCTGGTTCCTCTTGATCTTCTGGAGCATCATCGTATTCAGGGGGCACATAGTTGTCATCGTACTCTTCTTCTTCGCCGTCTTCCATCATAACCCCTATTTCTCCGTGCCTCGTCCAAACATTATAGTGTGGCATGAAACCCTTGTAAAGCAGGTGGGTGTGCAGGATTTTCCGGTCAGAGTAAGACTTTGTATTCCCACATATAGGGCATGGACAACACATAAAACCATTCTGCTTGTTTGCCTCAGCCACTTCGAGAAAATTATGCACGCCTTAATGTACTCGGAGGTGTGTCTTGAACCGTACATCCATTGCGGTTCATCTGTGTGCATTATATATAATTAAGTGTGTCAAAAATCATTAGAGATCATGAATAGATAATTAATTAAGTGACCAAATTAATAGAAGTTCATCATCACATTAAAACCAAAGTACATACATAGTTCTCATCTAACAACATAAAGCTCTGCAGAGCATCTAAATTAATTAAACCATACACTGAAACTATGTAAAACATTTCAATGCGAAACAAATGCGATCATAATCGCAACCAATGTAACAACCGATCCAACGACATAATGATACCAAGCCTCGGTATGAATGGCATATTTTCTAATCTTTCTAATCTTCAAGCGCATTGCATCCATCTTGATCTTGTGATCATCGGCGACATCCGCAACATGCAACTCCAATATCATCTTCTCCTCCTCAATTTTTCTAATTTTTCCTTCAACAAATTGTTTTCTTCTTCAACTAAATTTAACCTCTCGACAATAGGGTCGGTTGGAATTTCGGTTCAACAACCTCCTAGATGAATAAAATCTATGTCACGTTGGTCGGCATAATTGTCATAAATAATAAATGAACCAATAGTTATGAAAAGATAATATATACCACATCCCAATCATAGGCAGGGCGAGGGCCGACGGGCGGATACCAAAACCATCGCACTATATAAGATGCAATAATAAAAGTAAGAAAATTATACAAGTATATATCTATCTAAACATACAAATAAGAATATTTTTCCTTTCGGAAAGAAGATAAGAACAAGAGGCTCACCACGGTGGTGCCGCCGATGAGATCGGTGCGGGTGATCGACGACGTTGAAGAGGGGGATGGGGCGTGACGGACCGCTAAACCTAGACAAATATGGAGGAAAATGGAGCTTGGCGGTCGAGCTTGGAGAGGAGAAACCTTAAGTAGTGTGGCTCGGGCATTCCATCGAACACCTTGTGTGCATATGAGGTGAGCTAGAGCACCACCAAGCCCTCTCCCTCGGCGGAAAAAAAGCAGCAAAGGTGCTCGCTCTGCTCTTGGGGGTATATATAGGCACCACCATTGGTCCCGGTTGGTCGCACGAACCGGGACTAAGGATTTTTTTGGTCGGTTAGTGCCACGAACCGGACGAATGGTGTGGGCCAGAGGGGATCATTGGTCCCGTTCATCCCACCAACCGGGACCAAAGGTCCAGACGAACCGGGACCAATGGCCCACGTGGCCCGGCCGGCCCCCGGGGCTCACGAACCGGGTCCGATGCCCCATTGGTCCCGGTTCTGGATTGAACCGGGACTAATGGGCTGGACCGGCCTGGACCATTGCCCCCTTTTCTACTAGTGTAGGTTGATTACAACATTATGGCGATTCATTTTACAATGCAAAACCAAAAATGAATTTTCATGGGGATGTGCCGAAGCACACGAGGGCCATATTGAAAACTAAAAGGTGTGGCAATGAGTCCGCAACGTAATTAGGCAAGTGAGGGGATACATGTCCCACCGAAGGCTCAAACTTCGTATCCACATTAGTCACATCATCATAGGCCACAGGATAGTGCCCCTGTAACCTGTCGGCTAGGTGGCTAGGCCTGGATCCACATTTTCTGTGATGTAGTTTGACACCTATTCCCGACACCACCCATTCCCATTCTAGGACTCCCTTTTGTGATGCTAGCACCAAGTTACTGTGATCACTTCAATAGAACCCTCTTCCTCTTGTGTCTCAAACCTAGGCTGTCTTACAGCTCTGGAATTTTGAGTGGCTCATTTCAGTGCTAGAGAAGTGACCAGGAAAGGATTCTACATGTATACAGACGAGCCAACTTAGCGTTCATGTCTGTTTTTACTAGAGGAGTCAAATATATTGCACGCTGCTCACGGGCCAGTAATTGGTTCATTGCACACATCACGTCTATGTACTTTGGATGGTTGATATGTATAAATCGAAGTTGTTAGAAAAGGGCATAGTCCAAACTCCAACTCAGTGGAGCCACACATGCCTCTATTAGCGCTAGAATTTATTACGAACGTATGAACATAATACAAATACATATCTAAGTGTGCATAGAAATATTATCAATAACCTTGTAGAGACACTGAAACAGACGACGCAATCAAAACCTGATGTAGACCTTTTTCTTTTATGTATTTAAGTACTAAGCAACTATGCTTATTGATTCTTATCGATTCATTTGCTGCTTCGGATAGCTCCCCACTTACAAAACTCCGGGACATTTACAATCATCTTGTCCAATCACCAATCAGCCCAACTGTGAGCGCACGGTCACTTCAGCCTATCCTAAGTATTCTGAATGGATTGTTGACAGTCCACATATCGTTTTTTAGAAAAGGAGGATGTACTCTCGGCCTATGCATTTGGACGATGCATGCAATCATTTTATTAATTATCCGCAATGACCATATAAGGTGATACATCAATAAACCTGAAGCCACCATCTTGGCAACGCTTGTTGCTACTCCTAACCCCTTGATGAAGGTGTGCCGAATGTCCAGGCCTAATACCAAACAGACATCACACCAAAACATAACATCTAAAGCCGGACGCCCCGTCCAAGCCACTACCTAGACTAGGTCACACACCGGTCCGGCACACTCCCAGTGAGCACCGCACGCTGCAAGGGTCGTCACCTCCATCTTCCATCAATCCATCCTCATAGCAGAACGGATGCACCGACCTTGCCAGGCCTCTCTGCCATCGACACCACCACGACGACAGACAACGTCGTCCTCCTGCGCGAGTTCGCCAACCCGCATCGGACGCCGGGACTCCACTGTGCCACGCTGCTGAGATCCGTCGGCGTCGATGTGTATGATGAAACACCGCTCCACCTCCTAATCCAGATCGCTGCCAACGCCCACCCAACGGTGTCCAGAGTCACACAGCTCCCAAGGCGGCACCTTCAAGAAGGGAACGACGCCGAAGGCGCCGTTGTCATCCGCCGCAGTTAGGGCTTTCACCCGGGAGACAAATGACGCGGTGGAAGTAGAGGCAGATCCGACGAGCGTCTCCATGGAGAAGAAAGCGGCGCCATCGGGCATCGCAGCGGCCGTGCCCAAAAGGTCGACTAGGGATTTCTCCCGATCTAAACTCCCACCTCCAGCTCCGTCCGCATCGAGGATCGGCAAGTCTTGCGACCCAGACCCGTACGGAGAAGCACACCTAGCAGGGTACGAAGGCTACAAGGCGTCTCGATCCAGACCAGGCATCTCCGGGCGAGCCCAACCGCCGATGTCCCGAACGGCCGGAAGGATCAGACGGAACAGCCTGGTCCGATCCACGGGCTTACCTCGGATCGCTGCACCGGCTGATGATGCAGAGGCAAGCTCATCCGAACGGCCGGATGAATCAGGCGGATCCGATCCAGGCGCCTGCCCGAGCGCGAGAAGCTCCCCGCCGCCACCTTCCTTGGCTGCGTCCTGCCCGGCGCCAGCCTCTTGCAGCATCAAGGAATGGAGGGGACGCGTGGAAGCCTAGCGGCGGCGGCGCGAGATCACCCCCGTGTCACCCTAGCGGGGCGGCGCAGGGGGTGAGGGAATAATAGATAGATAGATCGTAGGGGTAAACATAGCAAAATTACCCGCTGTATCTTTTTCGAAGTAAATAAACACAAAGATTCTTTGTAGCTCAGGCTACATGGAACCTCTTATCCTCAACCCTCCAACCTTGTTTTGAGATCCGTACTCTCCAACTAACTAACAACAAGAAGATTTCTCTTTTTTGTTTCTCAAAAACGAAATTACATATGAATTTCAAACTTTGCAGATCGAACAAACATTAGAACATCAATGTGTGAAAAAACTTTCAGATTTTTTGGTCTGATATAAATATACAAAATGAGATTTTCTTTGAATAAAAATATTATTTCAAGTATTTAAAATGCATGAAAAAATCTGAAAGTTTTTTTCCTAGATTGTAGTTAGAATATATTGTTGTTCTGCAAAAGTTAAAGTTCATATGTTGTGTCGTTTGAGAGAAACAAAAAAGACAAATGTGTCTGCACGGATCTTGATGCATAAATGGATGGCAAAGATAAGGGGTATCATGTAGCCCGAGCTACAGAAAACCACACTCATAAATAAATTACAAGCTGCATGACTACCCTTTTTTATTGTACGAGACTGTGGCCTCAGAAGCCTCCTAATTCTTGTGATGACCTTCTTTTAACTCGACACATATAGAGGTCCCACTTTGAGTGTAGCTGTAGCTGAAACCAATGCATGTTTCAGTGCCAAACTCAGGCACCGCTTGCAAAGCCTGGCTGCTCGTGTTGACAGCAAGCACCCACGCCAGTGAGGGCTTGGGCCCTTCACACAATGGCGGGTATCGAATTATATGTTGTCACTCCGCTTGTGTTGATGGCTGTAAAGAAATCTACCAGGGATCCATGATTGGGGTGAAGTAAGAATTTCTCCAGAGTTTTGGGTGAAGTAATGGTGTCTGGAGGTAATTGAACTAAGAATTTATAGCTGCAGAGAAGTAGGAGCATGTCGAGTGCCATCCATGATTGGGAAAGCGGACAATACCATGAGTTTGGAACATGCAATGTTGCAAGCAGATCAAGGCAAGGTGATGGGGATCAAATACTGATATGGCGCCAACTATTTAGAGCATGCTGGGTACATTGCAATGCACTGCTAGTGTCATGTTAGTGGATAAATAGCACGAGGATCCCATGCACATATGAGTACACGAATGCATAATCTGTTCCTTTCTTGGAACAGATAATAATTTCCTAGGTAGAGTCATGCACAGTAACATGTTCCATGAACGCGATCTTTACTTTGATACCAGACTCACATTTATGTGGTCGTTGAATGCTGAAATTTGTTAGAACATGATGTTTCATGTTTCTCGTATCAAAGTACCAGAGCTGCAAGTGTATGACACCAAGGTTAATTAACAATTGCTTGAAAACAAAATGACGCTGCCTGGTGTACATTGGTGTCAGTGAATCACATATTTTGTTTAACACTATTATTCTTCAGCCTCGAGGCTGCTTTCTTTTGCCACCATTATTTTACTGAATTTGTGCTTCTAGCCCCTAAAATTTTGAAGGGGCAAAAATTAACGATGAATCAATTTACTGCTCTTAGATATGAACCCATGACACTGTAATATGTGGGTAGCTCATATCGAATGAATATTTGAAAATAAGCTCATGTATTATCTGGCTATGCTCTCTTCTCCACTCAGAACCAAAGTTGACCTGAATATCAGGGCTTACTGCGCAAATAGCGCACTTACTATAGTAATACTTTTTAGGAAAATGACAAACGGAGACCGAGCTCCATGAAGGCCTTTATTTGAAAACTTCAAAATTCAAACTTTTCCGTTTCAAAAAAATTCTGAAAATAAATACACATATACCTAAATACATAATGTACACGTGTGCAAATTTTCAGGTCAAAATACATTGAAATGTGAGCTACACAAAAAAGACAAATTTGGGCCTTTTTCGCATATGTACCGTTCATCTTTAAAGTCCATGATTTTGTTTTTTTGTGCAGTTCGCAATTCAAGGTTTTTCATCTTGAAATTTTTCACACATACACTTTACATCCTTGCATACATGTAATATTTTTTTAAAAAAAATCCAGGATGAAAAACCTTGAATTGCGAATTGCACAAAAAAAAATGCGCTGCTCTTTTTTTGGTCTTTCTTTACATCAACAGCTTACAGTAACGCGAGGTAGGGGAGGTTCGATCCCCTTTCGCCTGCGCGGCTCGGCGGCTCCAGGCGGGCCAGTGGCCTCGGCAGCGGCGCCGGTAAGCCTTTGGGGCTCGTCTCCGCGGCTCTTCTCCGTCATGGTGGCTCCTAGTAGCGTCTCTCGCGGGTGGCAGCCGTGATTACTTCGTCAGCGGGCTCCGGTTCTTCGGCCCGGACACTCATCTCCAGCGAGTGGACGGGCGCGACCCTCCCTTTCTGCTCTGTGGGGCTCTTCTTTGCGTTGTCCAGCGGCGTGCCAGCCTTTGGTGGCCTCCCCGGCGTTGCAGTGGCGGTGGGATGCCAGATCTGGCCGGATCGGGCTCGACGGCGTATTCGGCCATCAGTGAGGTTTGTGGTGGCTAATACTTGCACTAGTGCAGAACCGGGCATTAGCACCGGTTTGTAAGGCCCTGTAGTGCCGGTTACATAACCGACACTAAATTGTGGTCACTAAAGCCCCCCCCCCCCTTTAGTACCGGTTCAGCACGAACCGGTGCTAAAGGGCAACCACGTGGCACGAGCCAGCTCCGGGGGGTTGGAGCCCTTTAGTACCGGTTGGTAAGACCAACCGGTACTATAAGGTTTGGGTTTTTTTTAGTTTTATGATTTCTTTTTCATTTAATTTTGTGTTTCCATTTTAATTCTTTTTCATTTGCTGGTATTTTACGATACTACACATTGTACACGTTATGCATATATATATATATATATATATATATATATATATATATATATATAGAATTTCTAGTAGAATAAATTATATATATCATCAATGTCTCACAAACCACCATATTAATTAATTCACACATACACACATGTATAGCTATATACAATTTCTCCTACATATGAATGTTGCCTTCGGAGCCAGTGGCATTAGCCTAATTGGTGCCTTGAACACGAAGACAATTGGAAGTGGTTTTCATGGGGCGGTAGCGGTAATAGAATTCTCCATTCGGATTTATGACCAGTCGAGCAAAAATCCCGCTATGTCCTCTTGAAGTGCTTCTACGCGCTCCTTTTCTATGAGCTTCTCCCGCACCTCTTTGAACTGTTAAGAAGGAGATCAATATGCATGTGTATTAGTTGTGTGACTAGATATCGATAATGGTGTAAAAATTGTGAATAGTGTTCTGACAAGCGTACCCATTGCTGTTTTGAGATCTGCTCCTTTCGGACGCCATCATGCGAATGTTCTCGCAAACGCAGAATGCACACATATCAGTCCCTGCGCCTGCTTCAGGGCCTTTACGAGAATGAAATTTGATCAGATAATAATTAATCAAGCATGATAATTAAAGAGATGGCAGGTAGCTAGCTAGCTAGTACTACTTAATTACTTACCTTGGGTCGAATCCATTTAAACTTTTGTTTCCACTCACCTTCCGTGACGCTGATGAATCTTGCCCAAGCCCTGCCCGCCGACAAAGAAAATGAATAAATGGGTTATTAAATAGTTCATATATACCATGAAATGACGAACTAAATAGGTCGAGATATATAGTTAATAATGATTGAAATTACCTGTTGACTATCCCATACAAGATGTTATAGTCAGTTTTTTCTGAGATTAGTGAGTCCAGTACTTCAACTGTTCCGGCGTCAACTTTAATAATACACAAGACCCAGTGAAATCTGCATGCACACACGTTTACATGTCTTAATTAAGCGGGCATATGTAAACAAAAACATGTAGCTAGCTAGTAGGCAAAAACAGAGAATTTGTAGAGATGACAGTGTGACTCACTGGAAGTTGTAAGGAAGTAGTATATCTTCATTGTATTTGAGGCGCTTCAAGAACTCTAGCATGCTGTCCTCTACTTCCTTTGCACAACTTTTATTTATCATCCATGTGTATTGATTAACGGTGTTTGGGTCAATGAACCCAATGCCAAAGCGTCCACCTTTTCTCATTTCATATATCTTCATCCTGCATAATACCACAGAAAAGAATATAGTGAGGATAATTACAGGTAATGATTGATCAAAAGGATCACTACAGCTAGCTTGAGACTTAAATTATAGAAAGAAATCACTTACAGACAATAGCAACTGACGATAGATTTGTCAAGTGCGTCTTGATTGTATAACTGAAACAGTTCTAAATACTCAACGGACACAGCTTTCTCATGGTAGTAACGGTCCTGCTTGACATTCACCATGAGGGACCATCGGCTCGCTTGTTTGCCTCAGCCGCAAGCAGAAAAGTATGCACACCCTCAACGAATTGGGGAGAGCATCGATCATCGTACATCCATTGCCGGCTCATCTTCATTACACAACACCGAATAGACCAAATTAATACAAGTTCATACATAAAGTTCATACAACACTTAAATGCAACAAACAAATAACTCTCTAGCTAAAGCATTTCAATGCAACAACAAATGCGATCAAGATCGCAACTAAGGTAACAATTGATCCAACAACATAATGATACCAAGCCTCACTATCGATGACATATTTTCTAATCTTTCTATTCTTCAAGCGCATTTTCTCCATCTTGATCTTGTGATCATCGACGACATCGGCAACATGCAACTACAATTCCATCTTCTCCCCCTCAATTCTTTTCAAATTTTCTTTCAAGTACTCGTTTTCTCTTTCAACTAAATTTAACCTCTCGACAATAAGGTCGGTTGGAATTTCCGGTTCACATACCTCCTAGATAAAAATATCTATGTCAACTTGATGGGCATAATTTGTCATAAACACGAAATGCAACAAATAGTTTTAAAAGAGAATATACCACATCCGAATCATAATAAGGACGTGGGCCGACGGGGACGGATATCAAAACCATGGCACTATGTATAACAAACAACGTACGGGTAAGATAATTATTACATGATTAACTATATATCCAAATCACACAAACATCAAATTTTTATATAAAATTTCATGAACAAGAGGCTCACCACAAGGTGGTGCCGTGACGGACGAGACGGGCGATCGACGGTGGTTACGACGGAGATTTAGAAGGCACTAAGTAAACCACACCTACATATGCAAACTAAGTGTTATTTTTGACCTCAAATTGCATATAAATCAAATACTAGAACATATATATATATTTCCTCCCAAATTACTAAACTCACAAATTAGTAACTATACAAAGCATGGGAAGAGCTAATCTAGCAATGAGAGATGAAAGGACAAAGTTGCTAACCTTTGTGATCACTTGAATGGATGGGGGCCTTCAAATCTTGACAAATTTTGGGCAAAATGTGTGATGAGCTCGAGGGGAGAAGAGGAAGAACAGAGAGGAGAGGAGAGGGGAAAGGAGGAAGAACAGAGCGAGCTGGACGAAGGGTTTATATGCAGGAGGACCTATAGTACCGGTTCGTGGCACGAACCGGTACTAAAGGTGCTGGAGGGGGCCCAGACTGACAACATCCTGCCACCACCCTCATTAGTACCAGTTCGTGGCACGAACCGGTGCTAAAGGTTAGCCACGAACCGGTACTAATGAGAGCGGCCCGGCTAGCCATTGGAACCGGCACTAATGTATACATTAGTGCCGGCTCTAATACAAACCGGCACTAATGTGCTGCACGTTTGACCCTTTTTCTACTAGTGTTGGTCATGGCGTGATGCTTCATGGGAGATGTGTGGGCCAATGGTGCAGTGCTACGCATGTGGGTGTGGTGTTGGACGCTGCTCTGGGCAAAAGCTTGCCGGGTCTTACCGACCGACGGCATCGGCGTCCGTGGACGTTGTGTCACGTCCTTTGAGGCGCCGTTGTGGAGTCCACCCTCGGCACACCCTTGGTTCCATCTCTTCGGGTGAAAGCCTAAGGCCCAGTCAGGTTGGGCGACGGCGTCGACATGGCCGCTTCCTTCTTTGGGGCGTCGTCTTTGAAGAGCATTGGATCCCATTTGCGCGCTCCATGGTCTGGACGCTCGCGGCATTGCGGTCGGTATGTGTCCATCCTGTAATGGTGATGTGGCGCAACTTCTTGTGTGTCAATGATGGTGGCTTCGTGCGGAGTTGGGCTCCTGTTGAGCTTTGGTAGTCGGTCCCAGCCGGCGTGTTTGAGGGATTCCGTGCCTCACTTGTCTTTCTGAAGTCGAAGCTGTAGAGGAGGTGCCTCAGCGGTGACGATGACATGAGATAGGTGGTCGGCTCCGGTACGTGCTCGACGCGGGCCCAATGCTTTTCCCCTACAATGCTCTGTATATAGAGAGAACCTCGCCAGGACATGAGAACTGGGCAAGAGTACCCTGTTCCGTGAGAAAACTACGCAACATCTGGGAGATATACTCCCCAGCGGAGTTAGCATGAAAAGTACGAATAGGCGTGGAAAACTGGGTGTGAACCATGGCAGCAAATCGTTTGTATATAGAGAGAACCTCACAACGATATTTCATATAGTAGAGCCAAGTGTAGCGAGAGAAATCTTAATAAACAAAACATAGTAGCGATGACCACCTTTCGAATCAAAGGGAGCAGGGCCCCATACATCAGAATGAACTAAGTCAAAAGGACGCTCATACACCGACTCACTATTAGGATAAGGTAACTGGGTTTGTTTTCCAAGTCTACAACCATCACAATGTAAAGAAACATCTCTAGAGACAAACCCTAAGACACCCTAACGCACCAACTATGATAAGTGGGAGCCACAGATGTGACCAAGACCGTGATGCCACTGTTGGAAGGACGCAAAAGAGGAGGCAAAAAGAGCATGGGAACTGGCAGAGGCGGTGGCAGCGGAAGGAAAATGAAGCCAATCAACCTCCCAAAGACCCTCTGACTCACGGCGCCAAGGGCCAGCACCAACCAGAGCCTTGGCGCGAAGATACTGAACAAAACAAGAGTCGGAATCAACAATTACACGACAACCAGAATCAGTAAGTTGGGCAGCGGAAAAGATATTCATGGTAAGATGTGGAACATGAGAAACACTAGGAACTGAAAAAGACGGAGTAGAAAGAGTTCCACGACTAGCCACAGGAAGGGGTGTGCCATCAACAGTGAGAACATTAATAGGAGAATCAAGAGGTCGAAGAGAAGACAATGCGGAAGAATCAGAAGACATATGAAAAGAGGTTCCAGAATCCAGAACCCACGAAGATGTAACTGACGATGTACAAGCTGGCGGTGATGGAGGGGTGGCAGCAGTTACAACGGCAGCAAAACCCGTCGATGAAGAGCCAGAGGAAGCTAGTAGGCGCTTGAGCCGCACAATGTCCTGGTCAGTGAGTGACGGGGTCGAGGAAGACGCATGAGTCCTACTGGAAGAGGAGCGCCTCTGGTGACAATCAGACTCTGGGTGACCTGGTCGGGAGCAGTAGCCACAGAAGGTGTCATGGCGCGACCGTCCCTTCTCAGCATAAGGAGGGCGACCCACCTCCCTGAAGGTGTGGGTAGGAGCGGTGGAGCGGTGAGACGAGCAAACGACACAGGAGCTCGGGCAGCCAACACAGAAGGAACCGCAAGCAACCCAACAGAATAAAGGCGGGTCTCCTCAGCACGAAACTCAGCAAGTACCTACGAGATAGGAACACGACTACGAGAAAGCAAGTGAGCTCATCAAGGCTCAAACTCGGAATGGAGGCGGGAAAAGAACTCATGGACACGCCAAAACTCCAAGTTGGACCGCATAGTCTGGCAGCAATGGCAAGCTCCACAAACAACTGTCCGAAGAGATTCAAGCTGGCGCCAGATGGCAGAAAATTGTGTGTAGAGCTCATCAACAGAAAAGTCACCCAGCTGAAGAGCATGCTCCTAACGCGCCACATATAGGTAGAGGGCATCACCAGAGGGCTGATAGTGCTGACAGAGATAAGACCACATCGCTGCAATGGTGCCGAGGCCCATGAACTCTGAAGCAAACTGAGGGAGGACACTCGCAGTGAGAACAGCAGCAGCGCGAGCATCATCATTGCACCACTGAGTGTAAGTAGACAGAACATCACGGTAGACAGAAAGACCATCTGAATAAGTTGATACCTGCTGATCATAAGCATCAACCGCAGCATCATCGAGAGTCTTGGCTGCATCCCGATCAGACTGAGAAGCATCAGCAGCAAGAACTGGCGGCACCGGCGGGGTAGGAGCCTCGGGAGCAACAGGGCATGGCGGACAATGGACAACCTCGCCAGAGAGAACGCCCCACAGAAGAAGACCACACATATGGATATGGATGAAACGCACGAACTCAGCATAGTTGGTGCCATCAAAGATCATCGAGCACCGAGGAACAGCGACATAGCCCGAAGAAGACATGAATAGCTCTCTGTTTTTTTAAGTCAACAAGCAGTCAGCCAGAGGAGACCTGAGCTAGATCGAATCGGGGCACACCTGAGCCCAAAACGCGAGCGAGCGAGGCGAGTGCCAGATTGAGAGAGGGCCTCGGCAAAACAAGAGTGGGCGAGGCGAGCCAGCTACGAGGCAATGTAGGGCGGCGACCAACCCGCGGATCCAGTAGAGGAGGCGAGAAGACGGCGGCGGCTACGGTCGAACGAGGCCTGAAGGCAGCCGGCACCGAGGCGAAGGAGGGGTAGCGGCCGGGCGGCAGAGCCTGAAGAGGAGGTCGAGGCCGAGGCGGCCGGCCGCCGGCGGATTCGGGTGAGGACGACGGGGAGGCGGCCTGCCAGCGGTGGATCCGGGCGATGATGAGGGGAAGGCGACCTGCCAATTGCTGATTCAGGCAAAGACGAGAGGGAGGCAGCCTGCCGGCACGCGGATCGGGGCAGGGGGCAGCTAATGCTAGGAACGGGGGCTAGCAGGGACGACGATGAGGGTAGAGCACGCACGGAGGTGCATCGTGCGGGAGAGAGGGTATCTGATACCATGTTGGATAATGAGCATCTGACATTCACAGAGGATAATACATGTACATGAGTGGTAAAGTGCAAGAAACCATTATACAATGGGGATATACAGAAAAGGGGACTATACACATCTAACATGCTCGTCGACAGAGTCAGAGCTGCCTGGTCATCGGCGCATGGGGTGCACTGTTTGGCATTGGCCGACGCAGGCCTCGGTGCTTGTTTATGGTGAGGGCTACATCGGTCGTCATTGATGGTGGAGTCGGAGTCGCCCTCGCGGAGGTGTGATGACGATGACATCGGATTGTAACCCCGACGGTGCTTTTCTCTTTGACGGCGTGTGTGCGTTCTTGTGTGGGTTGCTAGGTCACCCCGTGCACCTTGTTTTTGCGGACGGTTGTGATGGTTTTCGCCCGATTTTCCCTTAATTAGTTGGGCAACTCTTTTTGACTTTTTTAATGATGAATCGGGTCCTAAGGGATCAGAAAAAATGGTCTTTGTGCTGGGATACTTGGATATGATGGGGGGAGTCTCTTACTGACATCCCTACAGTTACTAAGCTCCACAAATTCCTCGCCTATGGTGTATCGAGGCTTTGGGCAGCGTGGGAACTTCCCCAAAAGAAAAAAAATGAATCGTCCAGCACGCTCTCGCACACAAAAATCTCCTCATCCCCTCTCTCAAAAAAAAACTCCTCATCCCGATACGGGTTCCCCGGCCCTGCTGCCAAGACCAGTCTAGCCGCCGTCTCTGCTGTCTCCCTCCACCGTTCCTCTGTTGCCGCTGCCCTTCCCGTCTCTCCACCACCAAGACATGGATGGAGGGTAGTTGTTTCACCCCGCCCCCACCGTCGCCTGAGCAGGAACTAGAGCTCATACCGCTGCCGTCGTTGTTCCCCTTCGCCCCTACCGTTCCACTCCGCCCCTCGCATGAGAACCGAGCAAGCGTAGCAGCTTCCCTATGCCGCCGAGCACCGAGGAGGAGCAGAGTAGCCCCTCTGTTCAGGTGTTGTCGAGTTTCGAGAACGGAGCTGTCAACAATTCCTCCTGCTGCCCTTCTTTCAGGTGGAGGCTGCCCTTCGTTACCCAAAAAGGCTTTCACCCCGCTTTATAAATAAAGAAACCACCAAGCACAAAGTACCAAGGTCACAACAAAATGCAACACACACGCACACAAAGCCACCGCCGCATGGTCCAACACACACACACACACACACACATACACAGACCAACAGACCCAAGTCCAGCTGTGGGCACAGTGCAACAAGCCCAACACAGGCACACGACAAAATGACACATAAAAGGTAGGGTGGTGGCGATGGAGAGAAGATGACGATCTAATCTGGTTCCTGTGGTGGTGGAGGGAGCGGTGGAGCCATCCGGCGAGCCATCGCACGAAGCTGGGAGATGATGGAGGTGATGGTGTCTCTCTCCCTGGGGCGGCTAAGCTGCCACCAAAGCTGCAAGTAACCAGACCATTTGAACAAAGTGTCAGTAGCACGACGAAGAGGAATGCGCCGAATCACAAGTTTATTCCTAACAGTCCACAGCGTCCAGGCAAGCACCCCAATGGCCAGCCACCTAATGTGGCGTACTGCGGATGGGATCGCCTGGAGTTCGGCGAAGAGAGCGGGGAAGTTGTTGTGGTCCCAGCTTCCACCCACTATCTCACGGAAACAACTCCATAGGAACTTCGCGGACACGTAGGTGAAGAAGATATGGTTCGAGTCCTCTTCCGGCCCGCAGAGCGGGCATCACCCATCACCAGGGCCATTGCGTTTCAGGACCTCCACGCCTGACGGGAGGCGACCGCGAATCCATTGCCACAAGAAGATCCTAATTTTCAGGGGAAGGCGAATCTCCCAGATGGAGGAGAGCGCCTCATGGCCAGGCGAGGGGGCAATGGCCTGGTAAAGAGATTTGGTGGAGAATTGTCCAGAAGGCTCTAGTAGCCAACTGGAACGGTCATCTTCGGTCGTAAGATCAGGCTCGTGCAAGGCAATGCAGTCGAGCAGCTCCTGCCAGTCGGCGGTCTCGGCCGGGCCAAAAGGTCTCTGAAACGTGAGTTGCCCCAAGTCAATAAGGGCTGCCACGACAGAGATCTGCGGGGCAACCGCTATGGAGAACAGGTCGGGAAAGCGAGCCGCGAGGGGCAAGTCTCCAGTCCATCTATCGAACAAGAACAGTGTGGCAGTGCCGGATCCGACCTCAATCGAGGTCCCGATCCAAAGGACCGGAAGGAGCTGGATGATGGATTGCCAGAAGTGGGAGCCCCCAGATCGCTAGCAAAAAGCAAGAGGTTGGCCACGGAGGTATTTCTGCTAAATGATGCGAAGCCACGGTCCACCATCTCTGTTGGCAATCCGCCAAAGCCACCGAGTCAGGAGGGCAATGTTCATGCATTTGGATGACATGATCCCAAGTCCATCCTGAGCGCGAGGCTTGCAGATCTCTGACCACCTAACCATGTGGTACTTCTGCTTATCACCCTCACCGGCCCAGAAGAAGCGCCCCTGGACTGTGGCGATCTCGTGATGAAGAGTCTCCGGAAGGCTGTAGAAGCTCATGATGAACAAGAGTAGGCTGGAGAGGGACGAGTTAATGAGCACCGTACGGGCCACTTTCGAGAGCCACCGACCCTGCCAGGGCTCGATACGGTGCTGAAGCTTCCCCACCGTGGGGTGCAGGTCGGACACCGTGAGCCTAGAGTCACTAATGGGTATCCCCAGATACATCGTGGGGAATCTCCCAAGCTGGCAGTTAAGCCGATCCACAATGCTCTGGCTGCCCTTCGTTCAGGTGAGGCTCTCCTCCGTTCCTGATCATTCTCGCCACCGACCTCTTCTCAAGATTGATTGCTATCACTTTGTTGCTACGAAGATGATAGGTGATAAAAATAATGCTGATATGTGAGAATGTTTTGTCATCCAGCTGTGAGATTGGTGTGAGATGGTAGATTATTGAGATGTGAGATTGTTGAGATGGTCATATATGTGAGGCTAGGTTTCTTTTGAGATTTGAGAGATTACTATGAGATTGCTATAAGACCTGATCTTCCTTTTGTTTGACTATATCATTTCATGATGTTTGAAAATCGATTTTATATATAGAATTTTAAGTTCCCTTGAAACAGAGCTCTCTGCTCGACCGGGGCTGTGTTTGGCGCATTTGCCCATGATGTCAGCCTGTCCGTATGATCATGCGATGCCCGATCGGGCCAGATTGGCTGTAACGCCTGTGTGGCTGTTGTGTGCCTAGCCAGTCTCAAAAACCTAGCGCCTCTCACCCCCACCCCACCCCCCTCTCTCGCACACCAATAGAAAAGGTGGCGACAATGGTGATGATGGTGTATTTTGAGATCAGGGCAGCAACGATCTTGAATGGAGGCCAGCGACACACGTGAGGTGATGTATCCTCTCTCCTTTGTTTCCCTTTTGTCTCCTCTGCCCCTTTCTCTCGAACGGTGACTGAACGACGGGCTACAGCAGCTGATCGTGGAGGATGAACGGCCATCTAGGGTTGCGAAGGTCTCCCATGGGTTCCCCGACCTCTCTATATTCCCTTGTTCTAACTCCTCTCTCTCCTATTTCTCTCTCTGATTTGAATCTCTCTGACATGTAGCCCGAAGCAAAGCAACTAGGACATCCTTCGGTGGTTATGCTGCAACTGAAATTTGTATTAATGTTCATGTATATTGGTTTTGTTGGTATCCGTTAGTGATGTGTGCATCTTGATATGTATTTATTTGTCGGATAGACTTGGCGGTGCAGTGTAGATCCGAGTTAGGAGCAATGTGTTTTAGGAGTAATTTTAATTAAGGGTACAACCATTCCTAGCTCAACCGCATGATGATTTGGTAGAAAGTTGTTTCCGAACTATGAGATACCTTTGTTGTCTATCTAAACCTGAACCATATTCATGCAACATTAGTTACTTTTTTTGGTATTTTCATCATGTGGATCTTAGAGAAGTCCTGATTAACTGTACATTATATTGTTGCATGTAGGAGAAGAGCTAAAGCCCTGTCTTCAACATTGTCAACATGGTATATCTAATCATCTTTAGCATTTCCTAAAAAAATTAGCTTCCTATTTTGATTTTCTACTGTTACATGGGGTAGGCTGAGAACTTATGTTGGAGAAAGCAGAAAACAAGGAGGCATGATGGAATTGTACAATTTGGATAATTTGAACTTGATCATAAAGGATCATGTTTACCTTTTTATCGAGATATATTTCTTTTATATCTGAAAATGTCATGCTGAGCGTTTTCTCTTTTTTTAGAGAGAAGGCTTTCCTTTATGGTGCAATATAATGTCTGTCTATTGAGGGCTTAGCTGCATTTAACAGAGAAAGTGCAGATTTATTGCTTGAAGCTGATAGTCATGTTATCAAGCAAGTACGGCTATTGATTATGCAGCTCTTGCCATTGCCCTTGTTATATTATGACTGTATGATAAGATGCTCAGTGAGAAGCATCTTATGTTTAGTTAACCTTATGTAGTAATCACTCCTTCTGTAGTTTGATACTCTTCATTCAATCTCAGGAACTGGATCATTCCATTTTGCTGCAACATCTATTCAGAGCTATTTCTCTGAAGCAAAAGTATATGCTTAATTCTATTATGGAAATATTACCGTTTTGAAATTCTCAGCTCTGGATGTTTGGTTACTTGGATATGAATTCCAGAAATCATAATTGTCCTTATGCACAAGCATATATACTCCCTCCGTTTCTTTTTAGTCTGCATATAAGGTTTGGTCAAAGTCAAGCTTTGCATAGTTTGACTAACTTTATACTAAAAAATATCAACATTCACAATATAAAATCAACATTTTCAGATGCACCATGAAATGTATTTTCATATTATATAGGTATTGTAAATGTTTGTATTTTTTAATATAAATTTGGTCAAACTTTGTGTAGTTTGACTTTGACCAAAACTTATACGCGGAGTAAAAAGAAACGGAGGGAGTATTTCTTATGCATCCATAAGAAATCAAATCAAATTAAAACCCTCAAGAATGCTTCAGGTGATGTTGGTGGTGCTTATATTGTCTTGCATGTGAGGCCAGAATGACGATGACATAGACACGGTGGATGACATACTATGTGATGTTAGTGCCCAGTCCAATTTGGTCACACCGCAAAAGAGGCACCTGAGGGTATGCTTCTTGAGGATACCGGTTCCGCTATGTGTAAATCTCTCACCAATGTAAAAGCGGCGCGGCAAAGCGCGTATATGATTCTAGTGCAAGTTGAAGCTAAGTCCAGGCTTACTACAAGGCGTGGCAGCAGCCATGCAGCAGAATTGGGCAAGCGGGAGGAAGACGTGTGCTTGTGTCAACCGTTGAAGGGTCAAACTTCGTATTCACGACGGTCAGCATGCAGTTCTGAGTTCGAGAGGTGCCCTATGACCTGCTGGCTCGCCGGCTTTCCCTTGATCGGCAGACCTATCTACATAGTTTTACACCTATTCCCAACACCACCTATTCCCATTTCAGACAATCCCTTTTGTGATGCTAGTATGAAGATTAATGTTAGTGACCATGGTGATCACTTCAACTGAACCCTCTCCCTCTCGTGTCTCACACCTAGTTTGACATGTTGCTATAGAATTTGAGCGGCTCGTGCCTGCTATGAAGTATCCCACATATATATAGGCTAACCAACTTAGGGCTCTTGTCCGATTATACTAGAGAACTCAAAGTTATTGCTCACTACTCACTGGCCAACGATTGGTTCCTTACACAGATCACAATGTTTGTACTTTTGATGGTTCAGATGTATAAATCAAAGTTGTCAAAAAGTACATACTCCAAGATCCAACACAATGCAGACACACATGCCTCTAGCAGTGCTAGAAATAATTTTTGTAAGACAAGGGGTTATTTGTTACCAATGTATCAATACAATACAAATACATATATGACTTTGCATGAAAGTATTATCTAAACCGTGCCCATACAAATACATGCAATTAAAATCTGATGTATACATTTTTCTTTTATGGATTTATAACTACTAAGCAGCCTTGCTTACTGATTCTAATAGGTCCATTTGTTGTTTTTGATAGCTCCTCACTTGCAAAACTTTAGGACTTCTATAATATGGACACTGTCTTGTGCAATCAACAACGATCACATGGTCAACTTTAGCATTTCTAAGTATTCCAAAAGGTTTATTGATAATTCACACATCGTAGGCCAGGCTAAACACAGCAAAATAACCTATGTTTATTTTTCAAAGTAAATAAATCACCTGCTGGAGGACCACCTGTTTCTTTCTTGTATGAGACAGTACTCCATAAAGCTTCATCATCCTGGCAATGATCTTATTTATTTTCCGAGTTCATCATATCAGTACATGAGCGAATAATTTGTTCCTTTATTTGTACAGATAGTTATTTGCTATAGGTAAAGTACAGTAACATGTTCTGTTAAAGTGATCTTTTCTTTTTGATGCGTGTCTCATAATTTATGTTATCCTTGAATGTTGGAATCTTGTTAGTACCAAAATAGCAAAGTATGATGTTGCATGATCTCGTATCAAAGTATCAAGCTGCAAGTTATAGTAGGTTCGTTAACAATTGGTTGGAAACAAAACAATGCTACTTGGTGTACATTGGCGTCACTGAATCACATCATTTGTTTCACTGTTATTCTTCAATCTCGAGGCTGCTTTCTTCTGCACCATTATTTTACTGAATATTGTGCTTGGGGTCCACTCCAATTTTGAAGGGGCAAAAATTAACGATGAATTGATTTGCTGCTCTTGGCTAGGAACCCAAGTCTGAAGATCAAGGCTTACTGTCCAGAGAATGCTTGTCTTTGTGCTGGGATACTTGGATTTGGCAGATTTTGGTCTTGCGACTCTGTGAGTCTCTTCCATTTTTAGATCTGCACATAATTCACACAACTTAGAGAACAATATTAGGGCATGCTATTACTTAGAACTTAATTAGTGCAGATTAGTCGAACTAAAACATTTTGGGGGTTCAGTTTACAATGCAAAACTAGAATATAATTTTCAAGGAGGTGTACCGAATCACATCAAAGCCTGATTGGAAACTAAAAGGCGTGGCAATGACTATATAGCATAATTAGGCAAGCCAGAGGAGATGCGTACTTGTCTCAACTGTTGAAGGCTCAAACCTCGTATTCACATTAGTCATGATGCCATAAGCTGTTGGAGAGTGCCCAACTGCCCATGCAACCTGCCGGCTGAACGGCTATGCCTCGATCGGCACTTTTTTTGACATGGTTTGACACCTATTCCCAGCACCACCCATTCACATTCGAGATACTCACAAAAGTGATGCTACTACCAAGAATACTGTGATCACCTCAATTGAACCCTCTTCCTCATACCTAAGCTATCATACTGCTCTGGAATTTGTGTGGCTCATGCATGCTAACAGTGCTAGAGAAGTGATCAGAAAAGTATCCTACATATATATAGTCTAGCCAACTTAGCATTCATGTCTAGTTTTACTAGAGAAGTCAATATATTGCTCAATCCTCACTTGGCCAATAATTGGTTCATTGCACACATCACGGTCTCTGTACTTTGGATGGTTGAGATCTATAAATCTAAGTCGCAACCACACATGCTTGTAACAGTGCTAGTATTTTTTTTTGCAAGACAATGGCTATTTATTTGCATATCAATATAGTACAAATACATATCTGATTGTTCAGAGAGAAATATTATCAAAAATCTTGTCGAGACACCGGAACTGAGGCAATCAAAATATGTGTAGACCTTCTTCTTTTATGGATTTAAGTACTAAGCAACCTTGCTTATTGATTCAAATCGATTTATTTGTTGCTTCGATTTTTTTTTCTCGAATACGCACTAGATGTGCGTACTGTATTATAAAGAGAGAGGAGTGGGGTAAAGAACCCCTCCACGTCAGTGATTACATGAGATTTACATGCACACCACACCACCCATACCTCCACCACCTATACCGAGCCTAAATTGGTGCTACCTCTGATCTAGCCCACCGTTCTACCGCGGCGAAGAAATCGTCAGTGATCCCTTTCAATATCCCTGCCTCCTTCCACGCTCTCCCTTCGTTGCACACCCGTAGCAGCACCACATTTTTGGATGGCAAAGCCCCATCAAAGATTATCGCATTACGGTGTTTCCAAATTTCCCACATGACAAGAATGAGGATGCCTGCCTGGCTCCGCCTTTTCCGTGATGTCCCTCCCTTCTCCGCACACCAGCTGGTCATGCTCATCTCAGTCGTGGGGATCCACTCTTGCCTGCCCATGGATAGCAAGACTGCCGTCCAGACCTCTCTCACAAACACGCATCGCAGCATAATGTGCCCCATGGTTTCTTCATCCTGGTCGCAAAGGGGGCAACGATCCTGATGTTCAAGTCCTCGCCTAGCGAGCCGGTCGGAAGTCCAGCATCTGTCCCGGATGGCCGTCCACATGAAGAATCGGCACCTCAATGGCGCCTTGGCCTTCTAGGTGAAATCCGCCGATGGCACCACTTGCCGCCCCCAGAACTTGGCATTATAGGCGGAGTTCGTAGTGAACTCTCCATTGCCGCTCCAAGACCACGTCACCAGGTCCTGCCGACCTGGCTGTAGCTCCACTTGCACCACCCTCGTCCATATCTGCATATACTCGTTCAGCGCCTTGGCGGACATCTACGGTCCAACATCCCGTGCCCACCTGTGGCCATCCAAGGCTTGCGCGACAGTGCAGCTTAGCCTCGTTCTTTTTTTCACCATGGCATAGAGTTGCGGGCAGATATCTTGCATCCTCTCCCCCTCCATCCATTTGTCCTCCCAGAACAGCGCCTCAGTGCCGCTTCCAATTGTCGTCCTCATGGCCGCGCGACAGAGCTGCCTTGAAACCTCTGGCACTTTGAGCGAGAACTCCGCCCACGGCCTCGTAGTGTCAGTCTTCTGCAACCACGGCCATCGGGCTTGCGTCGCCACATTAAGCCATTTTAGGTTTGGGATCCCAAGCCCACCAGCCCACATCGGCGTGCAAACCTGCTCCCAAGCCACCGCGCATCGCCCTCCATTTGCCTGGGCTTCGGCACACCATAAAAAGCTGCGGCAGATCTTATTCATTGCTTTGATCGTCTTCTGCGGCAGGTCAAGTGCAAGCATTGCATGTAATGGTATCGCACATAGAACAGCCTTGATCAACAACATCCTCCCACTCCGCGGCATCTTTGAAGCTTTCCACCGTGGCAAAGCATTTCCCAGTTGGTCCACCAGACCGGCCAACTGCGCTGCCGATTGCTTCCGCAAGGTGAGCGGCAAACCTAGGTATTTGCATGGAAAAGTGCCTACCGCACATCCGGTAATCCTTTCAACCGTGTCCATAATCTCAGTCGAGCATCGAATCGGATAGGCAGCACTCTTGGCCATGTTAACTCGCAAACCCGAAGCCTCACCAAAGATGTTCAGGAGCGAGACACAAGCTTGCAGATCTTCCTCCCATGGACGAACGAAAAGCATGACATCATCCGCATACATCGAAAGCCTGTGCTTCATACCCACCGCCGCCAGCGGCGCCAGCAGTCCCCTCTCGGTCGCCTGTTGCTTCGAATAGCTCCTCACTTATAAAACTGCAAGACATTTACTCTCTTGTGCAGTGCAGCGTAGGGTCAACTTTAGCATTTAGTAAGTATTCTGAAAGGTTTATTGACAGTCCACATATCATAGGGCTATACACGGCAAAAATACCTGCTAGCTCTTTTTCAAAGTAAAATTCACTGTTATTTTTCAGACTTGAGGCTGCTTTCTTTTGCCACCATTATTTTACTGAAATTTGTGCCTGTAGCCCGCTCCAGTTTTGAAGGGCAAAATTAAACAATGAATAGATTTGCTGCTCTTAGCTAGGAACCCAGGACACTGAGATCTGTGGACACTGATATCTCTGGTTGTGTCTCTTTTCTCCACTCAGACCAAAGTCTGGAGATCAAGACTTACTGTACAAATACCGTGCTTAATGTACTGAATGTTTTGGTCTTTGTATTGGGATACAAATAGCATGCTTGATGTACTGGGTGTTGGGTCTGACGGATTTTGGTCTTGTGACTCCGGGAGTCTCTTCCGTTTCATGATCTGAACTTACGTGGATGCCTTCAGAACATGTTCTGTCTTTTTCTTGGGAAGAGACTTGGAACGTATGTTTAGTACAGAAGATACCCTATTTTTTTTTCTAAAAACAAATACAGTATAAATCAGTATACTACTAGTAACCACGCACATGCAAGACACTTCTCAACAAGTATAAATTATCCTTCAAAGAGAACATTATAAAGGCATGCTATTTCCTAAAGTTAATTTTGCGCGGATATGTCAAATTACAACATTATGGGGATACAATTTACAATTCAAAACCAAAACCGAATTTTAAGGTGTACCGAAGCACATCAATAGCTTAATGAAAACTGCAAGGCATGCCAACGACCAAGTAGCCAAAATATTCAAGCAGGAGGAGATGTGTGCGTGTGTCAGCCGTTGAAAGCTCAAACTTCATATTACGACCTGGCAAGATTTAGGATAGTTCCCCTGCTACATGTCGGCTTGCCAGCTAGTCATGCATTGGCATAACATCTGATGTCGTTTGAGACCTATTCCCAGCACCTCCCATTCCCATTCGAGATACCCCCTTTTGTGATGCTAGTACCAAGATTACTGTTAACCACCATGGTGATCACTTCAATCCAACCCTCTTCCTCTTGTGTCCGAAACCTAGACTGTCATACTGCTCTAGAATTTTTATGGCTCATGCCTGCTAACAGTGCTAGAGAGGTGACCAGGAGAATATCCTACATATATAAAGGCTACCCAACTTAGCGTTCATGTCTGGTGTTACTAGTACTCAAATATATTGCTCACTGCTCACTGCTCATGGCCAATAATTGGTTTGTTGCACACATCACTGCTCCATACTTTGGATGGTTCAGATGTAGTATAAATCAAAGTCCGCAGAAGAGGACATATTCCAACCCCCAACACAATGGAGCTACACATGCCTGTAGCAGCGCTAATAATAAATTTTGTAACACAACGGGCTATTTATTACCAACGTCTCTGCATAATACAAATACACATCTGACTGTGCATAAAGAATAGTATCAAAAACCTTATCGAGACACAGGACACACACAATCATAATCTGATGTAGACCTTCTTCCTTGATGGATTTAAGTACTAAGCAACCTTGCTTATTGATTCTGCTTGATTCATTTGTTGCTTCGGATAACTCTTCACTTATAGAACTTCAGGACGCAATGATCTTGTGCAATCATGAATCAACGTAACTGTAAGTGCAAGTTCAACTTTAGCATAAGTATTCAGAAAGGTTTATTGAAAGTCCACCTGGTTAAACATGTAATTCTGTCACGCCTCCTAGACTGCCTTGTGCGCCAAGGATTGTTATAGGAGTAGGATCTTGTTCTGGTTATTCTTCCTTATCCCTTCTGTAAAACCTCCTGTAATATCTCTTCGGTTGTAACCTATGAGAGATGGGTCTCTCCCAATCAATATAAACATCAAGCGGCCCTCTGTATGAGGGTAGAGACGCTTACACAAACTAACATGGTAATCAGAGCCTCCCTCTTCCTCATCTAGCGATCATCACCTCCATCCTATCGCCCACACAATTTTTTTTTTCCGCCCACATCCTTCCCATCCTCCCATCTCCGGCGCCATGTCCACCTCCTCCAGCCAACTCATCTCCACCGGCCTGAACAACACCATCTCCGAGCCTCTCACACATACCAATTACATTCTCTGGCGAGCCCAAGCTCGCTCCCAGATCATGGGAGCCGGGCTATATGGGTACCTTGATGAAACCCTACCCGAGCCACCTCGAACCATCACCACCAAATCCTCAGACGGGAAAGATCAGATTGGTCTGAACCCCGTCCGTACCCCATGGCTCATCCAAGATCAACAAATCGTAGCCTACTTGCTCCGCAACCTTTCCAAAGAAGTCCTGGTGCAAGTCGCTTCCGTCGAGACCTCGCATGCCATCTGGTCTGCCTTGGCAAACATGTTCTCTGCCCAATCCAAGTCTCGCATCAACAACTGCCGTATTGCTCTCTCCAATGCCCAAAAGGGTTCCCTCAGCGCCGTCACCTACTTTGGGCAGATGCAGGCGCTGTCTGATGAACTCGCGGCTGCAGGAAAACCCATCGGCGAAGATGAACTCATATCCTTCATCATCGCCGGTCTCGACATGGAATATCAGCCCATCATCTCTGCTCTTGATGTGCGCGTTGATCCTGTCTCCACCGATGAGCTCTTTGGCATGATCTCCAACTTCGATCAGCGCGTTGAGCTGTTCCAAGGAACTGGTCCCGGCGCCTTCAAGTCTTCTGCCAATGCCGCCTATCGCGGTCGCGGGCCTCCCAAACCCTCTCAGAACCCTCCCAAGGGTGGTGGCGGTGGGGGCTATCGTGGCGGTCCAGGCTGCAGCGGCGGCGCCCACTTCCAGAACGGCGAAGACGGTGGCGGCGCTCCCTATCCGCATGGTGGTGGCGGTGGTGGTGGCCACTTCCAGCACGGCGGCGGTGGTGGCGGAGGCCACTACAATCAGCGCGGCAACAACAACTCTCAGCGCCGCAATAACAACAATCGTCCCCCCTTCAAAGGTTATGATGAGTACTTTAACAAGTGCCATATTTGCAAGAAAGATAATCATATTGCGAAGGATTGTGACTGGCGTTATGCCGAGAACAACTCCCAACGCAAGAAGGTTGCAGCTGCCATGGACGCCTCCTTTGGTGGGGACACAAACTGGTACGCTGACTCCGGCGCCTCCAACCACATCACTCATGAGCCGGACAAGCTAACCATGCACGACAAGTACCCCGGGTAAGATCAAGTTCATAATGCAAATGGAGAAGGTATGGAGATAGCTCATGTTGGTCATTCAATTATTGCAACCCCTCATCGTGATATTCATCTTAAAAACATCTTGCATGTTCCCCAAACTGCCAAAAATCTTCTTTCAGTACATCGCATTGCTCTTGACAACAATGTTTTCCTTGAATTTCATCCCTATTTCTTTTTGATCAAGGATCAGGTCACACAGAGAATTCTCTATCGCGGTAGATGCGTGCATGGGCTCTACCCTCTTTTTCCCGAGTTCAGGAGCTTCAATAAACAAGTCTTTGGTGTCATCAAAATTTCCCCGGACAGGTGGCATGCTAGACTAGGACATCCATCTTTTTATGTCGTGCAACAAGTGCTTAGAAATAATAAGCTCCCATGTGTTGGTGAGCGTAGCATCGAAACTGTTTGTGATTCTTGTCAAAAGGCAAAATCTCATCAATTGCCATATCATATTTCTACTAGTATTTCTACCAAACCACTCCAGCTTATTTTTTCTGATGTATGGGTCCCGCCCCCTCCTCGGTTGGTAGACATACTTACTACGTTAGCTTCATTGATGATTTCAGCAAATTTACTTGGATTTATCTTCTCAAACGTCGTTCCGATGTTTTCCAAGTATTTAAGAATTTTCAAGCACTTGTTGAACGCAAGTTTGATCGCAAAATAATTGCCATCCAGTCTGACTGGGGTGGCGAGTACGAGAAACTAAACTCATTTTTTCAGACACTTGGCATTTCCCATCATGTTTCTTGCCCCCATGCGCACCAACATAATGGCTCCGCAGAACGCAAGCATAGGCATATTGTGGACGTAGGCCTCGCTCTTCTTGCGGGTGCATCTATGCCCTTAAAGTTTTGGGATGAAGCGTTCCTCACTGCTGTTCATCTCATTAATATGCTTCCTAGTCGTGTCATTGACAATGATACTCCTATGCACCGACTTCTCCAAGTTAGACCCGATTACAAGTCTCTTCGTGTTTTTGGGTGTGCCTGTTTGCCCAATCTCTGTCCCTACAATAATCGAAAACTTATGTTTGGTTCCACACAATGTGTGTTTCTTGGCTATAGTGCCTAGCACAAGGGTGTCAAGTGTCTTGATGTACCCACGGGACGTGTCTATATCTCCACAAATGTTGTTTTTGATGAGACAGTTTTTCCTTTCGCCAAACTTCATCCTAATGCCGGTGCCCTCCTTCGCAAGGAAATCCTACTTCTTCCTTCTCATTTGACCTCTTTGCATCACGGGGACGATAATTGTGATCACATGACTAACCCTACTAACCTTGAACTTGAGTCTTCTACTACTGCAGGGTCGGATGCTGAAGCAACAGAAGAAAATCTGGTGAAAATCGTGAAGAAAACAGGTCAAATGAGCAATATTTCATGTGTCCCCCGTGGTGCAACAACCCTACCACCGAATCCGCCTCGGGATCACCCTCGCCAGAATCTGCCTCGGGATCGCCCGTGTCAGATGTGTCGCCGCGCCAGGTTCTGGGTGGCAGCGCCCCCCCCCCCCCGGACTCCGCGCCTGCAGGCCAGCCACCCACGCCACGCGTGCCTCGCCAACCTGGAGATGACACGCGTCGGGCTGCAGGCCCGCTCTCCCCCACGCGTGCATCGGCTTCTGCGGATCACCCGATCGAGCGGTTCGGTGTGGAACCGCGGGTCTACACCAGGCGCCTGCACCAACCAAAGGCGAGCACGGGATCCAATCCCGATTCGGCGGCGGCTCTGCACGGATTTTCTGCGCCACCCTCGCCCGTGTCTTCACCATCGCCTGCCACAGAAGATCTGGTGGGGGAATCTGCTTCGGATCTGCTGTAGCAGATCACAGGATCCTCTGCGCCTGCAACAGCTGCATCCGTTCCTGATGCACCACGCACACGCCTTCGATCAGGGGTAATTCAACACACAAATTACAAAGTTAAGTTTGGTTTGACATGTTCCACATGTGAACCACGTACGTTCCAAGAAGCATGCAAGGATTCACCTTGGAAAAAGGCAATGGAAGAAGAATTTCAAGCCTTGCAGAAAAACAAAACATGGCACCTAGTTCCTGCACACCGAGGTAAAAATTTGATTGATTGCAAATGGGTATTCAGGATAAAGAAGAAATCAGATGGCACAATAGATCGTTATAAAGCTAGTCTTATTGCAAAAGGATTCAAGCAGAGGTACGGTATTGACTATGAGGACACATTTAGTCATGTTGTTAAAGCTGCAACTATCCATCTTGTTTTGTCCATGGCTGTGTCCAGAGGATGGAGTCTCGGATAGCTAGATGTACAGAACGCGTTCCTTCATGGTGTTCTGGAAGAGGAAGTGTACATGCGTCAACCACCTTGTTTTGAAGACAAGAACAAACCCTCATATGTGTGCAAACTTGACAGGTCCCTTTATGGTTTGAAACAAGCCCCTCGAGCTTGGTACTCACGGCTAAGTACAAAGCGTCAGTCACTGGGTTTTGTGCCCTCAAAGTCTGACACATATCTGTTTATCTATAATAAGTCACATATATCCATATTTGTACTTATTTGTGTTGATGATATTATTGTTACAAGTTCATCCAGTGCAGAAGTAACAGCCTTGTTAAAAGACTTGAATGCAGACTTTGCTCTCAAGGATTTGGGAGACTTGCACTTCTTTCTTGGCATTGAGGTCAAGAGAAATAGGGAAGGTGGCCTTCATCTCTCTCAGGAGAAGTATGCAGCTGATCTCCTGAGCAAGGTTGGCATGCAAGGGTGCAAATCCTCACCCACACCATTGTCTAGTACAGAGAAGTTATCCCTTGAAGAAGGCGAACCCTTGAGCCAAGATGATAGCACAAGGTACAGAAGCATGGTAGGAGCTCTTCAATACTTAACCCTTACAAGGCCTGACATTTCCTTTGCTGTAAACAAAGTTTGTCAATTCCTTCATGCACCTACCACTGCACATTGGACTGCTGTGAAACGCATATTAAGATATGTGAAGGATACTTTGAGTATTGGTCTGACATTCAGCAAGTCACCATCCACTCTTTCTAGTGCTTTCTCTGATTCTGATTGGGCAGGGTGCCTAGATGACAGATGCTCAACAGGTGGTTTTGTTGTTTTCTTTGGACCTAACCTTATCTCATGGTGTGCAAGAAAACAGGCCACAGTCTCACGATCAAGTACTGAGGCAGAATACAAGGCTTTAGCAAATGCAACGTCAAAAATCATTTGGGTCAAATCCATGCTCAGAGAACTTGGAATAGGTCATGCACAACCCTCTTGTCTCTGGTGTGATAATCTTGTTGCCACATATCTATCTGCTAATCCTGTTTTCCATGCAAGGACAAAACATATTGAAATTGACTATCATTTTGTTCGAGAAAGAGTTGCAAACAAAGAGTTGGAAATTCGTTTTGTTCACTCCAAGGATCAAGTTGCAGATGGGTTAACAAAAGCTTTGCCTACAAGACAGTTTGAAGAGTTCAAGCGTAATCTTAACTTAGTTAAGTTATGATTAAGGGAAGGTGTTAAACATGTAATTCTGTCATGTCTCCTAGGCTGCTTTGTGCGCCAAGGGTTGTTATAGGAGTAGGATCTTGTTCTAGTCATTCTCTCTTATTCCTTCTATAAAACCTCCTGTAATATCTCTTCGGTTGTAACCTATGAGAGATGGGTCTCTCCCAATCAATATAAACATCACGCGGCCCTCTGTATGAGGGTAGAGACGCTTACACAAACTAACACACCTATCATAGGGAAAACATAGCAACTCACCCGCTATATGTTTTTCAAAGTAAATCAATCATCTGCTGGAGGACTGGCCCTTTTTCTTGTATGAAGCATAGTCGAATTGGATTGCTTTGAACTGGTTCAAGCATGCACTGGCGTGATAGAGATTTGAGCCCTAATGCAGCAACCCTTCCAGATGGTTTTCATATTGCCCATGGAAGTCCAGAGATTTATTTCAAGCAATATCCAAGGGAAGCTAATGGATCGACACATTTTCTGGCTAGAACTAGTTATGATTCTAAGACTAGCTATGACTGGATGTTACTCCCAGTTTCTTATTATCTCATGTTCTCAATGATGCAACTCAGCCACAGGTTTAAATAAAAGTGCCAATAGGCTTTCCCTTCAAAAAAAGAAAAGAAAAATAAATGACACTTATGATGATGCACTAAAACTGAGAATCTCCATATGCATTAGCATTTACACAGGAAGCATGCTGAGTTTATAGAGTAGTTGTCACTAATGAGGTGAATAATGCATCCTACTGACTGTTTACTAATGACACCTAATGTGTAAATGTGAAAAATTAGTGAGATAATGTACTGATGCATACATCAATGAAAAAGTACTTTTGTGCCATCAAAGTAAATTATGTTAACCTCCGATACATTTTGGATGAGAAAATTTGCAATTTTTTGTTCGTTCCATTTTGTATGGCAAGTTGAGAAGTTTGGTCAGTTAATAATAAACAAGCATTTGAATGTGGTGTTTATATAATACTCTATTCCTAGTGCAACATATCTATGAGTACAGGAATGCATGATTTGTTCCTTTCTTAGAACAGATAATGATTTGCTAGGTATAATCATGCACAACAACATGTATCATGGAGGTGAACTTTACTCTTTGATATTTCGGTCACATTTATGTCGTCATTGAATGTTGAAATTTGTAGAGCGTGATAGAATATGTTGTTTCATGTTCCTCATATAAGTATCAACCTGCAAGTTTATAGTACGAGATTAAGATTCCTTAATAATTGCTTGAGAACAAAACAATGCTACCTGGTGTACATTAGCGTCACTCAATCACATTGTTTGTTTCACTGCTATTCTTTCACCTTGAAGCTACTTTTTTTTGCAACCATTAATTTACTTATTAATTTTGTGCTTGTAGACCCCTCCAATTTTGAAGGGACAGATATTAACGAACTCATGATGAATAGATTTGCTGCTCTTATCTAGGAACCCATGACACTGTGATCCATGGGTGGCTCATATTGATGAATATTTGTAAGGAAGTTCACGTAATCTCTTGCCGTGGCAATTTACAAGCTCTCTTCTCTACCCAGAACCCAATTCTGAAGATTGAGGCTCACTGTACAAATAGCGCGCTTAGTGTACAGAGTGTTTTCGTCCTTGTGTTGGGATAGTTGGATCTGACGGATTTTGGTCTTGTGACTGCGGGTCTCTTCCTTGAAGAAACTCAAGAAATTTGTAAAAACAATTTAGTTGCTTATACTAGTGACCATGCACATGCAAGTCACTTCTCAACAAATACAAATTAACCTTTAAGAATATAATTCACACAATTTGGAGAAAAATATGAAGCATGATGTTTTTTAGAGTTAATTAGGTCTAGATCGAGCGAATTGCAATATTATGTGGATTTAGTTTACAATTCCAAACCAAAAATAGACTTTTCAAGGGGGTGTATAGAAGCACAACAAGGGCTTATTGAGAACAACAAGGTGTGGCAATGATCATGTAGGATAATTAGGCAAGTCGGAGTAGACGCGTGCTTCTGTCAACCATTGAAGGTCCAAATTCAGTATTCACAATTTCAAATCAGTCACAGCCTCGTAAACTGACAGAGACTGCCCCTGCAACCAGCCGGCTTGCAGGCGAAGCCTGGATCAGCATATTCTTTTATGTGGTTCAACACCTATTTCCAACACCACCCATTCCCATTCCAATACTCCCTTTCGTGTAGTGTTAAGATTACTATGATCACTTCAATCAAAACCCTCTTGCTCTTGTGTCTCGAACCTAGGCTGCCATACTGCTCAGGAATTTCAGTGGCTCATGCCAGTGCTAGAGAAGTGACCAGGAAAGTATCCTACATGTATATAGGCTTAGCCAACTTAGCATTCATGTCTACTGTTACTAGAGGACTCAAATATATTGCTCATTCTTGTCAATAATTGGTTCACTGTGTTAAATATCATGTCACGTTTATTATGTGATATATGCGCCATGCTTATATTAGGTAGTTAGAGATAGAGTTTGTTTTAATTCTCTCTTATCTTTCTATCTCTTCTCCCTATTGTATCTCTCGGTTGTTTGCCAACGATCGCATCCTGTAACGCCACGAGATGTCTCTCGTCTAATATCAATATATAACATGCGGCTCTCTCTGTATGGAGAGTAGGAACGCTTCCACAACTTCTCACATGGTAATCAGAGCGATCTTCTTCCACCTCGTCTAGCTATCCTCCTCCTCCCAAAACCCGACTATGTCGACCTCTACCGCTGTAGTTTCCTCTGGCCTCAACAACAATGTCTCAGAACCACTCACCAGATCGAACTATGTTCTCTGGCGTGCTCAAGTCCGCTCCCAGATCATGGGGGCCAGCCTCTTTGGATATCTTGACAAAACCATTGCCAAACCAGCAAAACCCCTAGTCAGTAAAACCTCCAAGGGCAAAGATCAGGCTGTTCCCAACCTTGATTATGCTCCTTGGTTGATCCAGGATCAACAAATCATCGCCTATCTACTCCGCAATCTCTCCAAGGAGGTGCTAGTTCAGGTTGCCTCCCTAGATACATCTCATGCAATCTGGACAGCCCTTGCCAATATGTTTTCTGCCCAGTCCCGTTCCAAAGCAAATCATGTTCGCATCTCTCTCACCACCGCCCAGAAAGGAACCCAATCTGCCGCCACATACTTTGGCCACATGCAAGGCCTTGCCGATGAACTAGCTGCAGCAGGCAAACCTATCACAGAAAATGAGCTCGTCTCGCACATCATCTCTGGTCTGGACATGGATTACCAGCCGATCATCTCCTCCCTTGATGTTCGCCCTGATGATGTTTCTGTAGATGAACTCTTCAGCATGGTTGCCACCTTCGATCAGAGGTGGAGATGTTCCAGGGCATAGGCTCCAGGGCCTTCAAGTCGTCGGCCGACGTTGCATTGCGTGGCCGTGGAGGTGGCCCGACTAGAGGCTACCACGGCAACGACGGACGCAGCAGCGGCGGCGGCTCCCGTCGTGACTCTGGAAACGGCGGCGGCGGCTACTACCCCAACAACGGTGGCGGCGGAGGCCACTACAGCGACAATGGCAACCACTACGGGGGTGGTGGTGGCGGCCACTACTCCGGCGATGGTGGCTCCAACTACAACAACAATCACCAGGGAGGAGGTCGTCCCTTCTACAACAACACTAGGGGCGGCCAAAACCACTACAACAACAACTTTCGCGGGTATGATGAGTATGAGGGCAAGTGTCAGATTTGCAAGAAAACTAATCACATAGCAAAAGAGTGCAAGTGGCGATATGCTAAAGATAACTCACGGAAGAAGAAAATTGCTGCTGCGGCAAACACAACTTATGGTGTAGATACAAATTGGTATGTTGATTCTGGAGCCACCGACCACATCACCCATGAGCTAGAGAATGTCACCATGCATGAAAGATACAACGGGCATGATCAAGTCCACAATCCTGATGGTTCAGGTATGGAGATAAGCAATATTGGTCACTCAATTATTCATTCCCCGCATAGAGATATACATTTTAACAATATTCATCATTGTCCTAGTTCATCGAAAAACCTTCTCTCTATACATCGTATTGCTCTTGACAATCATGTTTTTCTAGAGTTTCACCCATTCTTTTTCTTGATCAAGGATCAGGTCACGAAGATAATCCTCTATCGAGGTAGATGCGTGGATGGACTCTACCCTTTGATTCCCAAAGTTAGCAGATTTAATAAACAAGTGTGTAGTGCCATTAGACTCTCCATAGAGAGATGGCATGCCCGTAGCAAAAACAATCTCTCAGTTGTTGGAGAGCATAATTCTGAAATAGTGTGTGATTCTTGCCAAAGAGCTAAAAGTCATCAGTTGCCGTATCCTGTTTCAACTAGTGTGTCTACTAAACCTTTACAGCTCATATTCTCTGATGTATGGGGTCCTGTCCCCCTGTCTGTTGGTAGACATGCCTGTTATGTCAGCTTCATCGATGATTTTAGCAAATATACTTGGATATACCTTCTTAAGAAAAGATGTGATATGTTCCAAGTTTTCCAAAATTTTCAAGCACTTGTTGAAAGACAATTTAATAGCAAAATTCTCGCTGTCTAATCCGACTGGGGTGGTGAGCATGAAAAACTCAACTCTTTTTTTAGAAGTTGGGAATATCTCATCACGTCTCCTGCCCCCACGCTCACCAACAGAATGGCTCGGCCGAGCGCAAACACAGACACATTGTTGAGGTAGGCCTTGCTTTGCTTGCTGCTACGTCTTGAGCTTGCGTTGGTTTTCCTTGAAGAGGAAAGGGTGATGCAGCAATAGTAGCGTAAGTATTTCCCTCGGTTTTTGAGAACCAAGGTATCAATCCACTAGGAGGCTCCTCAAAAGTCCCACGCACCTACACAAACAAACAAGAACTTGCAACCAACGCAATAAAGGGGTTGTCAATCCCTTCACGACCACTTGCGAAAGTGAGATCTGATAGAGATAATATGATAAGATAAATATATTGTTGGTATTTTATGATATAGATTAGAAAAGTAAAGATGCAAATAAAAGTAGATTGAAAGCTTATATGATAAGAGAAATACCCGGGGGCCATAGGTTTCACTAGTGGATTCTCTCAAGATAGCATAAGTATTACGGTGGGTGAACAAATTACTGTCGAGCAATTGATAAAAAAGTGCATAGTTATGAGATTATCTAGGCATGATCATGTATATAGGCATCACGTCCATGACAAGTAGACCGACTCCTGCCTGCATCTACTATTATTACTCCACACGTCGACCGCTATCCAGCATGCATCTAGAGTATTAAGTTCATAAGAATAGAGTAACGCATTAAGAAAGATGACACGATGTAGAGGGATAAACTCATGCAATATGATATAAGTCCCGTCTTTTTATCCTCGATGGCAACAATACAATACGTGCCTTGCTGCCCCTGCTGTCACTGGGAAAGGACACCGCAAGATTGAACCCAAAGCTAAGCACTTCTCCCATTGCAAGAAAGATCAATCTACTAGGCCAAACCAAACTGATAGTTTGAAGAGACTTGCAAAGATAACTTAATCACACATAAAGCAATTCAGAGGAGATTCAAATATTTCTCATAGATAAAATTGATCATAAACCCACGATTCACCGGATCTCGACAAACACACCGCAAAAAGAGTTACATCGAATAGATCTCCGAGAAGATCAAGGAGAACTTTGTATTGAGATTCAAAGAGAGAGAAGAAGCCATCTAGCTAATAACTATGGACCGGAAGGTCCGTGGTAAACTACTCACAACTCATCGGAAGGGCCTTGGAGATGATGTAGAGGCCCTCCATGATCGATTCCCCCTCCGACGGAGCGCCGGCGAAGGCTCCAAGATGGGACCTCGCGGATACAGAAGCTTACATCGGTGGAAATAGTTTTTTGTGGTCGCTTCTGATGTTTTCAGGGTACATTGGTATATATAGAAGGAAGAAGTAGGTCGGTGGACGCTCGAGGGGCCCACGAGGGTGGGGGACGCACCCACCTGTAGAGGGCACGCCGGGAACCCTCGTGGCTGCCTTGCTTGTTTCTTGACTTCCACTCCAAGTCCTCTCGGTCACGTTTGTTCCAAAAAGATTGCTCCCGAAGGTTTCATTCCGTTTGGACTCTGTTTGATATTCCTTTTCTTCGAAACACTGAAGTAGGCAAAAAAATAGCAATTCGGACTGGGCCTCCGGTTAGTAGATTAGTCCGAAAAATGATATAAAAGTGTAAAGTAAAGCCCATAAACATCCAAAACGGGTAATATAATAGCATGGGACAATAAAAAATTATAGATACGTTGGAGATGTATCACTTGCCGTTGCGTCCATGCCACTAAAGTTTTGGGATGAAGCCTTTCTCACGGCTGTGCATCTTATTAATATTCTACCTAATCGTGTCATAAAAAATGAAACTCCTACCGAGCGTCTTTTGCATGTCAAACCAGATTATGCCCCACTCCGTGTGTTTGGATGTGCATGTTGGCCCAACCTCCGTCCATATAACAACCGTAAACTCATGTTTCGTTCGAAACAGTGTGTTTTTCTTGGCTATAGTACACAACATAAAGGAGTTAAGTGCTTAGATGTCTCTACCGATCGAGTGTATATCTCCCGGGTTGTTGTCTTTGACGAAAACCAATTTCCCTTTGCCACACTTCATCTCAATGCCGGTGCTTTATTCGCAAAGAAATTCTTCTTTTGCCTTCCAGTCTCTCCAATGGTGCTAATGGGGAAGAAAATAATTGTGATGGTCAATATTTGCCTAACCCTCCTAACTCTATACCTGAGCTTTGTGTTGCAGCAATGAACAATGAAGAAACAGTGCAAATGGGGCTGAAAATGGTGTTGAAAATGGAGCTACAGTGCAGCATTTTATGTGCACGGAATCCTTTGGAGTATCCTCCTCGGGATTGCCCCCTCCCGCCATGCAATCCTCCTCAGAATCCACCCAGGTGCCTGCTGTCAATGTACCGCCTGCTGCGCCAAGCTCGCTTCGGGATCGGTGTGATCCGCTGGGCCACCGCCTGGCTTCCCCGCCTCTCCACGCGCGCGCCGGCCCAACCAACCGGACGGCTTCGTGTGCTGCTCACGCCTAGGCCCGCGCCTGGGCCCTCCACTCACGCGGTCTCGCCCGACCGTGAGACAGCTGCGCCTGACTACGACGTGGGCCTGGTCGCCACGTCTCGCCCGAGGCGTCCTCGGGATCGGGCGCTGTCAGCGCGCCGGGATCTCCTTCGGGATCTGCCGCGGCTGATTCTCCTCAGGTGCCTGGATCTTCTGTGGCTCCCTCTTCTGGAGTCCGCCCTACACAAACACAAACCATGTTGCAACAGGGAGTTATTAACAGAATTAATTACAAAAATATTTCCAAGAATGGGCTCACGTGTTTAACAGGAGAATCCAGTGAAGCAAAGTCGCTCGCTGCTGCTCTTGGAGACACTCGATGGAAACAAGCAATGGAGGAAGAAATCTCTACATTGCAACGTAACAAGACATGGCATCTAGTTGCTCATCGTCAAGGTATAAATCTTACTGATTGCAAATGGGTCTATCGAGTTAAGAGAAAATCTGATGGTACTATTGACCGCTACAAAGCCAGATTAGTTGCAAAAGGTTTCAAGCAACGGTATGGTATTGACTATGAGGACACGTTTAGTAAGTTTGTCAAAGCAGCAACTATTCGTCTTGTGCTCTCTATTGCTGTTTCCAGGGGATGGAGTCTCCGACAGCTAGACGTACAGAATACGTTTCTTCATGGTGTTCTGGAAGAAGAGGTGTACATGAAACAACCTCCTGGGTTTGCAGATCCAAGTGCATCTTTCCATGTTTGTAAGCTTGACAAGGCTCTGTATGGACTCAAGCAAGCCCCCAGAGCTTGGTATTCTCAGTTGAGTATGAAGTTGCAAGCACTTGGGTTTGTTCCATCAAAATCTGATACTTCTCTGTTTATTTACAACAAGTTTCAATCTGCCATCTTTTTTCTCATTTATGTTGATGATATAACTGTGACTAGCTCTTCCAATGAAGCAATTACAGCCTTACTCAGTGATCTTCAGTCAGAATTTGCTCTCAAAGATTTGGAAGATTTACATTATTTTTTAGGCATTGAAGTTAAGAAAACTTATCATGGCATTCATCTTTCCCAAGGAAAATATGTCACTGACTTGTTGAGCAGAGTTGGCATGCAGGATTGTAAACCATCACCAACTCCTTTGTCGAGTTTAGAAACATTGTCTCTCACAGAAGGAACACTCCTGAATCAGGATGACAGCACCAGTTACAGAAGTATAGTTGGTGCACTTCAATACTTAACACTTACTCGTCCTGACATTTCATTTGCAATCAACAAGGTTTGCCAGTTTTTGCATGCACCCACCACAGCTCACTGGACAGCAGCAAAACGCATCTTACGGTATGTAAAGAACACTGTTAGTATGGGCCTTTCCATCAACCGATCATCCTCCATGGGTGTTAGTGCCTTTTCTGATGCGGATTGGGCTGGCTGCTTGGATGATAGAAGGTCCACTAGGGGATTTGCAATCTTTCATGGCCCGAATTTAGTCTCTTGGTGTGCAAAGAAACAAGCTACTGTCTCCAGGTCTAGCACTGAAGCAGAATACAAAGCACTGGCAAATGCTACAGCAGAAATCATTTGGATCCAAGCAATACTGAAGGAATTGGGAATGTCACAAACTCCAACACCTTGTCTTTGGTGTGATAACCTTGGTGCAACTTATTTGTCTGCTATCCCAGTTTTTCATGCCAGGACCGAACACATTGAGATAGATTTTCACTTTGTCAGGGAACGAGTTGCCAACAAAGAATTAGAGATCGGGTTCATTTCTTCCAAGGATCAAATTGCTGATGGGTTCACAAAGGCGCTACCACTAGAAGCTCTGAAGATTTTCGGCGTAATCTCAACCTAGTTTGGTTTTGATTATGGGGGAGTGTTAAGCATCATGTCATGTTTATTATGTGATATATGCGCCATGCCTATCTTAGGTAGTTAGAGATAGAGTTTGTTTTAATTCTCTCTTATCTTTCTATCTCTTCTCCCTATTGTATCTCTCGGTTGTTTGCTAACGATCGCATCTTGTAACGCCACGAGACGTCTCTCGTCTAATATCAATATATAACACGCGGCTCTCCCTGTATGGAGAGTAGGAACGCTTCCACAACTTCTCACACACTGCACGCATCACTGTCTCTGTACTTTGGATGGTTGAGATGTATAAATCAAAGTAGACAAAAAAAGGACATACTCCAACCTTCAACACAATGGAGCCACACATGCTTCTAGCAGCGTTAGTAATTTTGTAAGACTCTATTTATTATCGATGTATATCAATATAATGCAGCCACACATGCCTCTAGCAGCCACTTCATAGTTTCTTCTCTTTTGTGTCAAAAAAGAAAGATTTACTGTGTTTTTCCTGTGTGGTGCAAGCCCTGGTGTGTTGTCCAAAAAACAGTCTTTTGGATTCATATAGGAATTCAGGACATGACATCTCAATTCCTCGAGGTTTTTAGTTCTTGCATTCGAGACAAGGCCTTAAGCTAGAAGCTACTTTTGCATGGGGTTCCTAGTTCTAAAGGCAGAATGCTTTGTTGAACTAACACTATTATTCATCACAATGTGTCCCACATATACGATTTCAAGTTACAGAATACAGTTTTTCACGTACATTGAGCAAGCAAACAGCGGAAGTAAATGTCATCACCCACAATAGATGCTCGTCATGCATTTGTAAGCTCACAATAGATACTCTTTCCACTACTGTTACCACCTGCTTTTCTTCCTTTCTTTCTTGTACTCCCTCCGTCCGGAAATACTTGTCATGACAAGTATTTCCGGACCGAGGCAGTATGACACAGTAGTCCACGAGGCCTCATCATCCTGCTGGGACTGATCTTCCTTTAACTCAACACCCATATGTTTGGAGATCCCATGTAGCTGTAACTGAAACCCATGTATCTTTCAGCGTCGAACTCAGTCACCGCTTGTAGAGCCTTGGCGCTTGTGTCGATAGCAAGCACCAGTGCCTTGCGATCTGAGAACTCAACCTTGGTAATGATGTAAACAATGCCATCATCATGCATGCTCACAACAGGACTGCCCGCGTGGAGCCTCGTCAAGACGGGCTTCTTGTCGACATTGCCGGGCAGATCAGGCAACTACGCGAGATGGCTCGGGTCATCTATTGTGATCTCCGAAGCTCTGGGATGGTAGTCCTGCTGCTATTGCCGGTTCCCCGAAGGACATGCCGTCATCTTCCATGCGCCGACTCTCAAGTCTCCCAAACATTCTTATATACGGAGGGAGTAGTTGCTAGCACTGCTTTCGGTCATAGCCTCATAAGAGGGAAGGTAATGCTGACATACTTGAGGCACCCGTTGACAGCAGCCATGTCCAACATATAGTTGGTTCTGAGGTCGGGCAACTCCGAAGGAGGCAGCAGAATGTGACGAAGAATATTGTTGGGCAAGAGCACGTCGTACGGGCACATAGTTGGTTCTGACGTCGGGCAACTCCGAAGGAGGTAGCGGAATGTGACGAAGAATATTGTTGCGCAAGAGCACATCATGGATGAGGATACCACGCGAGAGGTCAACCCAGTAAATTGCATGGAAATACCATAATTGAGGCACTATGTGTAGATTGATACCATAGTTTTTACGAGTCAGTACCAAGTCTGGTAGTTTGTATATTTAATCACACAAGGGCAGTTTATATATTTAATCACACGTAGGGCCTCACTTAAAAAAACGACAGAACCAGCAAAATAAAAAGTACACACGCCCGCCGCGATTCCAACCTGATGCGTAGAACGCGGGCTAGGCGCGCTGACCACTACAACAGTTCACTGCACGCACCAGAGTGGAGGCTCAAGCATTTTTATACTATAACTATGAAACAATTCTTCTTTTTCTTTTTTTGCTGAACGACTGTTTTATTTTTTTATGTGTTGTTTCCTTGTTTCGTATTTCTTTTATCTTGTTATAGACACGTCCTGGCCTTCTTCGGCTTTTCCACTTTAAAATTTGTGCGCATCTCTTTTATATATAAGTTTTGTAATAAATAATGTACGTTTTTCCGATACTGTCAATATTTTTTAAATTAACATTGTATATAATATAAAAAAGTTGTCGCATAATATAAAACAGTTCAATATATATTAAAAAAATCATCATATATTTTAAAATGTTCATCTAAAATTAAAAAAGATCATCGTATGTTAAAAAATGTTCAATATATATAAAAAATTATCCATATATTATACAATGGTGTTCAGTATGTATTTATAAAATAATTTTCCTTGTGTATTTACAAAATTTATCGCATACCAAATAGTTCAGTATAAATTAAAAATATGTTGACAGTATTGAAAAAACATACACCATTTACTACGAAACCTATATAAAAAATGTGCATAAATAAAAAAAGAAAACCCAAAGAATACCCAAGATCTGAAAAAGATGAAAGAAATGTAAGAATGATTTAAAAAAAAAGGTCTTTGTTTATGCGATGTAAGAAAACCCGAAGAACATTTTTTTAATAAACAATGATTTTTTTAAATTATACAACGAATTGTCTGAAATAGACGATGATTTTAATAAATATTGAACTTTTATATTATGTGATATTTTTAAAAATATACAAACATTATTGTATAATATTCAATGAAAAGTTCTGTTATATACATTGAAATTTGTTAAATATAAAATGATATTTTTTTAATTATATGATGAATTTTTTAAATGTATATTTTACTTTGTTTATATTATGTGATATTTTTTGTAAGTACAGACTGAACATTATTGTATAAATATACACTGAACATTTTTGCTATATATATTGAAAAAAATCAATACACAATGACCTGAAAAAATATCGCATAATCTATATCTATACCAATATAAAAAGACCCAAATAGGCAGATCTAATTAATCTCGGCCATCAAATCATGTCAATCGTCTCAAAAAAATAATCAAATCATGTCAATCCAACGATCTAAACTGCTTCAATGTCGAGCGCCCAACACGTTTAACGTGCAGTTAATTTCATGCCAAATATAGTGCTAATCACATAATAACACGGAAATAATATTCTATTTAATATCCACACGCACTTAATATACATCCAAATTAACGTTGCACGTACACATTGACTAGTACTAAAAGATAAAGAAGATCTGAAAAGAAACACATAGGAAACACGAATCAGTCCAGAAAGGCCCGGACGTGTGCACTTTTAGATTATAAAATTTCATGAGCCTTTACCTTGACACTAGACACCGATTAGCACTGGTCACAACGCGCGCGGGAAATCTAGCGCGACCGTCGTTCAACCCTGGCGTGGAGGTTGCCCGTCTTGATTTCGTTATTTTTTTTCTTTTTTGTGAACAAGGGCGTTTGCATGATTCGATATAAAGCAAGGGGTTTTCTTATGAAAGAACATGCCACGTCAGCCCCTGACAGGCGCGCCCTGCAAATCAGTTTCCCCGTAAATACTGTTTATACGTCGTTTAGTCCGTTTTGCAATGGCTCGCTGCAGACTTGGTACTGACATGTAAAAAATATCAAAATTGGTATCAATCCGCACGTAATGCTCAATTGTGGTACTTCCATACAATTAACTCTCCTCTAATCATGATCACCTTGTATGTTAACATGTAACGGTAAGCCTTGGGTGATTCGACGAAAACCTCCTTTCTAGTCCATCCCGAGGTCTCAAAGTCGAACAGGCTGATTTAGAACTTCACGGAGCCGCCAGGCATGAGCGGGTGCACTTGGTAGAACGCAACGGCGAAGAACCTCTCCAAGGCACTTCTCATCAAATATATATATTAACCTTTAAGAATATAATTTATAGAATTTAGAGAACGATATCAAGCATGATATTTCTGAATGTCAATTAAGTCTAGATCGACCAAATTGCAATATTATGTGGATTCAGTTTACAATGCCAAACCAAAAATAGACTTTTCAAGGGAGTGTACAGAAGCACATCAAGGGCTGACTGAAAACTACAAGGCGTGGTAATTATCATGTAGCATAATTAGGCAAGTGGTAGGAGACGTGTTTTTTTTAACACAGTACAGACGCAAGTGCTCATATACATGCGCATACACTCACCCCTATGCACGCACACATGCACACCCTATCCCTATGAGCACCTCCGAAAAACTGAGCCGGCATATCATCTTGAAATTTACGAAGTCATTGTAGGCGCCTCGTTGTCGACGGAAATGTCTCCTCCCACTGAATGTGCATCGCCGAAAATCCTAAAATAAATCTAGGAATAAATGCGAGTACCAGTAATTGAACCCTGGTGGACTGGGATATCACAACCCCTCTAATCATGCAACCACAGGTTGGTTTGCGTGGTAGGAGATGTGTACCTGTGTCAACCGCTGAAGGCCTACGTTGAAGTGTACTTGGATATGTATCGGATACGTGATATAGGGATACACCCGATACGCCAATTTTCTAAAAACATGGATACGGGGATACATTTATATATAGATATTACATATATCAATTATTAAAAATATGAAAAAAATGAGTTTTCAGGTCAAAACATGCCTCAATAGAATTACCGCCTTTCTTTTCTTACACTTAGTCCACTTCCATTAATTGGTAGTGAGATTCCCCTAGGTTGGCTGTTCCAATCAATGCATCGAGTCTCTCTTGCTCACTTTTTAATTGAACAAGAACATTGACAGACATGTCTTGACATGAAACTCACACCCATGTTGAGAATTCTCAAAAGGTGCGCCTTTACTATTTACGGGATTTCACGTTGAACAAGGTGTTTCTGATATCCAAAGCGTATCGCAGAAGTATCCTAGGAGTATCAAATATTAATATTTTTTAAATCAAAAAATCAAGCAATACTTACGGGATACGTATCAAGCCGTATCAAGGCAGTATCCGGCTAAATATGCACGCTTGCTGAAGTATCCGTGCAACGTAGCTGAAGGCTCAATTTGAGTATTCATACTTTCACATCAGTCACAGCCCCATAAGATGATAGAGAGTGCCCTCGCAACATGCTGGCTCGACCGCTAGGCTTGGATCGGAATCTTCTTTGACATGGTTTGACACCTATTCCCAACACCACCCATTCCCATTTCAGATACTCCCTATTGTGATGCTAGTATTAAGATTAGTTTGACCACTTCAATCGAACCCTCTTCCTCTTGTTTCTCGAACCCAGGCTGTCATACTACTCTGGAATTTGAGTGGCTCACGCCAGTGCTAGAGTGACGGAAAGTATCCTACATGTATATAGGCTAGCCAACTTAGCGTTCATGTCTGTTTTTACTACACAAATATATTGCTCACTGGTCAATTATTGGTTCATTGCACACATATACTTTGGATGGTTGAGATGTATATAACTCAAAGTATAGTCAGAAAAGGACATACACCAACCTCCAACACAATGGAGCTACACATGCTTCTAGCAACTCTATTTATTACCATGGGTACCCTATTACAGATGTATAAATATAATGCAGCCACACATGCGATAAATCACGGGTGGACATGCGGCCACGCGAGGATGGTATCTCATCTGTTCGCTGCACATAGATCAGTGCAGTATTTGTACAACAAGCCATATATATTGATTTCTTGGCATTGTATATCAATGTTGCATAGTCAATGTATGACACGTCAATAAGTGTGAATGCCCCACCACACAATAAGTATGCATACCCCATCACACAATAATTGTACTGATCACACATTATTGTTTTAGAGGAGTTAATCGGCAGCTTGCACCACCTTGTGTATTTTCTCCCATCCTTTCTCCATCCAGCAGCTTCTCTCTTACTCATCCTCCTCCTCCAGTTCATGCATTCGGCTCATCCTCCTTCTCCAGTTCATGCATTCGGTTCATGTGTGCATAGCTAGTTAGAACTCATCCATGAACATACAGAGCTTCTTTTCCAAAAAAATGTAGATGTAGAGTCGTAGCAATACTGCACTTCCTATTCCTCATCCTTTCTTTTTTTTTCTCTCAATCCTCTACGTCGTAGCATCAGTATTTTATCTCCATCAGCTCCTCCAACACCATTGTTCTATGGCCATGTCCTAATGTCGTTCGTGTGCTCATCAATGTCCTGAATCGGAGCAGCTCCTTAGCTTCTCCAGCGACGCCCCGCAAAAAAAAAAGGTTCTGCAGTGACACCCATGGCAATGAGGTCCCTCTACTCCCAATAATCAATATAAGTTGAGGTTCATGTCGTAGAGCCAACTGTGCAGATTATCTAGGGCAAAAAATAAATAAAAATAGCTAATGCTAGCTCTAGCAGTTTGCCATTCTTGATTCTGTTGAGTGCTAATGTTCTAAGCGCCTAAATGAATTGCATGCAAGTTATTAATTATAATATCGATGATAGTGTCGTGTGATTTACTGTTTATGCATTGTAAAATTTTAAATTCTGCCACAAATTATAAGCAAAACATGTGTGCCCTCTAAGCCATACGTGCCGGCCACACTCAGGAGGGAACATTAATACATCCTTATCATGCACGATTAATGCCTGGCCGAATCCCATTAATTGAACGTGTCCCCATACATCTAAATTGATGGCATTCAAGACCTGGACAACGGTCACATGTTGAGGGTGAAGAAGCTGGTGAACATATGAAGCTAGTGTTCTGTCCTCACATTGACAAACAGGAAAAAACAATATGAGCGAGTGCGTGTTGTGTAGATAGCAAATGATAGCCTAAATGGGTTCTCAAAAAAAAATGACAGCCTACATGAATCAACTTTGTCAACACATGTGTAATATTGCAGCATTAACATGAATGCATGTCTCTGATGAATTGATATAACACTACAGCTACGTTATACACACACAAAATGAACTTGGGCAAAAACAACCCACAACAAAAACGGCAGGCCACACTTGTTAAGTGACATTCAAGGCGTGCAGGTTAGAGACAGAGACATGTTTAAACGCCTACCAGCAATGGACTACCAGACAAAGCTGTATACATACGAATTTAAAGCTTCTTGGCCCACTCCTGGCACGTATACATCAGTGTATTCTTGCTCATTATTGAATATCACTCACCGTATTGAAAAACTGCCTATATTAATTAGTAATCTTGATGCGCATGCAGATGGCCAGGATTACGGCAGCGCTTGCCATCATGTCCCAAAAATTCACGTCCCCACACATGCCTCTAGCATCCACTTCATGGTTTCCACTTTTTCGTGTCTAGAATTACTGCGCTTTTCCTGTGTGGTATCCAAAAAGCAGTTTTGGAGTATTCCTCTGTTTTGGATTCAAGTAGGAATTCTAGGCACATGACACCCTAATTCCTCGAGTTTTTGAGTTCTTGCATTCGAGATGAGGTCTTAAGATATACGATGCTACTTGCATGGGGTTCCTAGTCCTAAAAGCGGAATGCTTTATTGAGCTATAAACACTACATATTGATCACAATGTATCAGTCCCACATATAGGATTTCAAGTTACAGAATACAGCTTTCCACATACATTGAGCAAGCAAACAGCTAGCGGAAGTAAATGCATTGGTGTTCTATTTGTAAGCACCCACAATAGTCCCCCCATATGTTACCACCTCTTTTTCTTTCTTTCTTTTTTTCTTGTATGAGACAGTAGTCCATGAGGCCTCCTCATCCTGGCAGTGATCTTCTAGTAACTCAACACCAGGGCCGGCCCTGGGGCATGGGCAGAGGGGCGGCGGCCCAGGGCCCAGACCGAAGGGGGGCCCATGATGTGTATACATATAGAGTATAAGCAAAAAGATAGATAAGGAAAAAATTGTGTGGAAAAATAAATGAGATGTGCTTGGCCCGTCAGGTAGCTAGGTAGAAAGTCAAAAAAAAAAGGTAGCTAGGTAGAGATTAGCGAAGCATCAGCCACGACGGCCGCACAGCGCACGCGTATACATGTGAAACAAATCAATCGAAAGATCTGGCTTGTGCCTTCAATCGTCGGTTCGTCTTTCGTCGTATCGTCGGCCCGTCGCTCCGCCGCTAAGCACCTTGGCCGCTCGTTGTCGCTGCTGCGCGCGGCAGTCCGGCAGACTGTTGTTGCGCTGTGCGGCCGTGCCGGCAACCCGGCCATCCGGCAATAGGTTAATAGTTATACGTATGTGAGCGTCAGGACTCAGGACAGTACGTATCCACGACTCCTGATCCATTCATCGATCCCTCAATTTCAGTAGTTTCTTTACTAGGTATTCAACTATCCATCTGAAGTTTCAAATTTTTTATGTATACTCTTCTACATGGTATACATTCAACCATCCTAATCTTTAGTCATTCTATGTCCATATCTAGGGTTTCGATCATCCGATCTATAAATTTCTAATTCTTTGTATACTCTTTACTTTTATAATTTTAGGACACAGCATGCTACGTTGCCTAAGAAGCTTTTTCGGATGATAACTCATCTGATATTGATCTTGATAGTGCCCTCAATGATTTTGCATCAAGAAACGCCCGAAGAAACCTTTTTTAAAGCAATGGAGTATTATTGTTGTCGATGGAGTGAGTCGAATTTGTTTCTCTTTTGAGGTAATCATGTCATTTTAGTTTTTGTTTCGCTATCTTTTGAGTATTTCTGTCGTAATATGGCATTGTCCAATAATTATAATAATCAAATTTCAAACTAAAGATGTGTGGTTAAAAGATTACTCTTATATATATGTTTATGTATCACACGCACACATAGGGGCCCATGTCGTCGAGTTCGCCTAGGGCCTCCCAAAACACAGGGCCGGCCCTGCTCAACACCCATATGTTTGGAGATCCCACTTTGGGTGTAGGTGAAATTGAAACCCGTGCGTCTTTCAGCATCCAACTCAGCCACCGCTTGTAGAGCCTTGGTGCTCGTGTTGACGGCAAGCACCCACGCCTTGCGATATGAGAACTCAACCTTGCTCGTGATGTAAACAATGTCATCATCATGCAAGCTCACCGCAGGACTCCCGGCGTGGAGCTTCGTCAAGACCCGCTTCTTGTCAAAACTGTTGGGCAGATCAGGCAGCAGCTCAAGATGGCTCGGGTTGTCTATCGTGATCTCTGATGCTCTGAGATGGTAGTCATCTTGCCATTGCCAGTTCTCCGAACGATGCGTCACCATCTTCCACGCCTTGGCTTTCCAATCTCCAAAGTAGTAGCTGGTGCTGCTTTCGGTCATAGAAGGGTAGCTCATACTGACATACTTGAGGCAGCCATTGACGGCAGCCATGTCCCGCACAGAGTTAGTTCTGAGGTCGGGCAACTCCGACGGCGGCAACGGGATGTAACGAAGAATGTTGTTGTTGCGCAGGAGCAGGTCGTGAACGAGCATGCCATTCGAGAGGTCGACCCAGGCAATCGAGCCGCGCTCTCCTCCGATTGTGATCACCTTGTTGGTGAACCTGTAACGGTAAGCCTCCGGCGAATCGACGAAAACCTCCTTTCTACTCCATCCCCAGGTCTCGGAGTCAAACATGCTGATATAGAACTTGACGGAGCCGCCAGGCCTGAGCGGGTGCTCTTTGTCGAACGCAGCGGCGAAGAACCTATCGTGGTCGTGGGTGCCGTAGTTCAGGAAACCAACAGTATCGTCCATAAATATGAGCTTGTGGGGATTGGGGAGCTGTCGAAGCCAAGGAGGCTTCTCGCCGGCGGCGCCGCCGCCGCTGATCCGGTAGATGAAGTATCTGTCGGGGGGCGGATCGCTGAGTGGATTTACTGGGCCGGAGGGGAGGCGGAGGAGCGCGAGGTCGCCGTCCGTCGCGAGGACATAGGCCATCTCGGGGAGCGCGTCGGGTTTCACGCCGGGGGAGTGGACCGTGAAATAGGAGACGAGCGGCGGGTGGTGCATCCAGAAGGTCACCTGGACGCGCTTGCCGTCCTCGCCGACGTAGGCGGCCGTCGTGTCGTTGCATTCGCCGTGGACGTAGCCCATGGTGCCGAGGAGGACGGACTTGGGTGGGGAAAGTGTTGGATCGGCTTTGGGGCGGTCAGCCGGCAGGAGCCAGATCGGCGTGGTGCCCTCGGGGTAGACCATGGAGTATGTGCCATCTTCGTTGGAGAACAGCGCCATGGATATCGAAGCTGTAGGATGAGACGACCGAGGAGGGGCGCGGGTTTTGCTCCGTTCGTTGTGGGGCTTTATTTACTCAGGTGGATGAGACAAATTAGATTAATCGAGGCTGGACTGGGATGAAAAACAAAACCTAAACCTGAGAGGACACGAATATGATCAGGCAAGAAAATAACCAGAGATGGACTCCGAGAGATTTTGGAGCGCGCAGCTTTTCTCGCCCACGTTCAAAACCTAGCTCCCACCTCCGGATCAATTTCCGGCCAAACCCTATTTGGCGCCTTAAGCGCCCGATATAGGGTTAATGGTACAGGGGGCACACCCCCTTGTCCATGCTGGGCCGGCCTACACTCCTTTCTTTCGGCTTTATTTACTCAGGTGGATGAGACAAATTAGATTAATCGAGGCTGGACTGGGATGAAAAACAAAACCTAAATCTGAGAGGACACGAATATGATCAGGCAAGGAAATAACCAGAGATGGACTCGAGAGATTTTGAGCGCTGCAGCTTTTCTCGCCCACGTTCAAAACCTAGCTCCCACCTCCGGATCAATTTCCGGCCAAACCCTATTTGGCGCCTTAAGCGCCCGATATAGGGTTAATGGTGCAGAGCACACCCCTTGTCCATCTTTGGCGGCCTACACTCCTTTCTTTCGGCTTTATTTACTCGGTGGATGAGACAAATTAGATTAATCGAGGTCGGATGGGATGAAAAACAAAACCTAAATCGAGAGGACACGAATATGATCGAGCAAGGAAATAACCGAGATGGACTCGAGAGATTTTGGAGCGCAGCTTTTCTCGCCCACGTTCAAAACCTAGCTCCCACCTCCGGATCAATCTCGGCCAAACCCTATTTGGCGCCTTAAGCGCCCGATATAGGGTTAATGGTGCGAGGCACACCCCTTGTCCATCTTTGGGCGGCCTACACTCCTTTCTTTCGGCTTTATTTACTCAGGTGGATGAGACAAATTAGATTAATCGAGGCTGGACTGGGATGAAAAACAAAACCTAAATCTGAGAGGCGCACACCCCCTTGTCCATGCTGGGCCGGCCCACACTCCTTTCTTTCGGCTTTAAAGACGCAAAAAAGATGAATCGAACTTGGGATCTCCTGGACCTACTATCGCTTCATTAACCAACCGGCCAACTACACTTCCTTGTTTAGTTGTAGGTTTTGCCCCTTTTCTTCTTTGTCTCTTCCTTCTTTTTTTCTATTTTTATTTCATTTCCATTTTTTACCTTTTTCTAACCTGTTTCTATAATACAGGAATGTACGTTTCAAATTCATGAACTTTATTCTAATTTGATGCTTTTTTCGAATTCGGCCCGGTGAACTTTTTTCAACTTCGATGACCTTTTTTCAATACTGACGATTTTTTTTCAAATTCGATGAACTTTTTCCAAATTCAATGAACTTTTTCGAATTCGATGAACATTTTTTAAAAACTATGAACTTTTTGTCAAATTCGATGAACTTTTTTAAAATTCTATGAACTTTTTCCAAATCCGATGAACTTTTTTTCAAATTTGATGAACTTTTTTCAAATCCAATGAACTTTTTGTCAAATCCGATGAACTTTTTTCAATATTGCGTTCAAATTTTGATTAACTTTTTTAGAATTGATGAACTAACTTGTTTTCAAATCCAATGAACTTTTTTCAATATTGTGTTCAAATTGATGAAATTTTTCAATTTAGTGAACTGTTTTTCAAAAAAGTAATTTTTTCAGATCCATGTGTTCTTCAGCTTTGTGAACTAAGCAATGAACAGAAAAAAAAAACGAACGAACGAAAGGTGCACTAAGGAAAAGGAGCGAGCGATCAACAGTTGACCGGTCAACCACGAGAAGTGAACCATGATGCGGTCGTTCTTTCTGTTAGAAGCACGAAGCGATCGTCGAAGGCGCACGTTGAACAAGTTGTGCGGCTCGTTTTTGGGCCGGCCCACATAACCAGGCGCGTGGGCGCTGGGTTCGTTTGCTGGCGCATAAGGCGCCAGCGAGGAGCTCTCCAATCTCGGAAAACCCTATTTGACGCTCTTTGCGTCAAAGAGTCGGGCAATCGCACAGGCGCACGAGAACTTGGGCCGGCCCATCAACTACTGTTCGCATCACTTGCGGTTCCGATTTTACGAAACTCCTAGAAGGTTCTAGCGGTTTTTCAGGTTTTGGGAAACGTCTAGAAAGTTCCTCATACGGTTTTTTCCTTAATTTTTTGTTTCCTTTTCTGTTTCTTTTTTCTTCCTTTTTTTCCGTTACTTTTTTCTTTCTTCTTTGTTTTCGTTTGTCTCTTTTCCAAAAAACGTTGGGATTTGCAAAAATCGTTCACAAATCCAATTTTTTTCAAAAGTAAGAAAATGTTTGCAATTTAAAACAGTTTATCCAAAAAATCCAAAAAGTTGTTATCGAATTTCAAAAAATGTTCTTGTTTCAAAAATTTGTTCGCAAAACCCAAAAAATTTCTGAATTTCAACAAATGTTCCCATTTTGAACATTTGTTCACAAATTCCAAAAATATTCAGGTATTTCAAAAAGTGTTCCAACTTTTTAAAGATTGTTCATGTTTAAAAAAAATGTTCTCATGTTTCAAAAATTGTTCACAGTTTCAAAAAAACTGTTCACAAATTTTTAAAATGTTCTCATTTTCTTTTTATATTTTCTTTTTTTATATTCAGAAAATGTTCCATTTTTAAAAAATTTGTTCACAAACTTCAAATTGATCATAATTTTCAAATATTGTTCAGAATTTCAAATAATGTTCTTGTTTTCAATTTTGTTCCTTTTTATTCACAAGAATTGTTTGTGCTTTTGAAAATTTGTTCCCATTATCAAATTTTTGTTCTCAAAATTCTATTAAAGTTCGGAAAAAAATTGTTCAAAAAATCTAAAAATGTTCGGATATTTCAAAAAGTATTACAACTTTTCAAAGATTGTTCATGTTTAAAAAAATGTTCTCATGTTTCAAAAATTGTTCACAGATTCAAAAAAATGTGTTCACAAATTTTAAAAATGTGCTCATTTTCTTTTTATATTTTATTTTTTTAGATTCCAAAGATGTTCCAATTTTAAAAAATTTGTTCACAAACTTGAAAGTGATCACAATTTCTAAATATTGTTCATAATTTGAAATAATGTTCTTGTTTTCAATTTTGTTCATTTTTTATTTCCAAAAACTGTTTGTGCTTTTGAATTTTTTTCCCATTATCAATTTTTTCTTCTCAAAATTCTATAAATGTTTGGGTTTTAAGAAAATGTTCACGAATTTCAGAAACCAGTCTGTCAAAAAATGTTCACGTCTTTTGTTTTATTTTTTGAAATTTGAAAATAGTTCTGAGTTGTTAATTTTTCTTATCGTATTTTGATACACTGCCCGTTTGTTAAAAGAAATTCACAATTTCAAAGGAAAGTTTGGAAAAATTTGAAAAAAACTGTCCAGATTCTTCATTGGTATTAGTTCTTATACTAGCATTCTTCATATTTAGCAACAAGGCTTGTTAGGCTACTGGTTTGCTCCTCCCGTATGCGACATGGAGGTGCAGAGATCGAATCCTGGCAGCACTTGCAAGCTTCGTTTTTTTTCACATTAACAGCGCAACGCTACTGTACAAGCAAGCGCGCCCACTATTGGGCCGGCCCAGTCGGGGTTCTGTTCGTGCGTCGCGCAGCTGTTTGACGCAGAATGCGTCCAATAGGAGCTCCCTCCAATCTCCGCCGCTGGCCGTTGCTCTTGTGTCTTGGGCCGTTGGGCCAGACTATGAGCATCTCTAGCCGATACCGTTACTCCTCCAAGTCGGGTTGTCTCAACAGGGAGCTAAATCCTCTAAAAAAAACAGGGTGCTAAGTGTGCTGCGCGTGGGAAATTTCTTTGCATCCCAACGAAAAGTGTTTCATATGGGGTGCCTAGGCTGGTTTGACATTCACATAGCATCTACACTAACATCCATTGTCTTCAACGCAGAGGTGCTCTGCTGCTCACATCGATACGCTGACTTGTCTTCTCTTTTTGCCGATGGAGACATCCATCGGGGTGAAGCATCCTTGACTTGAAGAGGGCAGTTGTTTCCATCAAGCCCCGGCTGGCGCGGGAAGCAAAACTTGAAGAAGCAAAAGTTTGACCTATGAGTTTGTCCAGACAGATGCACACACCTCTACAAAACAAAAACATAATTAAAACAAGTTTTTCTGTCGTGAAACATATGTGCCACCATGCTTACTATCCCACTCCACGTCACAAAAAAAGATTGCCAAGTTTTTTGCCAAAATAGTTGCTCCAGTGGAACAACAATTAGTTCTATAGAATGTTGGTAGTTACAGAAAATTGGAAAAATACGAGACCAGAGGAGAGATAATTGCGGAGTCGATTGGAATGCAAAATAATAATAATAATAACAAGAAAATCTTTTCAGATGGCTGTTCACATTAGGATTAGAGAAGTGATAGTTCAAGAGTCGACTTGCTCTTATCATTCCTTTTTTCTTCTTCCTGTTATGTGGCTCACTTGGGAATGGAGAGTTCATTGGAATGCAAAAGAATACCGAGTACTGACTACAACCGGACTCACAATAAGAGGACCGTATTATCAGGGTAAGCTGTTGAAGTTAGCCAAGTCCTAATCGGCCGCCTTGTGGAGAGGCCCTCTGCAACCTGCCGCCTCGCCGGCTTGCCCTGGATAGGCAGAATCAGACCTGTAGTTCAATACCTTTTCCCAGCACCACTCATTCCCATTCAGATACTCCCTTTTGTAATTCTAGTAACAAGATTACCGTAACCACTATGATGATCATTTCAATCGAGCACTTTGTCTTGTGGCTCTGAAATTTGGGTGGCGCATTGCTACTAACAATGCAAGGCAGGTGAGCAGGAGAGTATCCTACATATATAGAGGCTGGCCAACCAAGCGCTCTTATCTGGTTTCATTGAAGGACTTAAATATATTGTTTTTTTGCACACATCACTGTATATATGTACTTTGGTTGGTTCACTTGTATAAATAAAAATCGTCAGAAAAGAACATACACCAACCTCCAACACAATACAACCACACATGCCTCTAGTAGTGCTAGTAATTTCTTTACAACAAGGACCAAGGCATTTACCCCCTCTGTTTGGAATTACGTGTCACTAAAATGAATAAAAATGAATGTATCTACAACTAAAATACATCTAAATACATTCAGGCCCCGTTCGATACACAGGTAAGAAAACCAAAGGGATGTAAAAAAGTATAGGAATGCGGTTGGCTGCACAGTACATTCCTGCAGTTCGTAAAATAGAAGAATAGAGGTGTTCGGTTCACAGGAAATTGTCTAGAGGTGTGAGCAAAGGAGCCGTACTACTGATGCAACAACATTGAGTATTTTATTCAGGCACTAAGTGTTCTAATCGCTGCATGCTGGTATTGCTTCTCTCCCACCCATGCGAAAGGAATTTTTTATTTGGCTTGCGAGTTGGCTTGCCTCGGGCCTCCGCCCAAAAATTGGTTCAGACCAGATGTTTAGATTCCTGCAAAATGGCCACTGTTTACGAACTTTTCCATAGGAGCGCTGTAGCTGATTCCCTTGATCCGAACGCCAGTGAAGGAACTGAAAACTATGGAATGAACATTCCTTTGGAAATTCTACAAATCCTTTGAAGCGAACAGGCCCTCATTTCTTGGACGAGTAATTCGAAACGGAGGAAGTAGCAGTGTAGCTACATGCGCAGCCACAAGTCGAGATACGGCACTCGGCAAAGGGCATGTCAAGTGCCCCTTGAAGAAGCATGGTTTATGGAGTGGACACGTGGCACTCCCATGGCTAGTCTCTGTCTCTCTGATGCAACTATACGCATAGTACAATACTGATACACTCGGCAAACAGAGGTACCATTTGGCGCGCCATTTTCATCTGCCGACTGTAATGTGCCGAGAGCTCGTATTTTGTACTCGGTAAACGTTCGCCGAGTGCCCGTAAAAATAAATTCTCAACTCACATCCCTTTGTGGACATCGGGTGGGGAAGACTACAATAGAAGCTGAACATAGGATAGAAAGTATTTAAAAAAAAATGATATGAACCATTGGATCTTCAGGTGAGGCACATGGGAGCTGATGGGATGGTCTTTATTGTATATAGCAGTTACTCAGGGAGCTTTACACAAAATGTACAGAGAATCCACCAGCCTCACATTTCAAATCTGAGGCACCCATTAAAGATCCAACGGCTCCATGTTCATTTTTCGATTTTTGTAACTCTATGTCCAGGTTCTATTATAGTCTTCCGGACATGGGTAAACTGACGCCGACTGTAGTGCTCAGCAACACCTTTGCTTAGGTTTTTTTTTTTTTTTTTTTTTGTTGCGGAGACACCTTTGCTGAGTTGCATCTGGCCTTCCCCAAGTTCTGATACTCGAGGTCTTATGTTATTCCGTAATGCTGGAACTTGCAACTCAAAATATGGGCACTTCAAGGAAGCTCCTAGAACTCCTCAAAGAAGAAGCTAGCTATTGTGTATGTTAAACTGATATGCGTAATTATACTCCCTCTGTCTTGTTGGATGTAATAACATTTTATATTATGAGACGGAGGGAATATAATATACTCAGGAGTACCAAAGAACAAACACATGACATATCATCTTCGAGAAAGTGATGCAATCATGCGAACAAAGCAAAACGGTAATGCATCAATTTTAATTGCCACGCTAGATAATTAACAGATCACAACACATGACATGATATATCTCTACAAATCTGAAAGATAGCTTACTTGGACATGTGTTTGATCATCTCCGCTTTTGCCTATAACCGCACAGCTGTACTGCACGCACCATGCAGCTCATCCTTGCCGGGCTGCAGATTTTTGCCGCTTTAGCTGCAACACCAGTATGGCCATCAATCTATAGCGCCAGCACTTTGGGCAGGACAGCCCAAGTTACACCAGCACTAGGCAAGAGTTCAATGCCATGTTATGCCGCTTGACCAGCACAGGGTGACAGGGGGGAACGGAGTTTTCATGCTCAACAGTTCTAGCCCAGTGAAGCCATCAAACGGAATTCTTGCAAGCTTGCACTGCTACGGAAGGAGGAAACCTGTGTTGAACGACACATGTTGCACCGTAACATACGTTCAGGTTGCATCGGTGGAGGAGTCCAAGCCAAGATAGACTAGGATCTCTAGTTAGTTGTCATATGGTTGTAATCTCCTCTTATCTCTTTATCTCTTTCTCCCCAAGTCTCCATGTAATCTGAACAACCTTGTACGCTATGCCAGGAGTCACGCCCTGGCCTATATTAACACGCAGCCGTCGCCCAGGATGGGTACGACGTTCCTCCACATGGTATACAGAGCCTGACTCTTCCTATCTAGCGTTCCTCCTCTCCACCGCAGCTTCCTGCCATGGATTCATCCGCCGTTGCTTCCTCCCCTCTCTCCGGCCAGATCACCGAGCGCCTCACCCGCACCAACTACGTCTTATGGCGCACCCAGATCACGCCACGTCTGAGAGGGGCTGGAGTCTTCGGATACGTTGATGGAAGCACAGCGGAGCCGGCCGAGTTCGTCATCAGCAAGGACAAGGATGGAAAGGAGGAAGCCATCCCCAATCCCCTCCATGCCGTCCGGTTCAGAGAGGACCAGCAAGTACTTGGGTATCTTCTCAATAATCTGTCAAAAGAAGTGCTAGTGCAGGTGACTTCCATCGCGCATGCACAAGAGCTCTGGACAGCGTTGGCGAGCATGCTCTCGTCGATGTCGCTGTCCCGCGTCAACAACATCCGAGCTGCCCTCACCAACGCGCAGAAGGGGACACAATCGGTGGCTATTCTTCGCGTACATGCGGGGACTCGCCGACGAGCTCGCCGCGGCTGGCAAGCCGTTGAAGGATGATGAGCTCATCTCGTATATCCTCAACGCGCTTGACATGGAGTACCAGCCGCTGGTTTCCGCCCTCGACGCCAGGACCACTCCGGTCACCCTCGATGAGTTGTTCGGATAGATGAGCAATTTCGATCAGAGGGTGGCTCTCTTCCAAGGTGCGGGAGGTGGCTTCAAGTCATCTGCCAATGCTGCCACCCGCGGCCGCGGCGGGGGCTCTCGTTACCGTGGTCCACTGCGGAAAGGAAAGGGCAGGGGCGCCCACAACAGCAACAACAGCGACGCCAACAACACGCACGGCGGCCGGCCTTCCTCCTCCAACAACAGAGGCCGCCGCAACAGCAGCTCCAACAACAGATCACGTCCCGACATCAGGTGCCAAATCTGTGGCAAGCCGGGTCACTCGGCAAAGGACTGTTGGTATCGGTTTGAGGAAGATGAAGATGACTCATCGCAGGATGAGAAGGTGGCCGGAGCTGCTGATGGCTCCTACGGCGTTGACACAAATTGGTACGTCGACAGCGGTGCCACAAACCACATCACCGGTGAGCTGGAGAAGGTGACCATGCGTGAGAAGTACCGTGGCAAAGATCACATCCACACGACAAGTGGAGAAGGTATGAAAATTAGTCACGTTGGTCACTCAATTGTTAAAACCCCTCATCGAAAAATTCATCTTAGAAATTTTTAGCATGTCCTAGTGCCTCAAAGAGTCTTCTTTCAGTCCATCGTATTGCTATTGACAATCATGTCTTTCTTGAATTTCACTCATACTTCTTTTTGATCAAGGATCAGGTAACGAAGAAGGTGCTCTATCGAGGTAGATGCGTTCGTGGGCTTTACCCTTTGATTCCGGAGATTAGAAGACTCGATAAACAAGTTTTTAGTGCCACCAAAGTGTCTTCAACACGATGGCACAATCGTTTAGGGCATGCATCTTTTTCTTTAGTTGAGCGTTTGCTTAGAAAAAATAAGCTCCCATATGTTGGAGAGCGTGATGTCGAAATAATTTGTGATTCATGTCAAAGGGCTAAAAGCCATCAATTACCTTATCCAGTTTCTACCAACATTTATACAAAGCCTTTGCAACTTGTTTTCTCCGATGTGTGGGGCCCTGCCCCCTCTTCTGTTGGTAGACACACGTATTATGTGAGTTTCATAGACGACTATAGCAAATTTTCCTGGATTTATCTTCTTAAGAAGCGATCCGATGTGGTTCAAGTCTTTCTGAACTTCCAAGCTCTTGTTGAGCGCCAGTTTGATTGCAAAATCCTTGCTCTCCAATCCGACTGTGGTGGAGAATATGAAAAGTTAAATTCTTTCTTTCAGAAAATTGGCATATCTCATCACGTGTCTTGCCCACATGCTCACCAACAAAACGGGTCTGCTGAACGCAAGCACAGACTCATCGTTGAAGTTGGTCTAGCATTACTTGTTGGTGCCTCCATGCCCCTTAAGTTTTGGGATGAGGCTTTCCTTGCGGCTGTCCACATCATCAACATGCTACCTAGTCGTGTCATCAACTATGAAACTCCTATTGAGCATCTCCTTCACACCAAACCCGACTACACTACTCTTCGTGTGTTTGGTTGCGCTTGTTGGCCAAATCTTCGTCCCTACAACTCTCGCAAGCTCATGTTTCGCTCCAAACAGTGCGTCTTCCTAGGCTATAGAGCTCAACACAAAGGTGTAAAGTGCCTTGATGTTTCTACTGGCCGTATTTATATCTCTCAGGACGTTGTCTTTGTCGAGACAAAGTTCCCTTTCTCCGACCTACACCCCAATGCCGGAGCTCTACTTCACAAAGAAATTCTTCTCTTGCCTTCTAGTCTCACCGGCATCACCCAAGGGGAAAATAATTGTAGTGACTCAATGTTGACTAATGCTCATAACCACGTCCATGAGTTTTGTGATGATGCAGATGATGAAAACTCTGAAGAAAATGGTGCAGAAATCAACAAAAACAATGAAGAAAACGCTCCCAACACGTCACATTTTATGTGTCCAGGGTTGGGGAGTAGATCCTCCTCGGGATTGTTTCCCCTGCAGGCTGGCAGCGGATCGCCCTCGGGATCGGGGCCGCCCCAGACTGGCAGCGCGCGGGATCCCGCCTCGTCTGGCGAGCACCGCAACCTCGCCTCCGCGCCCGCCACATCGCGCCTCGCCACTGGCTCGGGTTCTCCCTCCGGCCCGCACCACTTGGACGCCCCCACGCGGCGCACCGAGAGTCGCTAGGCCCCTCCACTACGAGCAGCCAGCCGACCGGCGCGCAGCCCCGTCATCTGGCGCCAGGCGCGGCCTCCGAAGCTGATTCGGGACGGTGTCCTAACGCGCCTCCAGACGCGCGATACGATGCGGATTTGGCCGGGACCGCCTCATCATTGCCGCATGATGGGCCTGAGCTGGACGTGCTGCGCAGCCTTGGATCTTATGCGCTACGCCCCACTTCTCCTGTGCCACCTCCCGCTCCAGATGCCGCAGACGATCCATCTGCCCTGCATGATGACGAGGCGGCTGGTGCAGGGGGCTCCATCGGGGGATCTGCTGCACCGGATATCTCTGATGCACCTCCTGTTGCTTCACGCACACGTCTCCAAAAAGGGGTAACTAAACCAGTTAATTACAAGCAAATAACGAAGTTTGGTCTTGACTGCTCTACAGATGAACCATGCTCTCTTGGCGAGGCACTCAGTGATACAAAGTGGAAGAAGGCCATGGAAGAAGAACACATGGCACTTCTGAAAAATCACACATGGCATCTGGTTCCTCCACGGCAAGGTAAAAATTTGATTGATTGTAAGTGGGTCTTCAGAGTCAACCGGAAATCTGATGGAACCATAGATGGCTACAAAGCCAGACTCGTTGCAAAAGGCTTTAAACAACGGTATGGCATCGACACTTTTAGTCCTGTTGTTAAAGCTGCAACTATTCGTCTTGTGCTCTCTATTGCTGTTTCTAGGGGATGGAGCCTTCGACAGCTAGATGTGCAGAATGCGTTTCTCCATGGCGTTCTGGAAGAGAAAGTATATATGAAACAACCTCCTGGGTTTGAGAACAAAAAAAAAACCGTTTCATGTTTGCAAACTTGACAAAGCTCTATATGGACTGAAGCAAGCTCCCAGGGCCTGGTACTCTAGACTCAGTCAGAAACTACAAGCTCTTGGTTTTGTTCCTTCTAAGTCTGACACATCTTTGTTCATTTACAATAGACTGAAAACATCCATATTTGTTCTCATATATGTTGATGATATTATAGTCACAAGTTCATCTGATGAGGCAATATCAGGGCTGCTGAAGGATTTGAGTGCTGAATTTGCTCTCAAGGACTTGGGAGACTTGCATTTGTTCCTAGGGATTGAGGTAAAGAAACAAGGTGATAGCCTCCATCTCTCTCAAGAAAAGTATGCTACTGACCTGGTGAGAAGAGTTGGGTTACAAGGTTGCAAACCATCACCAACTCCATTATCTAGTACAGAAAAATTGTCACTTGCAGAAGGAGAACTTTTGAGTCCTGATGATAGCACCAGGTACAGAAGCTTGGTCGGAGCACTGCAGTACTTGACCTTGACACGACCTGATATTTCCTTTGCTGTGAACAAAGTTTGTCAGTTTCTTCATGCACCTACTAAAACTCATTGGACTGCTGCTAAACGTATTGTGAGATATGTGAAAAACACCATGAATCTTGGTCTTACTTTCACCAAGTCCTAATCCACACTTGTCAGTGCTTTCTCTGACTCTGACTGGGCAGGATGTGTAGATGACAGACGCTCTACTGGTGGGTTTGCAGTGTTCTTTGGTCCAAACTTAATATCATGGTGTTCAAAGAAACAAGCTACAGTGTCACGATCAAGCATAGAAGCTGAGTACAAGGCCCTAGCCAATGCCACAGCTGAGAACATTTGGGTTCAGTCCATGTTGAGAGAGCTTGATGTGAAAAACACTCAAGCCCCATGCTTGTGGTGTGACAATCTTGGTGCTACTTATCTGTCGGCTAATCCTGTTTTTCATGCAAGGACTAAACATATTGAAATTGATTTCCATTTTGTTAGAGAACGAGTTGGCAATAAGCAATTGGAAATTCGTTTTGTACATTCTCGAGATCAGGTTGCAGATGGATTCACCAAAGCCTTGCCCACAAGAAACTTTGAAGAACAAGCATAATCTCAACTTAACGAAGTTGTGATTAAGGGAGGGTGTTGAACGACCCATGTTGCACCGTAACATATGTTCAGGTTGCATCGGTGGAGGAGTCCAAGCCAAGCTAGACTAGGATCTCTAGTTAGTTGTCATAATCTCCTCTTATTTCTTTATCTCTTTCTCCCCAAGTCTCCATGTAATCTGAACAACCTTGTACGCTATGCCAGGAGTCGCGCCCTGACCTATATTAACACGCGGCCATCGCCCAGGATGGGTACGACGTTCCTCCACAACCTGGACATCTTATAGATTAGAGGTGCATTGCATACGTTGGCAGCCATATGAGGGAGATGGAGACCCGACACCTAATTAAGGGCGATCATGAATTCCAGGGGCGGCGAGTCTACAAGCGAAACTAGAAAGCGAGAAAAGAGATTGAGGAGAGATTGAAATGGGATCCAGATTGAGGAGAGATAGGAACATGGGATCTAGGAGTATGTTAATGTACATGAAGGTCTAATTAAATCTTACGACCATCATTTAATTCACATGAATTAAAATTAAAACTAGGATGTTTCTGATTTTTAGGATTTTCTAGCCTATATTTTTTTTAATGTAGGGTTGGATGTCTCTATTTTTTGTGGTAATTTCTTAGTTAGATGTTTCTGAATTTGTAGGATTTTCTAGTCTATTTTTTATGTAGGTTGGATGTTTCTGACTTTTGTGGTAATTTCGTGTTCATTACAAATTTTCAGGTGACCCTGTCAACTACTTATAATATATAATAGATTATTTTGTGTGCAAAATACGAAAAAAATGCCTGAAGAATGCTCTCTTTACATGCTCTCCGTATAGCCTCTCTAACCAGCAAAACCTCTACATGGAAAAAAAGTTAAAAGCGAACCAGCAGCCTACTGCGCTAAAATATGCTAAAACATCTACAGCCGGCCAGCCCTATAGCCCAGCCATCTTTCTTGCGGATTTGGACTGTCAGCCTGGGCGATTTGATGGGCTTCAGGATGGCTTCCTCATGCGAGCGTGAAGCAAAGCTGCGGGTTTTTTTTTCAAAAAGGGGGGCTCCCCGGCCTCTGCATCAGAACGATGCATACGGCCACCTTTATAGATAAAGAAAAAGGTTCAACAGAGTCTTACAGTATGGACCAAAGTAACGACCAGCTCACAAAGAGCCACAACGCCAAAATCCAAAAGCCAAAAGGCCACAACCGGCTAGGATAACAAAGATAGGAAAACTAATCGCCCTATCCTATTACATGACCGCCATCCAAACCGGTTGAAGATATCCCGTGCTACCATCTCCCACCGGATAGATCCAGTAACCAAACGCTCCCTGGCCTCCGTAGGAGTGAGTAACAACCACATACGGATCAGCGTAGTGGCTCGGAATAAAACCTGCAAAAAATGAATATTTGTTGTGCTGCTAAAAGTCAAATCATTTCTGCAGTTTCAAATTGCCCACAACAAAGCACATACTCCTACGCGAATGTGTCTAGCTGTTTCGGACTCTATCCCAAGAAGCCACGTTCCAAATAACGTATTGACAGAATTCGGAGGAGTAATGTTAAAGGCAATGTGCACCGCCTGCCACAAAACTTTGGCCAACGGGCAATCAAAGAAAAGGTGTTTGATGGTTTCATCCCGATCACAAAAACTACACCTAGTAAATCCTGTCGAGTTGCGCTTTACCAAGTTATCCTTTGTTAATATGACTTGTTTATGTATAAACCACCTAAATACTTTAATTTTCAAAGGAACTTTTACTTTCCAAACATATTGGGAACTAGGAATGGTGCTAGAATTGATGACATCGATATACATCGATTTAACAGTGAACTCTCCAGACCTAGTGAGCTTCCAAGACAACCGATCGGGCCGATGAGATAGCTGAACCTCCACCAGTCTACTCCCCAGATGAAGACACGCTTCCCACCGGTTGCCAACTAGCGTCCTCCTAAATTGAAAATTAAGGGGGATGGACTGCATAATCGTTGCAACAAAAGCATCACGTCGTTGAACAATACTATATAGGGACGGATACTGAAGCGCCATCGGCGTTTCACCAAGCCAAGTATCCTCCCAGAAGCGCGTGGTAGTGTTGGGGAACGTAGTAATTTCAAAAAAATTCCAACGCACACGCAAGATCATGGTGATGGCATAGCAACGAGAGGGGAGAGTATTGTCCACGTACCCTAGTAGACCGTAAGCGGAAGCGTTATGACAACGCGGTTGATGTAGTCGTACGTCTTCACGATCCGACCGATCCAAGCACCGAACGTACGGCACCTCCGAGTTCAGCACACGTTGAACTCGATGACGATCCCCGGGCTCCGATCCAGCAAAGCTTCGGGGATGAGTTCCGTCAGCACGACGGCGTGGTGATGATGATGATGTTCTACTGGCGTAGGGCTTCGCCTAAACTCCGTGACGATATGACCGAGGTGGAATATGGTGGAGGGGGGCACCGCACACGACTAAGGAACGATCCGTAGATCAACTTGTGTGTTCTAGGGTGCCCCCCCCCCGCCCCCGTATATAAAGGAGCAAGGGGAGGCCGGCCGCCCTAGAGGGCGCGCCAGAGGAGGAGTCCTCCTCCTAGTAGGAGTAGGACTCCCCTTTCCTACTCCTACTAGGAGGGGAAAGGAAGGAGGAGAGGAGAAGGAAGGGGGGCCTCCTAGTCCAATTCGGACCCGAGAGGGAGGGGGCGCGCGGCCCACCCTGGCCGCCCCTCTCTCTCTCCACTAAGGCCCATGAGGCCCATTACTTCTCCCGGGGGGGGGGGGGGGGTTCCAGAACCCTCCGGCACTCCGGTTTTCTCCAAAAACGTCCGGAACACTTCCGATGTCCAAATATAGTCGTCCAATATATCAATCTTTATGTCTCGACCATTTCAAGACTCCTCGTCATGTCCGTGATCACATCCGGGACTGCGAACAAACTTCGGTACATCAAAACTTATAAACTCATAATAAAACTGTCATCGTAACGTTAAGCGTGCGGACCCTACGGGTTCGAGAACTATGTAGACATGACCTAGAACTATTCTCGGTCAATAACCAATAGCGGGACCTGGATGCCCATATTAGCTCCTACATATTCTACGAAGATCTTTATCGGTCAAACCGCATAACAACATACGTTGTTCCCTTTGTCATCGGTATGTTACTTGCCCGAGATTCGATCGTCGGTATCCAATACCTAGCTCAATCTCATTACCGGCAAGTCTCTTTACTCATTATGTAATGCATCATTCCGTAACTAACTCATTAGCTACATTGCTTGCAAGGCTTATAGTGATGTGCATTACCGAGAGGGCCCAGAGCTTATAGTGATGTGCATTACCGAGAGGGCCCAGAGATACCTCTCCAACATCGGAGTGACAAAACCTAATCTCGAAATACGCCAACTCAACATGTACCTTTGGAGACACCTGTAGTAATCCTTTATAATCACCCAGTTATGTTGTGACGTCTGGTAGCACCCAAAGTGTTCCTCCGGTGAACGGGAGTTGCATAATCTCATAGTTACAGGAACATGTATAAGTCATGAAGAAAGCAATAGCAATATACTAAATGATCAAGTGCTAGGCTAACGGAATGGGTCATGTCAATCACATCATTCTCCTAATGAGTGATCCCATTAATCAAATGACAACACATGTCTATGGTTAGGAAACATAACCATCTTTGATTAATAAGCTAGTCAAGTAGAGGCATACTGGTGACGTTGTGTTTGTCTATGTATTCACATATGTATTATGTTTCCGGTTAATACAATTCTAGCATGAATAATAAACATTTATCATGATATGAGGAAATAAATAATAACTTTATTATTGCCTCTAGGGCATATTTCCTTCAGTCTCCCACTTGCACTAGAGTCAATAATCTAGATTACATAGTAATGATTTTAACACCCATGGAGTCTTGGTGCTGATCATGTTTTGCTCGTGAGAGAGGCTTAGTCAACGGGTCTGCAATATTCAGATCCGTATGTACCTTGCAAATTTCTATGTCTCCCACTTGGACTTGGTCCCGAATGGAATTGAAGCGTCTCTTGATGTGCTTGGTCCTCTTGTGAAATCTGGATTCCTTTGCCAAGGCAATTGCACCAGTATTGTCACAGAAGATCTTCATTGGTCCCGATGCACTAGGTATGACACCTAGATTGGAAATGAACTCCTTCATCCAGACTCCTTCATTTGCTGCTTCCGTAGCAGCTATGTACTCCACTTCACATGTAGATCCCGCCATGACGCTTTGTTTAGAACTACACCAACTTACAGCTCCACCGTTTAATAAAAACACGTATCCAGTTTGCGATTTAGAATCGCCTGGATCAGTGTGAAAGCTTGCATCGACGTAACCATTTTTACGACTAGCTCTTTGTCACCTCCATATACGAGAAACATATCCTTAGTCCTTTTCAGGTATTTCAGGATGTTCTTGACCGCTGTCCAGTGATCCACTCCTGGATTACTTTGGTACCTTCTGCCAAGCTTATTGCCAAGCATACGTCAGGTCTGGTACACAGCATTGCATACATGATAGAGCATATGGCTGAAGCATAGGGAACATCTTTCATTTTCTCTCTATCTTCTGCTGTGGTCGGGCATTGAGTCTGACTCAACTTCACACCTTGTAGCACGAGCAAGAACCCTTTCTTTGCCTGATCCATTTTGAACTTTTTCAAAATTTTATCAAGGTATGTGCTTTGTGAAAGTCCTATTAAGCGTCTTGATCTATCTCTATAAATCTTGATGCCCAATATGTAAGCAGCTTCATCGAGGTCGTTCATTGAAAACCTTTTATTCAAGTATCCCTTTATGCTATCCAGAAATTCTATATCATTTCCAATTAATAATATGTCATCTACATATAATATCAAAGATGCTACAGAGCTCCCACTCACTTTCTTGTAAATACAGGCTTCTCCAAAAGTCTGTATAAAACCATATGCTTTGATCACACTATCAAAGCGTTTATTCCAACTCCGAGATGCTTGCACCAGTCCATAAATGGATCGCTGGAGCTTGCACACTTTGTTAGCACCTTTTGGATCAACAAAACCTTCTGGCTGCATCATATACAACTCTTCTTCCAGAAATGCATTCAAGAATGCAGTTTTGACATCCATTTGCCAAATTTCATAATCATGAAATGCAGCAATAGCTAACATGATTCGGACAGACTTAAGCATCGTCACGGGTGAGAAAGTCTCATCGTAGTCAACCCCTTGAACTTGTCGAAAACCTTTTGCAACAAGTCGAGCTTTATAGACGATTACATTACCATCGTCGTCGGTCTTCTTCTTAAAGATCCATTTATTCTCAATAGCTTCCCGATCATCGGGCAAGTCAACCAAAGTCCATACATTGTTTTCATACATGGATCCCATCTCGATTTCATGGCTTCTAGCCATTTTGCGAATCTGGGCTCATCATCGCTTCCTCATAGTTCGTAGGTTCATCATGGTCAAGCAACATGACTTCCGAATAGGATTACCATACCACTCAGTGCGGATCTTACTCGGTAGACCCACGAGGTTCAAGAGAAACTTGATCCAAGTTTCATGATCAATATCATTAGCTTCCTCACTAATTGGTGTAGTTGTCACAGGAACCGGTTCTTGTGATGAACTACCTTCTAATAAGGCAGCAGGTACAGTTACCTCATCAAGTTCTACTTTCCTCCCACTCACTTCTTTCGAGAGAAACTCCTTCTCTAGAAAGGATCCGATTTTAGCAACGAAAATCTTGCCCTCAGATCTGTGATAGAAGGTGTACCCAATAGTCTCTTTTGGATATCCTATGAAGACACATTTCTCCGATTTAGGTTCGAGATTATCTGGTTGAAGTTTCTTCACATAAGCATCGTAGCCCCAAACTTTAAGAAACGACAGCTTTGGTTTCTTGCCAAACCACAGTTCATAAGGCGTCGTCTCAACGGATTTTGATGGTGCCCTATTTAACGTGTATGCGGCCGTCTCTAAAGCATAACCCCAGAACGATAGCGGTAAATTAGTAAGAGACATCATAGATCGCACCATATCTAGTAAAGTACGATTACGACGTTCGGACACACCATTTCGTTGTGGTGTTCCGGGTGGCGTGAGTTGCGAAATTATTCCGCATTGGTTCAAATGTAAACCAAACTCGTAACTCAAATATTCTCCTCCACGATCAGATCATAGAAACTTTATTTTCTTGTTACGATGATTTTCCACTTCACTCTGAAATTCTTTGAACTTTTCAAATGTTTCAGACTTGTGTTTCATTAAGTAGATATACCCATATCTGCTCAAATCATCTGCGAATGTGAGAAAATAACGATACCCGCTGCGAGCCTCAACATTCATAGGACGAACATTAGTATGTATGATTTCCAACAAATGAGTTGCTCGCTCCATAGTTCTGGAGAACGACATTTTAGTCATCTTGCCCATGAGGCACGGTTCGCAAGTACCAAGTGATTCATAATCAAGTGATTCCAAAAGCCCATCAGTATGGAGTTTCTTCATGCGCTTTACACCGATATGACCTAAACGGTAGTGCCACAAATAAGTTGCACTATCATTATCAACTCTGCATCTTTTGGTTTCAACACTATGAATATGTGTATCACTACTATCGAGATTCAATAAAAATAGACCACTCTTCAAGGGTGCATGACCATAAAAGATATTACTCATATAAATAGAACAACCATTATTCTCTGATTTAAATGAATAACCGTCTCGCATCAAACAAGATCCAGATATAATGTTCATGCTCAACGCTGGCACCAAATAACAATTATTTAGGTCTAAAACTAATCCCGATGGTAGATGTAGAGGTAGCGTGCCGACCGCGATCACATCGACTTTGGAACCATTTCCCACGCGCATCATCACCTCGTCCTTAGCCAATCTTCGCAATCCGTAGTCCTGTTTGAGTTGCAAATATTAGCAACAGAACCAGTATCAAATACCGAGGTGCTACTGCGAGCATTAGTAAGGTACACATCAATAACATGTATATCACATATACCTTTGTTCACTTTGCCATCCTTCTTATCCGCCAAATACTTGGGGCAGTTCCGCTTCCAAAGTCCATCGCTTGCGAGAGAAGCACTCGGTTTCAGTTGAGGTCCAAACTTGGGTTTCTTCTCTTGAGCAAAGAACTTGTTTGCTGTTCTTCTTGAAGTTCCTTCTTCTTCCCTTTGCCATTTTTCTTGAAACTGGTGGTCTTGTTAACCATCAACACTTGATGATCCTTCTTGATTTCTACCTCCGCGGCTTTTAGCATTGCGAAGAGCTCGGGAATAGTCTTTTCCATCCCTTGCATATTGATGTATTCATGTACCTAGGGTAGGGTCATAGACCTGACCTAAATGTCCTACCCAAGGGCACCCTTAGAAGAAATCGCCTTCCAGTCGACCAACGAGGAACCCACTCGACTGACTAGAAGGACTCGACCATGAAGACTCACTCGACCACCAGAAGGTCAGAAGGCACTCTGCACTGCAACGGCCTATAATTGAATAGACTTTATGGTAGTTAAGACACTTTATGTGGGGCGTTACTAACGCCCCAGACTTAATGTACTTTAACCCCTTCATTACGTGGGCTGGTAGGGGTCCTGGCGCACTCTATATAAGCCACCCCCCTCCACAGGCAGAAGGGTTCGCACTCCTGTAACACATACATACATAATCCACTCGACCGCCTCAGGGCTCCGAGACGTAGGGCTTTTACTTCCTCCGAGAAGGGCCTGAACTCGTACATCACTTGTGTTTACAACCTCTCCATAGCTAGGACCTTGCCTCTCCATACCTACCCCCACTCTACTGTCAGACTTAGAACCACGACAGTTGGCGCCCACCGTGGGGCAGGTGTTTTAGCGATTTTGTGGAGAAGTTGCGGTACTTCCGAGTACTTTCATCATGATGACTGCTGGAGTTTTGGTCGAGGGGCGCGAGATCCGTCTCGGCGCTCTCACCTTTGTCGTCGACGACTCCGCGTGGCTCCAGGAGGCTCCACTCGACGTTGTTGCGCTCCCCGTCCGCGGTGCGACGCATTTTCGCGCATGTGTCCGCGGCGTTCTGCTGCGGCAACCGTCGACCCCGTATAGGTCGACTCCTTTATCGGCCACCCGCCCGGTCTCCCACCAGCGCAAGCGCTCTGGTCGGTCGAGGCTCCAGCGGTGGGTGAAGCACGTGGTGGCTCGCCAGACATCCACCGCCCAAGTTGCGGCAATCGAGCCCGACGAATCTCTCTACGGCCTGTTCGATCTGTCGACTGCCTCCGTAGAGACTGCATCCGAATGCGATAGCAGTGATCCGGCGGCGGAAATTCTCATGGTCGACGGACCCCGCAGTCCTCCCGGCTTTGCCCATGGGGGCGGAGCAGGCGGTGGAGGTGACCCCGCACAGGACCACGAAGAGTACCAACTCGAGACACTCGACTCTCTGCAGAGAGAAGAGCTTCGCCGCAAGAACATGGATGCCCTACATACTCCCATCGCGGGAGAAACCCCCGAGGCTCGCGCCTTGGAGGAGGCACGTTTGGCCAATGTGGCTAAACGCGCTCGTCTGGAGAATCTTCAGCGAGCACTCGACGAGCGCGCGCGGCAGCGAGTACCCGACGCCAGTCGATGTCGACTCTTCCCGCTGACTCAGGTATACCGCACGCCAATCCAGAATTTAGCAGCTGCAACCCGTATAGCAGAGTCTATCCATCCTTCTCAGTCGGAAGCTGGGAGAGGCTTGATGCAGATCAGAGATTTACTCCGAGCAGCAGGAGATCAGAACTCAGCCGTGTCGCAGTCGCGCAACAGAATTCACAGTCGATCCGTTGCTGCGAATACGGTTCAGTCGGCTCACAGTCCCTGATCGCCTCCGCGGCGGGAAGGGCGCGACAACCGGCGAGATCAGTATGGAGAACGACACGACCGAGATGACAGGCGTCGAGTGCCCGCTTCCCCTCCGAGGGATGGGTCTTACGCTATGACGCTCGGATAATTAAGCTACAGTGATCCCCGCTAATGATGCCACGTCACCTCGGTAACTGTGGAGAAACTCGCGTTAGTTCGAAAGCTAGTTCGGATTTCAAATTTAAAACTGAGGCAAACAATAAAAGTTTTCAAACATTAAAACTAAAATGTTCGGAGTGTGCCAATTAATGCTTAGGTATTTATGGTGAAGAAACCACGCCTTTACAGAATGCCTAAATACTTTAAAATAAATTAAAACAGGAGAGAATAAATAGAAAGAAAAGGGAAGAAATAAATATACAAATAAAAAGAAAGACCCCACACCCCCGCGCTGGGCCTCAGCCCAGCTGGCCACCCAACCGGGCCGGCCCACCTAACCTCCCCTGGCCTATATGGCCTCGTACCCCAAACCCTAACCCCCGAGTCACCCCACTTCTCCTCCCGCACGATCCCAACCCCACTCTCGTCTCTCTCGCCCCGATCTCGATCTGGATCGGGCTCGACCCACCCCGCCGCCAAGACGCCGCCCGCCGCCGCCCGGAGTCCTCCCTCCAGCCCGAGGACGCCGTCGCCCTCCACCTCGCTCCCTCGTCTTCCTCCTGCGCCTCCCCCTCTTCCCCGATCTGGATGCGCCACCACCCGAGTACCTCGCCGGAGGCCACGATGTCGGGACCACCTCGCCGGACTGCTTCCTCTCCGCCGATCGTCCCCGTCTTCCTCCTCAACGGCTCCAGCGAGCCTCGCCGCCCCAGATCCCCTGCAACGGGGGTGAGCAACGACCCCCCCTTTTCTTTCCCCTCTCGTCCGGTCGCCACGGCCTCGCCGCGCCTCTATGTCGTTTACGCTTTCGCGCAGCCACGCTCTCTCATTGCCGCCGCGGCTGTTCGCCCCACGACCGTCCCCACACGCGCCATGCCAGCGCTGTCTGCGCTCAAGACGCTGGCGCCTCGCCGCGCTTCAGACGCGCCACTGCGTGCCCAGCGCCCTCTGCGCCGAGCCCCTCGGCTCGAGTCGTCGTCTCGCCGTCGCGCCTCCCTCTTGCAGCCTGCAGCTCATCATGCGCCCGCCACACGGGCCGTGCTGCCGCCGCCGCCACCACCCGCCGCGGCCCGTCTTGGCCTCGCCACGCCGGCTCGGGCGACTGCCAGTCCGCCGCCCACGCCAAGATGCCTCAGGCGTGCGCCCGAGCAACGGGCGCGCGTTACCGTCGCCGCCACAGAATAGCCTCAATGGCCTTGAGCAACAGGCCCACGCCCCCAAGAACGTTTTAAAAAAAAATGAAAAAGAAAAAGAATTAAATATATATATATATATAAATATAAATAGTTAGTTAATTAATTAATTAACCTGATAGTCTAACTAAACAGTAATTAGATTAACCTAAACCCTAATCAACCTAACAGAGTATGACAGGTGGGTCCCACTGGACCCACACGTCAGGTTGACCAGATCAATGGTCAACGTTGACTGCTGACATCACTCTGATGTCATGCTGATGTCATCATTTACTATTATGGATAATGTTGGATTTAAATAAATAATTAAATTCCAGAAATTAAATAAAATCTTTAGAAAATCATATCTTTTAATCCGTAACTCGGATTAAATTATTTTCAACATGAAAGTTGCTTAGAACGACGAGACGATTCGGCAAGAACCTGCTCATCCGCCACGCGTCCCTAGCATAGTGAACCTACAACATTTCACCTCCGGTTCATCTGTCCGAAAACACGGAACACCGGGAATACTTTCCCGGATGTTTCCCCCGCTTCGGTATCACCTACCACTACGTTAGGTCGCCCTAGCACCGCTTATTGCCGCGTCTTGCTTTATGTTACATTTGATTGCTCTGTTATTTATTGTGTTCCCCCTCGTTACTTCTTTCCGGTGACTCGACATCGGTGCCGATGTCCATGTGTTCGACTACACCAAGATGGCCCCCTTGTCTCGAAAGCAACCAGCAAGCCCCCCTTGATCACCAGATATCGCCTATTCTCCTCTATCTTGCTTGCATTAGAGTAGTGTAGCATGTTACCGCTTTCATTGATCCTATTCTCGATGCATAGCCCGACATTGTTGCTACATCTGCTGATACCTTACCGCAATCCTAAATGCTTAGTATAGGATGCTAGTTTATCATCATTGGCCCTACATTCTTGTCGATCGCCTTGCTATACTATCGGGCCGTGATCACTTGGGAGGTGATCACGGGTATATACTATACATACATACATACTATACAGATGGTGACTAAAGTCGGGTCACTCGAGGAGTACCCGCAAGTGATTCTCGATGAGGGGCCGAAAGGACAGTGGCTCCATCCCGGTAGAGGTGGGCCTGGGTTCCCGACGGCCCCGATTTGTTACTTTAGTGGCGGAGCGACAGGGCAGGTTGAGACCACCTAGGAGGCAGGTGGGCTGGCCTGCTCGGCGTTCATGGATACTTAACACGCTTAACGAGATCTTGGTATTTGATCTGAGTCCGCCATTTGGTCTATACGCACTAACCATCTATGTGGGAGTAGTTATGGGTATCCCGCGTCGTGGTATCACCAAAGCCTTCTTGACGTCAAGAACGAGCGGCGCGCGGATTGGAACGTAAGCTGCGCTTGTATTAGGGGCTAGTTACGCTTCCGGCCGCCCACGCGACGCAGTGTGTGCTCAGGCGATGGGCCTGCACTGCGCGCTTAGGTTTAGACCGGCGTCTGACCTCTCTGTTGTGCCTAGGTGGGGCTGCGGCGTGTTGATCTTCGAGGCGGGCATGACCCAGAAAGTGTGTCCGCCAAATGGGATCAAGCGTGTTGGGTTATGTGGTGCACCCTGCAGGAAGTTAATCTATTCAATAGCCGTGTCCCTCGGTAAAGGACGACCGGAGTTGTACCTTGACCTTATGACAACTAGAACCGGATACTTAATAAAACACACCCTTCCAAGTGCGGATACAACCCGGTGATCGCTCTCTAACGAGGCGACGAGGAGAGGATCGCGGGTAGGATTATGCTATGCGATGCTCTTGGAGATGCTACTTGGAGATGCTACTTGAGATGCTACTTGGCGATGCTACTTGGAGGACTTCACTACTCTCTTCTACATGTCAAAGACGGAGGCTGCGAGCGTAGTCTTGACGTGATTAGCTATCCCCTCTTATTACGGCATTCTCGCAGTCCACGATATGGCCTCCTTACACATATACCCATGCATATGTAGTGTAGTTCCTTGCTTGCAGTACTTTGGATGAGTACTCACGGTTGCTTTCTCCCCTTTTCCCCTTTCCTTTCTTTACGGTTGTCGCAACCAGATGTTGGAGCCCAGAGCGACGCCACCGTCGGCGGCGACTACTACACTGGAGGTGCCTACTACTACGTGCGGGCGGCGGCGATTTACCACTGGGAGTAGTTTAGGAGGATCCTGCGGGAGGCCTGCGCCTCTTCGATCTGATCCCGCTTTGTGCTAGCCTTCTTAAGGCAAACTTGTTTAACTTATGTCGTACTCAGATATTGTTGCTTCCGCTGACTTCCTATGATCGAGCACTTGTATTCGAGCCCTCGAGGCCCTCGGCTTGTATTATGATGCTTGTATGACTTATTAATGTTTTTAGAGTTGTGTTGTGATATCTTCCGTGAGTCCTCGATCTTGATCGTACACGTTTGCGTGCATGATTAGTGTACGATTGAATCGGGGCGTCTGAAGTTGGTATCGAGCCGATCGCTGTAGGAATCCCTTCCAACTCCTTGGCGATGTTGAGTCTAGTCATTGCAAAACATTTACTAACATGGCTGTGTGGCCTATGGGCCCACGTCGCCATTGGGTGGTAGTAGGATCTTTTATTCCTCGACCTATACTCTGGGGCTCTGACATCGCTTCTATTCGGGTTAAATGATTTTACTGGAAACTAACTTTAGGTTCTTGATAATACTTTCTCCCGGAGAGGCCCTTCAGTCCAGATGATCACCGATCGCACGGAAGATTTGAGATACTCTTGATGTTCTTTAAGACTTTATTGCATCGCTTTTGCAATTCCTTCCATCGATAAACCCTATGGATAACCACGATACTCGCCATTCATACAATGCTTCCCAGCTTGATCTTGTTATTACAAGATATCCCAAATTCTCTCTGTTGTTCCGAGAATCCTTGAGCTTCTCGCCTTGTTGTTCTTTGCCACATGAATACCACTATGGATAATTTCTAGCACTCACCGGATATTTGCTCATCCCCAGTTGACTCATGTATTTCACAAAAGTATTCAGAATACTATTTGAACTTCCGAAAATCCTGTGTGGCCTATTGCTCTTGAAATTCTTACTTGCTTGCATTATGGTTAATCCATAAGTCTATAATCTTATTGGCATCCCTTGTCATTATCATTTTGAGTCCGTTGATTCAAAATGTTGTGAATGCTCGCCATCCTCAATCAGATCCTAGAATTCATCCTCCCGGCTCAGACGTCATTTTAAACATGAGCTGGTTATCGACCAATCAGATTGCCATCGATTGTAACCCTAAGTCTATTCAACTTATCCATCCTTGATCAGAGTGTTTGCTCCCGATCCTTGATTTGAAAATCATAATTCCTTTTTTATTTAAATGTTGAATTATTCAGATGTTCTATAAATCGATGCATTTACATTCTTTCTTCCTCTGATTGGGTATCGATACTCACATCAACTCCATTTTGGATCGCCATATCCACTGTTGGATTATTATTCGACAGTGTCCTTCATAATTAATCACCTTGTGAGTTCTTTCTTCGATACATAATGCCTTTGGTAAATTGTATCCTCTCCTTTTGCCAACCATGCTCTGCTTTCGAGCTGGTGATATTTACTCTTGAAGCTTGTGGTATATGTTCCTAAGATGCCCTGATGGGTTGAACCTATGCCTTCCTTACTATGTGTGAACTCGGAAGTTTTCACGGGTCATACTCATCTGGTATTTCACCAGGTAAAACTTTCAACACTAATGCCATTATCGAAACGAGAAGTGAATGGAAGGTTATACATTGAAGAAGTGGGAGTCGACCTTGAGCTTTGTGTTCATGCCCATGGACACGATGTAGATGCTATCATGGAAGCTTCTTGTAATAATAACTATTTCCTTGTTATAATATCATTTGGAATCTATGAATTGATCCTTTGCAATCATGGATCCGACCATATTTTCTACTTGATTCCATTTCTCGGATAAGTTAAACCACTTGTCCTCTACAGATCAATGCACCCATCCAACCTCTAATTTATGATCTTCCTCGAGTATTAACCTCTGGTATCTCGAGAACTGTGTTGCTTCCTGCGAGTCTACATCTAGTATTGCTTCTCACCGCTCTCGGATCCCCCAGGTTCTGAGTTATTAGTCACTCGAGAACACCGATAAGTGAATCGAATCCACACTCCTATCCTAAGTAATTTTCATTGCTTACGAGTTTAATAATCCTTCAAGTCATTCCTAGCCTGATTGGCTATATCATTGTGCTAATTTTTAACTGTGCTACCGGGTCCTTCTTCTCGGAGCACAAATTTCGACGGTGAGCTAATCTTACAATCGATCTTCCTCGTCATATCATTTGTCCTTGAACAGCAAGCTTGATTTCGAGTTTGTGTCGTACCCATGGTCCCAATGACTTTTGGCTTCATCATTTCCGTTGACTTGATGTCATCACCGATCAGTTACATCTTCTCGAAACCTCTCGACAAATGTGTCGTGATCATCATCAATATTCTAAGGTCTCCCAAGATATCTATCGAATTCTTAATGAGTAATAGCATCCTCTGCCCTCGATGGTTTGGGTTATCATCCACAACATTATTGCATTCCCTCCAACACAAAAATTGTTCCTGTTTTGTGTTATACCTTGAGATCCGTGCTATCTAGCCTTTGTTCTTCTTTACCTTGGGGTATTACCATCTTTTATGTCAGGATTGTCATGAGAATTTCACCACCTCTTAAGAATTCTTGGTATAGTGTTACTTCTCACCATCACCATCCTTTCTTGGTCCCCGTGTTAATTCCAACAAGTGAACGGTGTTGTTTGGATTCTTTCCTTCTAGCAACCCTATCTCTTTGAAGTTAATGGTCGAAAGTTTATTCTTAGGCTATTGATTATTGAATCACCATTCTGACATTGGTCGTGCAACCCAACCCATATTTCAGGCGCACCTTTCAACCAATGTTTAATTGTGTATGTTTTCCTCGAGCGTACTTCCTTATATCATTTGATCTGACAAATGTTATCTCCTTGTTCACTTAATTGTGGAAATCCATCTTTTGGAAATCTCGATGAATTGCCGTTGAGTTCACCAGACACCTCCTTGTCCTCTCCTTGGTTAAATGGTGAACTCATGATTCGGAACTTGCTTCCATAGTACATTTCCCGAGAATCTTGCAATGTCATCTCGTCAATTTGTGTTACACCTTTCTTCTCAGGCATCCCGAGTCTGAGTTATCCTGACACCAATCAGATCTGAATCTCGGTCAGATATGATGGTTGGAACATATTTCCAAGAGTTATAAGAATGGTCTTTATGTGACCCGGTAAGGTGCTGTCGTGCCTAGCACACCTGGCCGGAGGCCCTATTGTTATAGATTCCTTTCCAACAAGGTTATCCATTCTTCCATGAGGAAACCGTAAGACTTATTCTATAAGTTGATTTTGATGGATCCTTTGTATCCAAAGCCTGACCTTTGCTTGAGGACCATGTCAATCCTGTCTCAAAGCATGTCGGTGGTACTCCGATTTTCAACAAGAACATTTAAAGCCCAATGATAAATGTTTCTTGATCAATTATCCAAACACCGCTGTATGGATAATGTCGTGAAAATTTTCTCCCCTACCTAAAGAGTTTCCTACATTATATCCTGTCATGGATATCATGCTCTGCTTGTCCTTGGGAAGGATATACCCTTGAATTATGTGTTTAAACACATTTTCCCTTTCCATTGGTTGGTTTAACGTTTCTTCTGATCTTTATGATCTAAGCAATAATATTTTCCTGCTTACGAAAACACCTCGGTGTACCACCTTATCAGTCAGACCCTGTTACTATTGTTGATGACATTTCGGTAACCACCGATGGACGAGAACTTTGACTATTGGTCCTCCTCGTTTCAACGAGCAGGAAAATGGTTCTCTTCGTCCCTCGCCCTTGGTACCAACGTTGTTGCTGACATAACTGACATGGTACTCTCTGATATGCCTTGCTATCATGACCGTGCAAGATGTCACTGCTCCTATAAAAAAAACCCCCATGGTGGGCCCATAACCCACTGTTCCACAGGATCGAAACCCGACTGTCCTGTACACCCCCTATTCCCAAAGTTATTCCTCGCGCGTGGCCTCGTATGTAATTCACGGGCCACCGTCCTAGTGATCTAGTCTGGTATCAGACGCAATACTTACTCTCGCTACTCTGAACCCCTTTCTCACTCTGGTTCAGACTTTGAGCAACTATCTATCCGCTTGGAACCTCTTATTGTACCTTCGTACCTTACTCTCGATGTATTTCATATGTTCAACTCGAGAGATAATCTTATACTCATTCATGGGTTAACCCCAGATTGTTTCCCTCAAAAGCATTATGTCGTAGTGAGCTGCCCCTTATCCTTTCGCAAGTACGATAAAGATCCTGAAGGAAGGACGACAAACTTCATCATGATGACCAAGCGGAGGATCAAGACATCATTGTAATGGATCGACCTCTTCGAGAAGAGCAACTATGACCGAGAAGAATCGTTAGAATTTCGGAATCAGATCTCTTCCCCCTTGTAACCACTCCTAAATCTCGGGACGAGATTTCTTGTAGTGGAGGAGAATTGTGACGCTCGGATAATTAAGCTACAGTGATCCCCGCTAATGATGCCACGTCACCTCGGTAACTGTGGATAAACTCGCGTTAGTTCGAAAGCTAGTTCGGATTTCAAATTTAAAACTGAGGCAAACAATAAAAGTTTTCAAACATTAAAACAAAAATGTTCGGAGTGTGCCAATTAATGCTTAGGTATTTATGGTGAAGAAACCACGCCTTTACAGAATGCCTAAATACTTTAAAATAAATTAAAACAGGAAAGAATAAATAGAAAGAAAAGGGAAGAAATAAATATACAAATAAAAAGAAAGACCCCACACTTCATTGGGGGCCTCACCCACCAGCCCCCAACCGGCCGCCCACCTAACCTCCCCGCCTATATGGCCTCGTACTCCCAAACCCTAACCCCCGAGTCACCCCACTTCTCCTCCCGCGATCCCAACCCCACTCTCTCGTCTCTCTCGCCCCGATCTGATCTGGATCGGGGCTCGACCCACCCCGCCGCCAAGACGCCGCCCGCCGCCGCCCGGAGTCCTCCCTCCAGCCCGAGGACGCCGTCGCCCTCCACCTCGCTCCCTCGTCTTCCTCCTGCGCCTCCCCCTCTTCCCCGATCTGGATGCGCCACCACCCGAGTACCTCGCCGGAGGCCACGATGTCGGGACCACCTCGCCGGACTGCTTCCTCTCCGCCGATCGTCCCCGTCTTCCTCCTCAACGGCTCCAGCGAGCCTCGCCGCCCAGATCCCCTGCAACGGGGGTGAGCAACGACCCCCCCCCCTTTTCTTTCCCTCTCGTCCGGCCGCCACGGCTCGCCAAGCCTCTATGTCGTTCGCTTTCGCGCAGCCCTCGCACCTATCGCTGCTGCCGGCTGTTGTTATACGATCGTCCCACACCGCGCCATGCCAGCTGTCTGCGCTCGGCCGCGCAAGGCGCCTGGCCCACGGCCGCCGCAGCCACACCGTGCCCAGCGCCCTCTGCGCCGAGCCCTCGCGCCCGAAGTCGGCCTCGCCGTCTGCCTCCCTCCTGCTGCAGCCTCGCGCGCGCTCATCTTGCGCCGCCCTGAGGCCGTGCTGCGCCGCCGCCACGGCTGCCCGGCCCGCTTGCCCACGCGCCCGACTGGCGACTGCCAGTCCGCCCACGCCTTTGCATGCCTCACAGGCGTCGCTCAACGGGCGCGCCATTACCGTCGCCAGCATACTGAATAGCCTCTCAGTTTATCGAGCAGGCCCACGCCCCCAAGAACGTTTTAAAAAAAATGAAAAAGAAAAAGAATTAAATATATATATATATATAAATAGTTAGTTAATTAATTAACTAAATTAATTAAGTTAATTAATCCTGCTTAATTAATTAATTAACCTGTTAGTCTAACTAAACAGTAATTAGATTAACCTAAACCCTAATCAACCTAACAGAGTATGACAGGTGGGTCCCACTGGACCCACACGTCAGGTTGACCAGGTCAATGGTCAACGTTGACTGCTGACATCACTCTGATGTCATGCGGACGTCATCATTTACTATTATGGATAATGTTGGATTTAAATAAATAATTAAATTCCAGAAATTAAATAAAATCTTTAGAAAATCATATCTTTTAATCCGTAACTCGGATTAAATTATTTTCAACATGAAAGTTGCTTAGAACGACGAGACGATTCCGGATACGCAACCGTTCATCCGCCACGCGTCCCTAGCATAGTGAACCTACAACATTTCACCTCCGGTTCATCTGTCCGAAAGCACGGAACACCGGGAATACTTTCCCGGATGTTTCCCCCCTTCGTCGGTATCACCTACCACTACGTTAGGTCGCCCCTAGCACCGCTTATTGCCGCGTCTTGCTTTATGTTACATTTGATTGCTCTGTTATTTATTGTGTTCCCCCTCCGTTACTTCTTTCCTAGACTCTCATACCGGTCTTTGATGTCCGTGTGTTCGACTACACGAAGATGGCCCCTCCTTGTCTCGAGCAACCAGCAAGCCCCCTTGATCACCAGATATCGCCTATTCTCCTCTATACTGCTTGCATTAGAGTAGTGTAGCATGTTACCGCTTTCGATTGATCCTATTCGATGCATAGCCTGACATTGTTGCTACATCTGTTGATACCTTACCCGCAATCCTAAATGCTTAGTATAGGATGCTAGTTTATCATCATTGGCCCTACATTCTTGTCGATCGCCTGCTATACTATCGGGCCGTGATCACTTGGGAGGTGATCACGGTATATACTATACATACATACATACTATCTGAGATGGTGACTAAAGTCGGGTCACTCGAGGAGTACCCGCAAGTGATTACGATGAGGGGCTGAAAGGACAGTGGCTCCATCCCGGTAGTGGTGGGCCTGGGTTCCCGACGGCCCCGATCACATTACTTTGCGGGCGGAGCGACAGGGTAGGTTGAGACCACCTAGGAGGCAGTGGGCTGGCCTGTTCGGCGCTCATGGATACTTAACACGCTTAACGAGATCTTGGTATTTGATCTGAGTCTGGCCATTTGGTCTATACGCACTAACCATCTATGTGGGAGTAGTTATGGGTATCCCGGCGTCGTGGTATCAGCCGAAGCCTTCTTGACGTCAGCAACTGAGCGGCGTGCGCCGGATTGGAACGTAAGCCTGCGCTTGTATTAGGGGGCTAGTTCTGCTTCCGTCCGCCCACGCAACGTGCAGGTGTGCTCAGGGCGATGGGCCCAGACCCCTGCGCGCTTAGGTTTAGACCGGCGTGCTGACCTCTCTGTTGTGCCTAGGTGGGGCTGCGACGTGTTGATCTTCCGAGGCCGGGCATGACCCAGGAAAGTGTGTCCGGCCAAATGGGATCAAGCGTGTTGGGTTATGTGGTGCACCCCTGCAGGGAAGTTAATCTATTCGAATAGCCGTGTCCCTCGGTAAAGGGCGACCGGAGTTGTACCTTGACCTTATGACAACTAGAACCGGATACTTAATAAAACACACCCTTCCAAGTGCGAGATACAACCCGGTGATCGCTCTCTAACAGGGCGACGAGGAGAGGATCGCCGGGTAGGATTATGCTATGCGATGCTACTGGAGATGCTACTTGGAGATGCTACTTGGAGATGCTACTTGGCGATGCTACTTGGAGGACTTCAGTCTACTCTCTTCTACATGCTGCAAGACGGAGGCTGCCAGAAGCGTAGTCTTCGACAGGATTAGCTATCCCCCTCTTATTCTGGCATTCTGCAGTTCAGTCCACTGATATGGCCTCCTTACACATATACCCATGCATATGTAGTGTAGTTCCTTGCTTGCGAGTACTTTGGATGAGTACTCACGGTTGCTTTCTCCCCTTTTCCCCTTTCCTTTCTTTACGGTTGTCGCAACCAGATCTTGGAGCCCAGGGCGACGCCACCGTCGATGGCGACTACTACACTGGAGGTGCCTACTACTACGTGTAGGCGGCGGCGACGACGAGAGTAGTTTAGGAGGATCCTGCAGAGGCTGCGCCTCTTCGATCTGTATCCCAGTTTGTGCTAGCCTTCTTAAGGCAAACTTGTTTAACTTATATCCGTACTCAGATATTGTTGCTTCCACTGACTTCGTCTATGATCGAGCACTTGTATTCGAGCCCTCGAGGCCCCCGGCTTGTATTATGATGCTTGTATGACTTATTTATGTTTTAGAATTGTGTTGTGATATCTTCCGTGATTCCTGATCTTGATCGTACCGTTTGCGTGCATGATTAGTGTCGATTGAATCGGGGCGTCACATACGCTCTCGGCGACAGGATGACAGACGTCGATTCGGTCTTGGGCGAAGAGTTCCAATCGACCCTGTGGAACCAGAGCTTCGACGCGATCCATTATCATGCAAGGCTTGGTCGACCGAACAGAGCCCATCGAGGCGGACTCGAGAGAGATGCACCCACGAGCGATCGAGTGCATGTTTCGGTCCGGAGTGTTTTAGCAGGCTATCGAGCCGCAGATGATTCCCCCAATTTCAGGTTGGCAACAGAGTCAAAATTCATCGGGGAGTCCAAGCACGAAACTTGGCTTGAAGATTCTTGAGTGGCTGTTCAGATTGGTGGTGGGAATGACGAGGTGGCCATGAAGCATTTGCCCCTCATGTTGGAAGGTTACGCGAGCATGGTTGAATCAGTTACCTCCTAGCAGTATTTACACTTGGGAAGATTTGTCCCGAGTGTTCGTCAGAACTTTTGAAGGAACTTGCAAGCGACCAGCTGGTTTGACAGAGCTGCAAGTCTGTGTGCAGAAGACCAATGAGACTCTCCGAGAGTACATTCAGAGGTGGATCACTTTGCACCATACAGTGGAAAATGTGTCTGATCATCAGGCAGTTTGCGCCTTCAAAGATGGCGTCAAGAATAGAGAATTGAGTCTGTAGTTTGGTCGAACCGGAGACATGACCCTGAGTCGGATGATGGAGATTGCTACCAAGTACGCCAATGGCGAGAAAGAGGACCGACTCCGAAGCGGCAAGTACAAGCCAAGTCAGTCGGAGAAGGGAAATTCCAGTCGGAAACAGAAGCGGAAAGCCGAGCCAGCAGCTCTGGAGAGGCCACGGCCGTGACTTCGGGAAAGTTCAAGGGGAAGCCAAAAGGATCCTGGAATCCTAAGAAAGTAAAGGATAAAGAAGGAAACGACGTGATGGATATGCCGTGTCACATCCACACGAAGAAAGTGTTGGGGAACGTAGTAATTTCAAAAAATTTCCTACGCACACGCAAGATCATGGTGATGATATAGCAACGAGGGGAGAGTGTTGTCTACGTACCCTCATAGACCGAAGCGGAAGCGTTGACGCAACGTAGAGGAAGTAGTCGTACGTCCTCCCGGTCCGACCGATCCAAGCACCGTTACTCCGGCACCTCCGAGTTCTTGACACGTGTACAGCTCGATGACGCACCCTCGATCTCCAATCCAGTAGAGGCTCCGAGGGGGAGTTCTGCCAGCACGACGGCGTGATGACGATCTTGATGTTCTCCTATCGCAGGGCTTCGCCTAAGCACCGCTACAATATGATCGAGGTGTAATATCGTGGAAGGGGGCACCGCACACGGCTAAGGAACGATCAATGATCAACTTGTGTGTTCTAGGGTGCCCCCTACCCCGTATATAAAGGAGGGAGGGAGGAGGTGGCCGGCCCAAGGGGCCATAGGGAGGGGAAACCTACTCCAAGTAGGTTTCCCCCTTTCTAATCTTATTTGGAGGGAAGGAAGGAGTACTAGTATTAGGAAGTAGTACTAGTAGTAGGAAGGAAGAGAGGGGAAGGAGAAAGGAAAGGGGCCGCCCCCTCCCCAGTCGGATTGGGCTTGGGGGTGCGCGCCCTCCTTGCTCCTTCTCTCTTCCTCCTACATGGGCCCAATAAGGCCCATATACCTCCCGGGGGGTTCCGGTAACCTCCCGGAGCTCCAAACTTCTCCGGAACCTTTCCGGTGTCCAAATATATCCGTCCAATATATCAATCTTTATGTCTCGACCATTTCGAGACTCCTCGTCATGTCCGTGATCATATCCGGGACTCCAAACAACCTTCGGTACATCAAAATACATAAACTCATAATATAACTGTCATCGAAACCTTAAGCGTGCGGACCCTACGGTTCGAGAATAATGTAGACATGACCGAGACACGTCTCTGGTCAATAACCAATAGCGGGACCTGAATGCCCATATTGGTTCCTACATATTCTACGAAGATCTTTATCGGTCAAACCGCATAACAACATACTTTGTTCCCTTTGTCATCGGTATGTTACTTGCCCGAGATTTGATCGTCGGTATCCAATACCTAGTTCAATCTCGTTACGCAAGTCTCTTTACTCGCTCACATGTCGTCATCTCATAACTAACTCATTAGTTATATGCTTGCAAGGCTTAAGTGATGAGTATTACCGAGAGGGCCCAGAGATACCTCTCCGACAATCGGAGTGACAAATCCTAATCTCGAATTATGCCAACTCAACATGAACCTTCGAAACACCAGAGAGCACCTTTATAATCACCCGTTATGTTGTGACGTTTGGTAGCACACAAAGTGTTCTTCGGTACACGGAGTTGCACAATCTCATAGTTGCGGGAACTTTGTATAAGTCATGAATAAAGCAATAGCGGTATACTAAGCGATCAAGTGCTAGGCTAACAAAATGGGTCATGTCAATCACATCATTCTTCTAATGATGTGATCCCACTAATCAAATGACAACACATGTCTATGGTCGGAAACATGACCATCTTTGATTAATGAGCTAGTCAAGTAGAGGCATACTAGTGACTATATGTTTGTCTATGTATTCACACATGTATCATGTTTCCGGTTAATACAATTCTAGCATGAATAATAAACATTTATCATGATATGAGGAAATAAATAATAACTTTATTATTGCCTCTAGGGCATATTTCCTTCAGCCTCCCACTTGCACTAGAGTCAATAATCTAGATTACATAGTAATGATTCTAACACCCATGGAGTCTTGGTGTTGATCATGTTTTGCTCGTGAGAGAGGCTTAGTCAACGGTCTCGCAACATTCAGATCCGTATGTATCTTGCAAATCTCTATGTCTCCCACTTGGACTTGGTCCCGAATGGAATTGAAGCGTCTCTTGATGTGCTTGGTCCTCTTGTGAAATCTGGATTCCTTTGCCAAGGCAATTGCACCAGTATTGTCATAGAAGATCTTCATTGGTCCCGATGCACTAGGTATGACACCTAGATCGGAAATGAACTCCTTCATCCGGACTCCTTCATTTGCTGCTTCAGAAGCAGCTATGTACTCCGCTTCACATGTAGATCCCGCCATGACGCTTTGTTTAGAACTGCACCAACTTACAGCTCCACCGTTTAATAAAAACACGTATCCGGTTTGCGATTTAGAATCGTCCGGATCAGTGTCAAAGCTTGCATCGACGTAACCATTTACGACTAGCTCTTTGTCACCTCCATATATGAGAAACATATCCTTAGTCCTTTTCAGGTATTTCAGGATGTTCTTGACCGCTGTCCATGATCCACTCTGGATTACTTTGGTACCTTCTGCTAAGCTTATTGCTAAGCATACGTCGGTCTGGTACACAAGATTGCATACATGATAGAGCCTATGGCTGAAGCATAGGAACATTTTCATTTTCTCTATCTTCTGTTGTGGTCGGGCATTGAGTTCGACTCAACTTCACACCTTTTAGCACAGGCAAGAATCCTTTCTTTGCCTGATCCATATTGAACTTTTTCAATATTTTGTCAAGGTATGTGCTTTGTGAAAGTCCTATTAAGCGTCTTGATCTATCTCTATAGATCTTGATGCCTAATATGTAAGCAGCTTCTTTGAGGTCTTTCATCGAAAAACTTTTATTCAAGTATCCCTTTATGCTATCCAGAAATTCTATATCATTTCCAATTAATAATATGTCATCAACATATAAAACTAGAAATGCTACAGAGCTCCCACTCACTTTCTTGTAAATCTGAGGCTTCTCCAAAAGTCAGATAAAACCATATGCTTTGATCACACTATCAAAGCGTTTATTCCAACTCCGAGATGCTTGCACCAGTCCATAAATGGAACGTTGGAGCTTGCACACTTTGTCGAGACCTTTTGGATCAACAAAACCTTCCGGCTGCATCATATACAACTCTTCTTCTAGAAATCCATTCAAGAATGCAGTCTTGACATCCATTTGCCAAATTTCATAATCATGAAATGCAGCAATAGCCAACATGATTCGGACAGACTTAAGCATCGCTACGGGTGAGAAAGTCTCATCGTAGTCAACCCTTGAACTTGTCGAAAACCTTTTGCAACAAGTCGAGCTTTATAGACAGTAACATTACCATCAGCGTCGGTCTTCTTCTTAAAGATCCATTTATTCTCAATGGCTTGCCGATCATCGGGCAAGTCAACCAAAGTCCATACTTTGTTTTCATACATGGATCCTATCTCAGATTTCATGGCCTCCAGCCATTTTGTGGAATCTGGGCTCATCATCGCTTCCTCATAGTTCGTAGGTTCATCATGGTCAAGTAACATGACTTCCAGAACAGGATTACCGTACCACTCAGTGCGGATCTTACTCTGTAGACCTACGAGGTTCAGAGAAACTTGATCTGAAGTTTCATGATCAATATCATTAGCTTCCTCACTAGTTGGTGTGTTGTCACGGAACCGGTTCTCGTGATGAACTACCTTCCAACAAGGGAGTAGATACTGATTATCTCATCAAGTTCTACTTTCCTCCCACTCACTTCTTTCGAGAGAAATTCTTTCTCTAGAAAGGATCCATTCTTAGCAACAAATGTTTTGCCTTCGGATCTGTGATAGAAGGTGTACCCAACAGTTTACTTTGGGTATCCTATGAAGACACATTTCTCCGATTTGGGTTCGAGCTTATCTGGTTGAAGTTTCTTCACATAAGCATCGCAACCCCAAACTTTAAGAAACGACAACTTTGGTTTCTTGCCAAACCATAGTTCATAAGGCGTCGTCTCAACGGATTTTGATGGTGCCCTATTTAATGTGAATGCAGCCGTCTCTAAAGCATAACCCCAAAACGATAGCGGTAAATCGGTAAGAGACATCATAGATCGCACCATATCAAGTAAAGTACGATTACGACGTTCGGACACACCATTTCGTTGTGGTGTTCCAGGTGGCGTGAGTTGCGAAACTATTCCGCATTGTTTCAAATGTAAACCAAACTCGTAACTCAAATATTCTCCTCCACGATCAGATCATAGAAACTTTATTTTCTTGTTACGATGATTTTCTACTTCACTCTGAAATTCTTTGAACTTTTCAAATGTTTCAGACTTGTGCTTCATTAAGTAGATATACCCATATCTGCTCAAATCATCTGTGAAGGTGAGAAAATAACGATATCCGCCACGAGCCTCAACATTCATCGGGCCACATACATCTGTATGTATGATTTCCAACAAATCTGTTGCTCTCTCCATAGTACCGGAGAACGGCGTTTTAGTCATCTTGCCCATGAGGCACGGTTCGCAAGTACCAAGTGATTCATAATAAAGTGATTCCAAAAATCCATCTGTATGGAGTTTCTTCATGTGTTTTACACCGATATGACCTAAACGGCAGTGCCACAAATAAGTTGCACTATCATTATCAACTCTGCATCTTTTGGCTTCAACATTATGAATATGTGTATCACTACTGTCAAGATTCAACAAGAATAGACCACTCTTCAAGGGTGCATGACCATAAAAGATATTACTCATATAAATAGAACAACCATTATTCTCTGATTTAAATGAATAACCGTCTCGCATTAAACAAGATCCAGATATAATGTTCATGCTCAACGCAGCACCAAATAACAATTATTTAGGTCTAAAACTAATCCCGATGGTAGATGTAGAGGTAGCGTGCCGACGGCGATCACATCGACTTTGGAACCGTTTCCCACGCGCATCGTCACCTCGTCCTTGGCGATGCTCGCTTATTCCGTAGTCCCTGCTTGAGTTGCAAATATTAGCAACCGAACCATCAAATACCAGTGCTACTACGAGCTCTAGTTAGGTACACATCAATAACATGTATATCACATATACCTTTGTTCACTTTGCCATCCTTCTTATCCGCCAAATACTTGGGGCAGTTCCGCTTCAAAGGACGATCGCTTGCGGTAGAAGCACTCGATTTGTGCTTAGGTCCAGACTTGGGTTTCTTCTCTTGAGTAGCAACTTGCTTGCCGTTCTTTTGAAGTTTCCTTCTTCTTCCCTTTGCCCTTCTTCTTGAAACTAGTGGTCTTGTTGACCATCAACACTTGATGCTCCTTCTTGATTTCTACCTCCGCTGCTTTCAAAGATCGCGAAGAGCTCGGGAATAGTCTTGTTCATCCCTTGCATATTATAGTTCATCACAAAGCTCTTGTAGCTTGGTGGAAGTGATTGAAGAATTCTGTCAATGACACTATCATCCGGAAGATTAACTCCCAGTTGAATCAAGTGATTGTTATACCCAGACATTTTGAGTATATGTTCACTGACGGAACTATTCTCCTCCATCTTGCAGCTATAGAACTTATTGGAGACTTCATATCTCTCAATCTGGGCATTTGCTTGAAATATTAACTTCAACTCCTGGAACATCTCATATGCTACATGACGTTCAAAACGTCGTTGAAGTCCCGGTTCTAAGCCGTAAAGCATGGCACATCGAACTATAGAGTAGTCATCGACTTTGCTCGCGACGTTCTTAACGTCGTCGGTTACATCAAGCAGCGAGGTTCGGCACCCAGCGGTGCTTCGGGGCGTAACTCTTATGTGCAGCAATGAGGATAATCCTCGAGTTACGGACCCGTCCGTGTAATTGCTACCATCATCTTTCAACTTTGCTTTCTCAAGGAACGCATTAAAATTCAACGGAACAACAGCACGAGCCATCTACAAACAAACATAGACAAGCAAGATACTATCAGGTACTAAGTTCATGATAAATTTAAGTTCAATTAATCATATTACTTAAGAACTCCCACTTAGACAGACATCTCTCTAGTCATCTAAGTGATCACGTGATCCAAATCAACTAAACCATAACCGATCATCACGTGAGATGGAGTAGTTTTCAATGGTGAACATCATTATGTTGATCATATCTACTATATGATTCACGCCGACCTTCGGTCTCCGTGTTCCGAGGCCATATCTGCATATGCTAGGCTCGTCAAGTTTAACTTTGAGTATTCTGCGTGTGCAAACTGGCTTGCACCCGTTGTAGATGGACGTGAGCTTATCACACCCGATCATCACGTGGTGTCTCGGCACGACGAACTTTGGCAACGGTGCATACTCAGGGAGAACACTACTTGATAATTTTAGTGAGAGATCATCTTAAAATGCTACCGTCAATCAAAGCAAGATAAGATGCATAAAGGATAAACATCACATGCAATCAATATAAGTGATATGATATGGCCATCATCATCTTGTGCTTGTGATCTCCATCTCCGAAGCACCGTCGTGATCACCATCGTCACCGGCGCGACACCTTGATCTCCATCGTAGCATCGTTGTCGTTACGCCATCTATTGCTTCTCGACTATCGCTACCGCTTAGTGATAAAGTAAAGCAATTACAGGCGTTGCATTTCATACAATAAGCGACAACCATATGGCTCCTGCCGATTGCCGATAACTTCGTTACAAAACATGATCATCTCATACAATAAAATATAGCATCACGTCTTGACCATATCACATCACAACATGCCCTGCAAAAACAAGTTAGGCGTCCTCTACTTTGTTGTTGCAAATTTTACGTGGCTGCTACGGGCTTAAGCAAGAACCAATCTCACCTCGCATCAAAACCACAACGATAGTTTGTCAAGTTGATGCTGTTTTAACCTTCGCAAGGACCGGCGTAGCCACACTCGGTTCAACTAAAGTTGGAGAAACAGACACCCGCTAGTCACCGTGTGCAAAGCACAGCGGTAAAACCAGTCTCGCGTAAGCGTCTGGCGTAATGTCGGTCCGGGCGCTTCATCCAACAATACCGCTGAACCAAAGTATGACATGCTGGTAAGCGGTATGACTTATATCGCCCACAACTCACTTGTGTTCTACTCGTGCAAATAACATCAAACCATAAAACCTAGGCTCGGATGCCATTTGTTGGGGAACGTAGTAATTTCAAAAATTTCCTACGCACACGCAAGATCATGGTGATGATATAGCAACGAGGGAGAGTGTTGTCTACGTACCCTCGTAGACCGAAGCGGAAGCGTTGACGCAATGTAGAGGAAGTAGTCGTACGTCCTCCGGTCCGACCGATCCAAGCACCGTTACTCCGCCACCTCCGAGTTCTTGACACGCGTACAGCTCGATGGCGCACCCTCGATCTCCAATCCAGAGAGGCTCGAGGGGAGTTCGCCAAAGACGACGGCGTGGTGATGATCTTGATGTTCTCTGTCGCAGGCTTCGCCTAAGCACCGCTACAATATGATCGAGGTGTAATATCGTGGAAGGGGCACCGCACACGGCTAAGGAACGATCAATGATCAACTTGTGTGTTCTAGGGTGCCCCCTACCCCGTATATAAAGGAGGGAGGGAGGAGGTGGCCGCCCAAGGGGCGCGCCATAGGGGGGAAACCTACTCCAAGTAGGTTTCCCCCTTTCTAATCTTATTTGGAGGGAAGGAAGGAGTACTAGTATTAGGAAGTAGTACTAGTAGTAGGAAGGAAGAGAGGGAAGGAGAAAGGAAAGGGGCCGCCCCCCTCCCAATCGGATTGGGCTTGGGCGCGCCCCTCCCTTGCTCCTTCTCTCTTCCTCCTACATGGGCCCAATAAGGCCCATATACCTCCGGGGGTTCCGTAACCTCCGGAGCTCCAAACTTCTCCGGAACCTTTCCGGTGTCCAAATATATCCGTCCAATATATCAATCTTTATGTCTCGACCATTTGAGACTCCTCGTCATGTCCGTGATCATATCCGGACTCGAACAACCTTCGTACATCAAAATACATAAACTCATAATATAAGCGTCATCGAAACCTTAAGCGTGCGGACCCTACGGTTCGAGAATAATGTAGACATGACCGAGACACGTCTCGGTCAATAACCAATAGCGGGACTGATGCCCATATTGGTTCCTACATATTCTACGAAGATCTTTATCGGTCAAACCGCATAACAACATACTTTGTTCCCTTTGTCATCGGTATGTTACTTGCCGAGATTTGATCGTCGGTATCCAATACCTAGTTCAATCTCGTTACGGCAAGTCTCTTTACTCGCTTCATGTCGTCATCTCATAACTAACTCATTAGTTATATGCTTGCAAGGCTTAAGTGATGAGTATTACCGAGAGGGCCAGAGATACCTCTCCGACAATCGGAGTGACAAATCCTAATCTCAAATTATGCCAACTCAACATGAACCTTCGGAAACACCTGTAGAGCACCTTTATAATCACCCAGTTATGTTGTGACGTTTGGTAGCACACAAAAGTTTTCTTCCGGTACACGGGAGTTGCACAATCTCATAGTTGCAGGAACTTTGTATAAGTCATGAATAAAGCAATAGCAGTATACTAAACGATCAAGTTCTAGGCTAACAAAATGGGTCATGTCAATCACATCATTCTTCTAATGATGTGATCCCACTAATCAAATGACAACACATGTCTATGGTCAGGAAACATGACCATCTTTGATTAATGAGCTAGTCAAGTAGAGGCATACTAGTGACTATATGTTTGTCTATGTATTCACACATGTATCATGTTTCCGGTTAATACAATTCTAGCATGAATAATAAACATTTATCATGATATGAGGAAATAAATAATAACTTTATTATTGCCTCTAGGGCATATTTCCTTCAGAAAGATGAAGAGGGCAACATCATTTACCCAAAGCACACCACTGCCAATGGTCGCTCACGATCCAGCGGTTTAGGAAAACAGTCTAAGGACAAGGAGAAGGAGTCGGACAAGGCCGAAGACAAAGAGGACAGTGAGGGAGGATATCCGCATGTCAACTCCACTCTGATGATCTTCGCAGATGTGGAAAGCAAGAGTCGACTGAAAGTCATTAACCGTGAGGTGAACATGGTTGCCCCAGCAAAACCAAGTTATCTGAGATTGTCCCAAACACCCATCACATTCGACCAATCTGATCACCCGACTCATATTGCCACCCCAGGAGGCAAGCTTTGGTGGTCGATCCGGTTGTCGAAGGCACTCGGCCGACGAAAGTGCTTGATGGACGGTGGTAGTGGGCTGAACTTGTTGTATCTGCATACACCGAAAGGAATGGGCATCCCGATGTCCCGACTGAGCACCAGTAACATGAGTTTCCACGGAGTCATACCAGGGAAGAAAGCTGAGTCACTCGGCCAAATAGCTCTGGACGTGGTTTTTGGTGATTCAAAGCATTTTCGCAAGGAAAAGTTGACCTTTGAGGTTGTGGATTTTCAGAGCGCGTACCACGCCATTTTGGGGAGGCCAGCCTACGCACGGTTCATGGCTCGACCATGTTACGTGTACCTCAAACTGAAAATGCCAGGTCCCAAAGGAGTGATCACTGTCACCGGCGATCGGAAAAAGGCAGAAGAGTGCTTTCAGAAGGGCTCGAAGATTGCCGATTCCCAGGTGACAGCGGTCGAGTTCGAAGAGTACAAGCAAAATGCAGATCCGAGTGATTTGTTGAGATCCAAGAAACCCGCCACAGAATCTGCATTTCAGTCGTCTGGTGAGACGAAGCCTGTTCACATACACCCGACCGACCCCAATGCAGCCCCGACCCACATCTCCACAACACTCGACCCAAAATAGGAAGAAGCGCTCATCCAGTTCCTCCGTGAGAACTGGGACATTTTTGCATGGAAGCCAGCTGACATGCCAGGTGTTCCCAGGGGACTAGCTGAGCATCGCCTCAGAGTCGACAAAACAGCAAAACCAGTCAAAGAGCATCTTCGGCGGTCCGCCGTCCAGAAGAGAAAGGCTATTGGTGAGGAAGTGGCTCGACTGTTGGCGGCAAGATTTATCCGAGAGATATACCACTCCGAGTGGCTCGCTAATGTTGTCATGGTTCCCAAGAAGGACAATTCACTTCGCATGTGCATTGATTTCAAGACATCAATCGGGCCTGCCCGAAAGATCATTTTCCTCTCCCTCGCATAGATCAAATTGTTGACTCGACCGCGGGATGTGAGAGATTGTCTTTTCTAGACGCATATTCCGGGTATCATCAGATCCGTGCAGTATGGACCCGACGAAATAAAAACAGCTTTCATCACTCCATTCGGGTGCTTCTGCTATATCACCATGCCATTCGGCCTCAAGAATGCCGGAGCCACATTTATGCGAATGATTCAGAAGTGTCTTCTCACGCAAATCAGTCGGAATGTGGAAGCGTATATGGATGATATCGTCGTCAAGTCGCGAAAGGGTTCCGACCTGCTTGCTGACCTCGCCGAAACATTTGCCAACCTCAGAAGGTATGATATCAAGCTAAATCCGTCAAAGTGCACATTCGGAGTTCCTGGTGGAAAGTTACTCGGTTTTCGTTTCGGCGAGGATCGATGCTAATCCGAGAAGATCGGCACTATTCTCCGAATGAAACGCCTGTGTGCGAGTGCACGATGTCGAGCTTCTTTGGATGCTTGGCGCATTAAGTCGATTCATCGGCGACTCGGTGAAAAGGCATTGCCTCTTTACCGATGATATAGAAGGCGCACAAGTTCGAGTGGACTCCCGAAGCTGATGCAGCGTTTGCCGAGCTAAAAGCTCTGCTCTCCACCCAGCTGGTGCTTGCTGCTCCAATCAGCAAAGAGCCTCTGTTGCTTTATATCGCAGCCACAGGACAAGTCGTCGATCAGATTAAGGCTTACGGTCGGCGGGAAGAGGAAGGAAAATCCTTTAAACTTCATTGCCGGTATATTATTTGTCCGAAGTCTTGACTCCATCAAGCGAGAGATATCCTCATTATCGAAGCTTGTGTATGGAATATACATGACCACGAAGAAGGTTGCTCATTATTTCTCGATCATTCTATCACGATCGTCGGCGACGCTCCTCTATCGAGATTCTCGCACAACAGAGATGCAACCGGTCGAGTGGCGAAATGAGCGATTGAACTTCTTCCCTTGATATCAAGTTTGAGGCAAAAGCCATTAAGTCGAGCAATAGCAGATTTCCTCGCCGAGTGGATTGAACAACAGCAGCCGACCGAAGTTCACTCGGAGCATTGGACCATGTTCTTGATGGCTCTAAGATCTTTGAATGGTTCGGTCTTTGGGTTGTTCTGGTTTCCCCGGAGGAGATAAGCTTAGGTATGTGCTCCAGATTCACTTTGATTCCTCCAACAATGAGGCAGAGTATGAGGCCCTTTTGTATGGATTACGCATGACCATCTCACTCGGCGTTAAATGCTTTGATGGTCTATGGCGATTCAGATTTAGTGGTCAACCAGTGATGAAGGAGTGGGGCGTGAGAAGCCCAAAGAATGATCGGATCTTGCAATGCAAAGTGAGGAAGCTGGAAAAGAAGTTCGAGGGTTAGAGCTCCATCACATCCCCGACTGAAAAATCAGGCAGCAGATGATCCGGCAAAGATAGGTTCCAAAAGAGAAGCCATTCCGAGTGGTGTGTTTTTGGAGCATATACACACTCCGTCAGTCAAAGAAGATCCTTTCACGTAAGAAGCTCCACAGCCCAAGAGTGCCTCGGATCCGATGAGGTTGAGGTTCCAAAGAAGGGTCGACTTGGTCATGGAGGTTTTAGTGGTCACTCCCGATTGGACAATTCCCTATATCGCGTATATCCTAAGAAAAGAGCTCCCAGAGGACGAGGAAGAGGCTCGGCAGATCGTCCGTCGATCCAAAGCTTTTACTGTTATCAAAGGACAGTTATATAGAGAAAGCCCGACTGGAGTTGGTCAAAAATGCATAACGCCAGAAGAAGGTCGAAATATTCTCAATGATATCCATTCGGGGACCTGTGATCACCATGCGTCCTCTCGGACCATTGTAGCCAAAGCATACCGAGCCGGATTTTACTGGCCGAGGGCGAATGAGATGGCGAAGGAAATAGTGGACAAGTGCGAAGGATGTCAGTTCTACTCCAATATGTCGCACAAGCCTGCGTCAGCTCTGAAGACCATTCCACTCGTCTGGCCGTTCGCAGTATGGGGGTTGGACATGGTCGGTCCCTTGAGAACAGGTCGAAGTGGTTTCACGCACGTACTGGTAGCAGTCGACAAGTTCACCAAATGGATTGAGGCTAAACCAATCAAGAATCTTGACGCCAGTACTGCGGTTACCTTCATCAGGGAGTTGACGTTCAGATATGGATTCCCGCACAACATCATTACGGATAATGGGTCGAACTTTGACTTGGAAGAATTCAAGGATTTCTGCAACGCTCAAGGCACACGAGTCGACTACGCTTCAGTCGTCCATCCGCAGTCGAATGGACAAGCAGAGCGAGCCAATGGCTTAATCCTCAAAGGTTTGAAACCCCGACTGATGCGTGATCTCAAGCATGCGGCTGGAGCATGGGTCGACGAACTCCCTTCGGTGCTTTGGGATTTGCGGACCACACCCAATCGGTCGACCGGAAGAACTCCATTCTTTTTGGTCTATGGAGCTGAAGCAGTCTTGCCGAGTGATCTTCTTCACAATGCTCCTCGAGTTGAACTCTACAACGAACCAGAAGCTGAGCAAGCGCGTCAGGATGCAGTCGACCTTCTAGAGGAAGAAAGGGAGATGGCTCTGATCCGATCGGCCATCTACCAACAGGACTTGCGTCGCTTTCACGCCAGAAATGTGAGAGGTCGAGCCTTCCAGGAAGGAGATCTTGTGCTCCGAGTGGATCAGCAGAAACCACACAAGCTCGCTCCTTCTTGGGAAGGACCCTTCATCGTCACCAAGGTTCTCCACAGCAGGGCATATCGCTGTTACAACGCGTCGAACACAATATCGAAGAGCCCGAGCTTGGACGCGGATCTGCTCCGCCCATTTTACATTAAAGTTTTTCACTCGGATGAGTTGTAATAAAGTACTTCAGTAGTTCATGGATTTCGAAATATTAGTGTCATAATTCCTCCATAATTTTTTGTCACTTTTTATTTTGTACCATAAAATTTTCCCCCCAGTGGGTGGCTTAGCCGCGAATCCGTTTCGCCTAAGTTATAAAAAAAATCCTACCGAGTGGTAAGCTAGACTTCCACTCGGGGGCTTAGCTGCAACCCAGTGCTCGCCTAAGTTATAAAAAATCCTACCGAGTGGTAAGCCAGACTTCCACTCGGGGGCTTAGCTGCAGCCCAGTGCTCGCCTAAGTTATAAAAAATCCTACCGAGTGGTAAGCCGACTTCCACTCGGGGCTTAAGCTGCAGCCAGTTCTCGCCTAAGTTATAAAAAATCCTACCGAGTGGTAAGCCAGACTTCCACTCGGGGGCTTAGCTGCAGCCCAGTGCTCGCCTAAGTTATAAAAAATCCTACCGAGTGATAAGACAGACTTCCACTCGGAGGCTTAGCTGCAGTCCAAGTACTCGCCTAAGTACAACATACGCTCGCAAGGAGGACGAGGTGCAGGTCGACTGCGACCCTCTCCTCCGAGCTATGCCATAAGTACAATGTGTGCTCGCAAGGAGGACGAAGTGCAGGTCGACTACGACCCTCTCCTCCAAGCTACGCCATAAGTACAATGTGCGCTCCCAAGGAAGGCGAGGTGCAGGTCGACTGCGACCCTCTCTTCTGAGCTTCGCCACAAATACAACGTAAAAATCCTACCGAGTGAAGAGCAAACCTCTCACTCGGGGGCTTAGCTGCAGCCCAGTGCTCGCCTAAGGTATAAAAATCCTACCGAGTGAAGAGCAAACCTCTCACTCGGGGGCTTAGCTGCAGCCCAGTGCTCACCTAAGGTATAAAAATCCTACCGAGTGAAGAGCAAACCTCTCACTCGGGGGCTTAGCTGCAGCCCAGTGCTCGCCTAAGGTATAAAAATCCTACCGAGTGAAGAGCAAACCTCTCACTCGAGGCTTAGCTGCAGCCTAGTGCTCGCCTAAGGTATAAAAATCCTACCGAGTGAAGAGCAAACCTCTCACTCGGGGGCTTAGCTGCAGCCCATTGCTCGCCTAAGGTATAAAAATCCTACCGAGTGTAGAGCAAACCTCTCACTCGGGGGCTTAGTTGCGGCCTAGTGCTCGCCTAAGAAATAAGTCAACTGCAGAAAGCACCTTGCTGTGAACCTACAAAGGACATTTCGAGCCAAAAGCAATCATATTCAAACATCAAATCCAAGTTTAGGTCGATACCTAAAGGAACCGAGAGTGCTCAGGCGCTAAGCATGTTAAGGTTTTTCGGTTACAATTCCACTCGGCATACCGAGGCAAATTTAAAGTGTCGGGCTTAAAGGAAGTTTTTTACCCCTCCTGTGGAGGGCTGGAAGGAGCAACGAACTCATCAAGGTCGTTTCCGTCTGCGATCCGGGTGGCAGCAGCGATGAAGGTTTCCATGAAGGACCAAGTCGTGTTTCTTGGTGTTAGCCACTCGGAGAGCCGCCACTCTCTTCTCGTAGCGTCTTTGCAAGTGGACTCGGGCGGACACAAAGCAACATCTGCGCCACACCGAGCCGAGGACTTCTTCCACTCCTGCACTCGGTCAGGGACCGCGTTTAGTCGAGCCATCAACAACTCGAGGTCATTACGAGTGTCGCCAGGCCAAAGCGTCGAGTCGATCGAGAAGTGGCGGCCTTCACCTTTGCAAGATAGTCCACGACAGCTGCAACGCTGACTCGGTCGGAAGACATTCATGGCAACTTCATCATTCACGGAGAATTGACAGGTCAAGGTTTGGCTCCAATGGCTACTCTCTTCTTCAAAGTTTCGACAGAATTCTACAAGGACAAACGCCGAGTCAAGACAGTGGTCGAATGGGAACATCGCAGTTGAAAAGGGCAGCATAAAAGATTACCTTCGAGCATAAGGAACAGTTTCTTGGCAAGTCCACCGGGAAGGCTTCGTGTCATTTTTCTTCCCAACAACTGGTTGATCTTGTCGGTCGAGGTAGTCTTGTCGGTCTTGATCGGTCGACTTCCTTGTTGGCAATCGCCATGCAGCTTTCAGATTGGTATTTTCCTGTTCAAGCTTGGTGGTGAAGCTAACTTCGCCGGCAAGCTTGGTCTTCTCAACTAGCTCAAGGTCTTTTTTCTTCTGGCCTCCTTCACCTTGTCCGCAAGTGACAAAGAAGGTCAGATTTTGAAACAAATGAAGGGAAAAGGAGTCGTTGAGGTCCGACCAACATACCTTTGGTCTCCTTCGCCTTCACGATTCTCCTAAACCAGCTTCAGATCCAGCTCGAGCTGAATATGCTTCGCTCCATCTCAAGATAGCGAGCCGCAAGGTCACGAGATTTCTCGAAGAACCAATTGACAAAATATCAAAGATAATTCACTTCCGAGTGGATAAGAGAAAATCATCGTTTCTAAGACTACGGCCAATGCAAGCATTCGATCGTAGTCTCGGGACTACACCGGTGGGTGCACTCAGCGTGCCCCACTAGTTCTATTCAAGGCGAGTCGACGATCGACCAACAAAAAAAAAAGTGTTCTTGATCGTAATCGATCGCAGCGATCGACCACGATCTCGGGGACTACACCGGTGGGTGCACTCAGCGTGCCCCACTGGTTTGAAATCCATTTGCCCCAAATAATGATGAAAAGCCTTTACTCATAAAGCTTAAGGCGATCGCCAGCAATCGACCTTAGCCTTGGGGACTACACCCGGCGGGTGCACTCAGCGTGCCCGCTAACACGGAGTTTTTATCGACACACCCAAAGGGTGATCACTATAATTCGAGAAAGAAAAGTTTTGATAGCATATCCTAACAGAGCAGCGGTGGTCGATCGACCAACATTGCTTTGAAGGGCGGAATCTGGCGCCATAAGCTGCCTGGCTTGCATCCCGGATGGTCTTCACCTACTCCATCATAATCCTCTTGGCGTGACGCTTCCTTAGCAGCGGGGCTTGGTCCTCTGGGACGTGGTGCGTCGTGAAAAGAGAAGTTTGTGCGGCACTCGACGAAGCAAGGTGAGCACTCGTCAACGGCACCGCGAAGGACACGGTGTGTCGAGTGGTGTTCTCCTCCCCCGCGACCAGAGTATCGGGCGCCGTCACATCCTGAGCCACCCTGCCGGCAGATGCTTTCCTGCTCCTTCTATGTTTCAGCGGTTCCTCATCCTCATCATCATCAGGAAGATTGATGACAACATTGGATGGAGCTACAGAAAAGAATCAGAATCAGAGATCATGAATCAGTCGACTAAAAAACGGAATTAAGAGTATAGTACCAGGGTTTGAGGTTGCTGCGTCCTCCATCTCATGGTCGTCAGCCTTGCCTGAGGTCTCAGAAGTTGCAGCACTGCAATTCCAAAGAATCAGTCGACTAACTCAAGTATCAACTAGAGATAAAGTTTGTACAAAACAAAAAGACTCAAGCAGCATGTTTACTCTGATATGGTGGGGATGGACACCTTCATCTTCAGCAGGAGCTTGGTCGGCTTTGACGGAGCCACCTTGGATTGCTTCGGCGCCTTTTCAGTCGGCGCCGGGGAAGTGGTCCGAGGGCGTTTGGTCGATCTATGAGGCATAGCAACGCCTTGCCACGTTCAGTCGCAGGGTCGTGGACAAGTTTTGACCGCCTTTCCGAGCGCGGTGGAACAACCTCCTCCTCCTCCTCTTCCTCGTCCTCATCATCGTCGTCGTCATCATCGTCATCTTGGCAGCGCTCGAGTCCCACCTCTGGCTCTACGCCACCGCTTCGCTTCTTCTTCTTGATTGAACTGAGCTCCATTGGGCATTGAGTACAGCTCGGTGAAGGCCTGGAAGACGTCAAGAAAGAGATCAATCGACCGATTTGCGGAACATATAGAAGTAAATACGACAGGTATACAATGGAAGGCAGAGCAAACATACCTTGTCTGGAACGCTGTGGTGGTCGAGTGGGAGAATCCTGCTGGATCCACGGGGGTTATCCTTGTTCCCAGTGATCGCAGCTATCCACCTTTCTACCGTGGCGTCGTCGACTGCTTCCGGGTGGACCCGAGTCTCGTCTTCAGTTCCGCAATACAACCAGATGCAATGGCTCCGGAACTGAAGAGGCTGGATACGCCGCCTGAGAAAAACCTCCAAAAGGTCCATGCCAGTAACTCCGTCTCGGACCAACTGCACCACGCGATCCATCAGCATCTTCACATCAGCTCTCTCCTCCGGAATCACCTTTAGAGAGGAGGGCTTGTTCACTCGAACCATGGTAAATTGAGGGAGCCCACTCGACTGCCCCGGTGTCAACTCATTCTGGCAGTACAACTAGGTCGACTACCAGCCTCTGACCGACTCGGGAAATGTCATGGCTGGGAAGGTACTCTTGTTCCTCACTTGGATCCCCAGACCCCCACACATTTGGACAACTTGGGTTTTCTCATCGCCTGGGCTCGCCTTCTTCACGGTCTTGGAGCGACACGTGAATATGTGCTTGAACAAGCCCCAGTGCGGTCGACAGCCCAGAAAATTCTCACACATGGATACAAACGCAGCAAGATATGCGATGGAGTTCGGAGTGAAGTGGTGAAGTTGGGCTCCAAAGAAGTTCAGAAAACCACGAAAGAAAACACTCGGGGGCAAAGAAAATCCTCGGTCGATATGGGTGGCCAGAAGCATGCACTCACCCTCTTCAGGCTGGGGTTGCCACTCTTTCCCCGGAAGCCTTGCGACGCCGTGGGGGATCAGCCCGTCGTTAGCCATGTCGAGGAGATCCTTCTCCGTGATGGTCGATCGATCCAATCTCCTCGACCCAGCCCTTGGCAAAGAGATCTCGACGAAGACCCGCTTCGATGGTGGATCTCCCCTTCGCCTTATCCGCCGACGCGCTTTCTTTGCGCGCTCCAAAGACCGCCGTCTTCTCCTTGACCATGGCTGCGGTGAGATCGCGAAGAAGAGCTTTGCCGAGGCGAAGCGGCGTTGGGCGGAGACGAGGAGAGCAGAGAAGAAAGAATGGATCACTATTCAGAAACCCTCGCTGGTCGCATTTATAACATCCCTTCCGAGTGGATGACAGGTGGACCCGGGCAGTCTAATCATATCCCAAAACAGTTGCATTGACGGGATACGTGGCGGAAAAAGCGGCGCGGAGATCGAGGCGTCTATGTCCCGTCCCGTCCGAGCGCCGCGGTTCGTTCCACTTCGCGCGCTTCCCCAAATTTCGTATCCCGTGGAATCCGCGAACGGCAGATCGGTCTGTCAGACGCGAGATTTCCTGCGATCCGTTGCTCGGGAACCGGCAAAGTCCAAAAGATCACTCGACGAAAGACAAGAATGGATCGAGTCGACTGAAGAAAATCTGTTCATTATCAACAAGAAGATCTTGATCCAGGACAACGCATAGCCAGTATGCAAAAGTCAATCGGAAACGGCATCAACTCCTTCCTCACTCAAGCCTCAATCCATCCGGGGGCTAATGATGTATTCATGTACCTAGGGTAGGGTCATAGACCTGACCTAAATGTCCTACCCAAGGGCACCCTTAGAAGAAATCGCGTTCCAGTCGACCAACGAGGAACCCACTCGACTGACTAGAAGGACTCGACCATGAAGACTCACTCGACCACCAGAAGGTCAGAAGGCACTCTGCACTGCAACGGCCTGTAATTGAATAGACTTTATGGTAGTTAAGACACTTTATGTGGGCGTTACGATGCGCCCGGACTTAATGTACTTTAACCCCTTCATTACGGGCTGGTAGGGGTCTGGCGCACTCTATATAAGCCACCCCTCCACGAGTGTAAGGGTTCGCACTCCTGTAACACATACATACATAATCCACTCGACCGCCTCAGGGCTCCGAGACGTAGGGCTTTTACTTCCTCCGAGAAGGGTCTGAACTCGTACATCGCTTGTGTTTACAACCTCTCCATAGCTAGGACCTTGCCTCTCCATACCTACCCCCACTCTACTGTCAGACTTAGAACCACGACACATATTATAGTTCATCACGAAGCTCTTGTAGCTTGGTGGCAGTGATTGAAGAATTCTGTCAATGACACTATCATCAGGAAGATTAACTCCCAGTTGAATCAAGTGATTATTAAAACCCAGACATTTTGAGTATGTGTTCACTAACAGAACTACTCTCCTCCATCTTGCAGCTATAGAACTTATTGGAGACTTCATATCTCTCAATCCGGGCATTTGCTTGAAATATTAACTTCAACTCCGGGAACATTTCATATGCTCCATTACGTTCAAAACGTCGTTGAAGACCCGGTTCCAAGCCGTAAAGCATGGCACACTGAACTATCGAGTAGTCATCAGCTTTGCTCTGCCAGACGTTCTTAACGTCGTTAGTTGCATCAGCAGCAGGCCTGGCACCCAGCGGTGCTTCCAGGACGTAATTCTTCTGTGCAGCAATTAGGATAATCCTTAGGTTACGGACCCAGTCTGTGTAATTGCTACCATCATCTTTCAACTTCGCTTTCTCAAGGAATGCATTAAAATTCAACGGAACAACAGCACGAGCCATCTATCTACAACAAACATAGACAAGCAAAATACTATCAGGTACTAAGTTCATGATAAATTAAAGTTCAATTAATCATATTACTTAAGAACTCCCACTTAGACAGACATCTCTCTAGTCATCTAAGTGATCACGTGATCCAAATCAACTAAACCTTAACCGATCATCACGTGAGATGGAGTAGTTTCAATGGTGAACATCACTATGTTGAGCATATCTACTATATGATTCATGTTCGACCTTTCGGTCTCCGTGTTCCGAGGCCATATCTGTATATGCTAGGCTCGTCAAGTTTAACCTGAATATTCCGCGTGTGCAACTGTTTTGCACCCGTTGTATTTGAACGTAGAGCCTATCACACCCGATCATCACGTGGTGTCTCAGCACGAAGAACTTTTGCATCGGTGCATACTCAGGGAGAACACTTCTTGATAATTAGTGAGAGATCATCTTAAAATGCTACCGTCAATCAAAGCAAGATAAGATGCATAAAGGATAAACATCACATGCAATCAATATAAGTGATATGATATGGCCAGCATCATCTTGTGCTTGTGATCTCCATCTTCAAAGCACCGTCGTGATCACCATCGCCACCGCGCGACACCTTGATCTCCATCGTAGCATCGTTGTCGTTCGCCATCTATTGCTTCTCGACTATCGCTACCGCTTAGTGATAAAGTAAAGCAATTACAGTATGCGTTGCATTTCATACAATAAAGCAACAACCATATGGCTCCTGCCATTGCCGATAACCGGTTACAAAACATGATCATCTCATACAATAAAATGTAGCATCACGTCTTGACCATATCACATCACAACATGTCCTGCAAAAACAAGTTAGACGTCCTCTACTTTGTTGTTGCAAATTTTACGTGGCTGCTACGGGCTTAGCAAGAACCGTTCTTACCTACGCATCAAAACCACAACGATAGTTCGTCAAGTTAGTGCTGTTTTAACCTTCGCAAGGACCGGGCGTAGCCACACTCGATTCAGATAAAGTGAGAGAGACAGACACCCGCCAGCCACCTTTAAGCACGAGTGCTCGTAACGGTGAAACCAGTCTTGTGTAAGCGTACGCGTAATGTCGGTCCGGGCCGCTTCATCTCACAATACCGCCGAACCAAAGTATGACATGCTGGTAAGCAGTATGACTTGTATCGCCCACAACTCACGGGTTTTCTACTCGTGCATATGACATCTACGCATAAAACCAGGCTTGGATGCCACTGTTGGGGAACGTAGTAATTTCAAAAAAATTCCTACGCACACGTAAGATCATGGTGATGGCATAGCAACGAGAGGGGAGAGTATTGTCCACATACCCTCGTAGACCATAAGCGGAAGCGTTATGACAACGCGGTTGATGTAGTCGTACGTCTTCACGATCTGACTGATCCAAGCACCGAACGTACGGCACCTCCGAGTTCAGCACACGTTCAGCTCGATGACGATCCCCGGGCTCCGATCCAGCAAAGCTTCGGGGATGAGTTCCATCAGCATGACGGCGTGGTGATGATGATGATGTTCTACCGGCGCAGGGCTTCGCCTAAACTCCGCGACGATATGACCGAGGTGGAATATGGTGGATGGGGGCACCGCACACGGCTAAGGAACGCTCCATAGATCAACTTGTGTGTTCTAGGTGCCCCCCCCCCGCCCCCGTATATAAAGGAGCAAGGGGGAGGCCGGCCGGCCCTAGAGGGCGCGCCAGGAGGAGGAGTCCTCCTCCTAGTAGGACTAGGACTCCCCCTTTCCTACTCCTACTAGGAGGGGGAAAGGAAGGAGGAGAGGGAGAAGGAAAGGGGGGCGCCGCCCCCCCCTCCTAGTCCAATTCGGACCAGAGGGGAGGGGGCACGCGGCCCACCCTGGCCACCCCTCTCTCTCTCCACTAAGGCCCATGAGGCCCATTACTTCTCCCGGGGGGGGGGTTCCGGTAACCCTCCGGCACTCCGGTTTTCTTCGAAAACGTCCGAAACACTTCCGGTGTCCGAATATAGTCATCCAATATATCAATCTTTATGTCTCGACCATTTCAAGACTCCTCGTCATGTCCGTGATCACATCCGGGACTCTGAACAAACTTCGGTACATCAAAACTTATAAACTCATAATAAAACTGTCATCGTGACATTAAGCGTGCGGACCCTACGGGTTCGAGAACTATGTAGACATGACCTAGAACTATTCTCGGTCAATAACCAATAGCGGGACCTGGATGCCCATATTGGCTCCTACATATTCTACAAAGATCTTTATCGGTCAATCCACATAACAACATACGTTGTTCCCTTTGTCATCGGTATGTTACTTGCCCGAGATTCGATCGTCGGTATCCAATACCTAGCTCAATCTCGTTACCGGCAAGTCTCTTTACTCGTTACGTAATGCATCATTCCGTAACTAACTCATTAGCTACATTGCTTGCAAGGCTTATAGTGATGTGCATTACCGAGAGGGCCCAGAGATACCTCTCCAACATCGGAGTGACAAAACCTAATCTCGAAATACGCCAACTCAACATGTACCTTTGGAGACACCTGTAGTACTCCTTTATAATCACCCAGTTACGTTGTGACATTTGGTAGCACCCAAAGTGTTCCTCCGGTAAACGAGAGTTGCATATACAGCCACTTACTGAGAAGACATCTGTTCTTGACTTCAAGATTCTCAATGCCAAGGCCTCCCTGGTCCTTTGGTCGACAGATGATATCCCATTTGGCGAGTCTGTACTTTCTCTTTAGTTCATCACTCTGCCAGAAGAATCGGGATCGATAGAAGTCCAGCCTTTTCCTAACACCAATTGGGACTTCGAAGAAGGACAAGAGAAACATAGGCATACTCATGAGCACCGAATTAATAAGAATCAATCGGCCTCCGTATGACATGAGTTTGCCCTTCCAGCAACTCAAGTTTCTTCTCAAACCGATCGTCGATACACTTCCATTCTCTGTTTGTCAGCTTACGATGGTGAATGGGTATACCTAAGTACGTGAAAGGTAATGTCCCCAATTCACATCCAAACAATTGCCTATAAGCCTCTTGTTCCTCATTGGCTCTACCAAAACAGAACAACTCGCTTTTATGAAAGTTAATCTTCAATCCGGTCAATTGTTCAAATAAGCATAACACCAGCTTCATATTTCTCGCTTTTGCCAAGTCGTGCTCCATAAAGATGATCGTATCATCAGCGTACTGGAGATGGATACACCTCCATCAACTAGATGAGGCACCAAGCCACCCACCTGACTGGCCTCCTTTGCCCTACCCATCGAAATTGCCAACATATCAAGCACAATATTGAACAGAATAGGAGACATAGGATCACCTTATCTCAGGCCCTTGTGTGTCTGGAAATAATGACCTATGTCATCATTCACTTTAATTCCAACACTCCCTTTTTGCGTGAAAGATTCTACCTGGCGTCGCCAGGCTTCATCAAAACCCTTCATGCATAAGGCCTGTTGAAGGAAAGGCCATTTGACTTTATCGTACGCTTTCTCGAAATCCACCTTGAAAACAACTCCATCTAGTTTTTTCGTGTGAATCTCGTGGAGCGTTTCATGAAGGACCACAACTCCTTCTAGGATGTTCCTGTCCGGCATGAAAGCAGTTTGGGAATGCTGCACCATAGAATGCGCAGTCTGCATGAGCCTATTATTCCCGACCTTGGTAAAATTTTCGAAACTAACATTAAGAAGACAGATGGGCCTGAATTGCTCGATTCTCACAGCCACTGTTTTCTTAGGAAGCAGGGTTATCGTTCAAAAAATAAGTTGAAAAAGCTGAAGCTGTCCAGAGAATAAATCATGGAACAACGGCAACAAATCCCCCTTTATAATATGCCAGCACTTCTTATAGAACTCTGCTGGAAAACCATCCGGGCCAGGAGCTTTCTTATTTTTCATCTGCGATATGGCCTCAAACACCTCTTTCTCAGAAAAAGGAGCAGCCAAGATATCATTCTCAACAGCAATAAGTTGAGGAATATCCTCAATCCTTGACTCATCCAGAGAAACACAATTATCCTCTGGAGGCCCAAACAACTGCTTGTAATACTCGGTAATGTATAATTTTAGGTTCTCCTGTCCTAAAATCGTTCCTTCATCTTGTTCAAGCTAAAAGATCCTCTTCTTTCTGTGTTTGCCATTGGCGATCATGTGAAAGAATTGAGTGTTCGCGTCCCCCTGGACAACTCTTCGGACCTTGGCCCGCAGCGCCCACTTTAATTCCTCTTCACGAAGAAGCTCTTTCAATCTCATCTCGGTGAGCCAGTGACGAACGGATTGCTGGCTACCGGCTCGCTCAAGAGAAGCTGGCGGTTTAATCCTAGCGATGGAGTTGAGGAGTTGGCGACCAGAGAGGACAAGCGAACATGCTTTCTGTCTTGCCGTTACATACCCATTCCCAACATCACCCGTTCCTATTCCAGGCATTCCCTTTTGTGATGCTAGTATCAGCATTACCGTGAATCACCATGATCACTACCAGAATAACTGGTTATGCCGACGGCCAAACCTATGCCGACGGCACCCGTCGGCATAGATGGGCGTATCCTGACGGCACAGTCAAAGCTGTCAGCGTAGAAAAGCCGTCGGCATATATCCATCTATGCCAACGGGGGCCGTCGGCATGGGTCGACCGTCGGCATCGCAACAAATGTACCTACGGTGGCCGTCGGCAAAGCATGTGGGCCCGGCTACCCGGGCGGCGATGGCTGTTTGATGGCGTTAGGCCTACGCCAACGGTCTAAAGGTGGCTGTCGGCATAGCTATGTCGACGGCGAGGCCATCGGCATAGCTATGCCCACATCATCGATCTGCGTCGCGCGCCATGTCATCGATCCGAGCCGCCGCTAGTCCGTGGGGTGGCATACCTCCGTCGGCATAGGCTTGGCCCATGGATCTTGCCACGTCATCGATCCCCGCCCTACGCCATGTCATCGGTGGATCGCGAAGAAAGTTTGACTACATCAACCGTGTTGTGAAACACTTCCGCTTATGGTCTACGAAGGTGCATGGACACACTCTCCCCCTCATTGTTATGCATCTCCTAGATAGATCTTGCATGAACGTAGGAGTTTTTTTTGAAATTGCATGCTACGTTCCCTAATAGTAGCTTGTAGATCAGAGTGCATGCACTGTCTTCAATCTCATCATCATGCTCAACAAATAGCAGACCAGTGAAGTCAGACCTATGAGGCAGAACTAGACTTTGTCTTCCGGCGAGGAATTTCGAACATTTGCAGATAATCATAGTTCTTCTCGGTGCCCTTGGCAGAGAGGTTCTTGTGAGAATAATGCTTACGCAGAAGAGTCCATGAGCGCTTCTTCTATTCCTTCTCGTGCAGGTATGGTGTCTTGAATAAAAGTCATCTGGCACAAATCGCACTTCAATGGTACTCTAGTGGATGAATTTCGTAATGTTGTGCTGTCAAAAAAATTCGCAATGTTCTCCATGGACCGGCAAGGGCTATGTTGAACTTTTGGCTAGTTGCGACTTTGCAAGAATTTTGGGACATATTCCTTGGGAAATGCTTATGTTCACCTGGCTAATCTTTCCACGGGCATCAATCATGTCCATGGCTACATGATCTGTTTTAGTTGGACGGCTCCGAAGCAACCTTCATTATAGCCCTAGTTTGCAACTTCGCCCTTGTTGCAACTGTTTGACCGTAACAAAGGTTTTGTTGCAGGACAGTAGCGGCCTTATTCCCTGGTCAGGGTACCCCCGGTGTATTGTACCGTCAGCAGCCTCGCAAAATAAAATCATGTTTTTGCATTTTGCAACAAAGAGCCTATTGCAATTGCAACAAGGCACTTGTTACAGATCAAATCATAGATTGGACGGCACATGCCCCGACCAATCATTTAAAAAGACCAGTCAGCAGATGCGTAGCACGCCCCATATGCTTTTGGTTGTAATCTCCTTTTTCCTTGGGGTCCCTCCATGTATACGAGTTAAATTACGTGTCTTATTGTATTTGATGATATTTTAGTATAATATAAGCTAGATTTCTTTCATAAAAAAGTCAGATTTTATAGTTTCTAAAAGTGTCTACTCGCATTACCACAAAAGTAATAATCCAGAGAAGCCAAATACAACATAAACCTGCCGCTGAAGGCCACACCCATGTTGACGCCCTGCTTTTGGATTGCAACATATTCAACAATTCTTGAAAAGCCTTTCGCCCCGCTTTATAGATAAAGCTTAAAAATAAAGTACATGGACGAACGATACAAGTCAGTGAGGAGGATCTCTTACATATCAGATCTCGTGAAGAACATGACAACCTAAACTCACGTGACCACTTTGCCAAAAGAAACCATAGGTAAGGTGACATCGTGAGCTGTTGTTAACCTTGTAAACGACCTATTGTCGACGACACAACATGAACTTGGGCCGAATCAAGATGTTTTTGATGGAGGATTTGAATTTGATACTCCAAGCAACTAATGATCAAGAACGGATCATGAATAAGCAAATATTTCCTAACCAGAAACCTAGAAAAGGATGACCTTTCTCTTCCCTAAGACAACCATAGGGAGCACATCACTAAAGTAAAATATGGGAGAGCCAATAGGAAAGAGAGAGAAACAAGCCCCTCCCCGAAAATAAAATTTCCCGAGCTTGTAGGAAGTAGATTTAAGGAGGTGGACATCCGTGGAGAGTAGATTTTTAGAAACACAACCATAGAGACTAGGAGAGGAGGATCTGGATTTAATTAAACATTCAAACAAGGAGATGATATGACTATGGGCAACCAACAAGGATACACACTTCAACTTCCTACCACAAGCCAAAGGAAGAATAGAGGGAGCATATGTGGCTCATTTTATACATTTTAGAGAGACCCACATGCTGACAAACTCCATCTCCTATTGATCATATAGACAAGTCAACCACACATTCTTGTCATTTTTGGCCTGTTAATAGAGGTGTCTTGTCTTCCCATGTGTGCAATCTTTTCATCGCTTTGGAAACCTGCAATTAGATGAAAATGTAACTGTTTATGTGTTTCATAAAAAAAGAACTAGATGACTATCTATAACCCTAGATAATGGCATGCCCCTGACAAAGAATACGTAGAGAATATTGTAATGTGAGTATGGTGTATTGTTGTTCCTTTTGGGTGTTTAACTTTACAAGTGTGAAAATTAATTAAGTTTTTCTTAATCTTGGTTCAAAATTCATATAAATAGTGCATCATGGTCATCAAGCCACTATGTATGGCTAGAACTTAGAGAAACTCATTGCAGTCTTGAATGTCTCCGTGTTACATCAAGCCACTATGTATAGCTAGAACTTAGAGAAACTCATTGCAGTCTTGCATGTCTTAGTGTTACCATTATGTCAATTATTAGTTTATGACTATGGGAAATCACATGTGTACCTATTTCTTCCAGTCTGTCCTCAAGGTAACCCGCACAAGGATCGCAGTTTGTTTTAGGGTACCTCCAATCATACCACTCCATATGCCCTGCATTTTGTGCCATCTGCTATGTTATATGTCAAAAATGCATGATTGCTCCGGGTAAAGTTATCTAGAACTATGTACGGATGCCTTACCGCCGCAGCGAGGTCAAAGTAGAAGCCAAGGAGGCAGCCTAGGGGAATGCCGACAACGTAGTAGCAGCCGACGTTGACGAAGGCGACGAACGCTTGCCATCCACAACCCATAGCCACCCCTGGTTATAACATCTACATCAGTGTGCATCCAAAATGAAACAAATCAAATGCTTTGGTTTCTTCTCTCTAAAGCTTATGTTGTTTCCAAGAGCCTATTCAGAATGGACCCAAGCCCAAACGGTCCTGAGTCTCAGAAAAAATTATGTTCTCTATGTGTGTTTCGATTTCCTTTTATACCTGACAATACGGGCTGGATGCCGTTGAGGATGAGGGTAAGCGCCAAGAGTGGTGTGAACTTGGACACAGCCGCCGCCACATCTTCGCCACCGGTGTAAGTGTAGCTGATGTAGTCACAGAAGAGCAGGATAACTACCGATATTATCACTGCGAGGACGACCGACAAGAATGTCACTACTAGCACCGAGAACGCTGTCGACTTGGGGTTGCCCGCGCCAAGCTCATTGCTAACCCTCACGCTGCTTATAAAACATATAAGAACCCAGTTGAACTGGTTATTTATGCTGAGCAGTTAATAGAAAGGGGTTAACCTGCTTACAATTTTTTTAAGGATCTGGTTTATTTCACCAGATGCAAAGCAAGTGAGAAAACTTTCAAAGTAGCAATATTACCTGGCTGCCGCATTGAATCCAACTGAAGTCATGAACACCCATCCTGAAATGGTCATGCTGCAAAATGTAAACACATATACAAGCACAACATAATGATTAGTTGTGGCATCATCTCAACTAAGGAGGCACAAAGAGCTGGATCCGTTGAAGTCAGTTACCAGATGAAGAGCGACACGAGAGCCAATTCAGGGTCCTTGAGGAGGCCAGCAATGAGCATGAGTATTTGGAAGTACCACATTTCGAGGCAGAGCATGGCAGCAGAGGCAAGGTACAACTTAAAGAACTCCGGCAGACCGGAGAATGCCTGCAGGGAGAATCCAGTCCATGTGAGGCGGCATCGGTTGCTGGTGATGATGTACACCAGCTGCGCGACGACGATGATCCACCAGCTGATGCTGAGCACGAGCGTGGTCCCTAGGAGGCCCAACCCAAGCTTGTAGACGACGAGGTAGCTGAGGGCGAGGTGGACGGCGAGCGTGGCCGTGGAGATGTAGGCGCTCGGTGCCATGATGCTCTGCGCTTGCATGAACTTCTGGATCGGGAAGTTGGCCGCATAGGCGAAGATTTGCGGGATGAGGCCGTAGCGAACACAGCCGCGGCGCGGGCGATCTCCGGTGACTCGCCGAGGAGGACGAGGATCGGGCGAGAGAATGTAGATGCCGGTGAGCGGGACGAGGCTCAAGGACGAGGTAGATGACGGAGGATCGGGAGTGAAGAAAGTATAACAGTAGCCGGATCATAGTAGAGGGTGCCGAGGAGTCCTCCGATGATCAACATGAACATGTAGCAGATGGCCTGTGAATCAGGAGAAGAGGGACGTCTTCACCTGCAGCAACAGGATGGCCATGACGACCACCATGACGGTAGCGGGCATCGACAGGACGAGGGCCATCATAGTAGCAATTGTCGCGACACAAGCTCAGGTAGTAGCCGTAGTCGGCCACACAGTTGTTTGCAGGACAAAGAGACAACGACAGATCTTACTCCATCTGGGGTGTAGGGGGGGCACTGCCCCCCTCCCCCCAATGATTCAACCTAGGGTAGCACCGACTCCTCCATTCAAGGCTCCTTTTTGGGGTGCAGGGTCGGGTTTGGATCGGGTTGAACAATATCAAATCCATATCCATATCCTTTCAAAAAAAATCCATATCCATATCCATGAAGATACTCTTTGCCCGTCCATGAAAAAATCCACGGGTGAAAAATTGTGTCCATGTCCAAACCCGATGGATATCCATACCCACTGGATATCCATTGGGTTTTATGGATATCCATCGGGTTATCTCAACACGTATAAAATAAGACATAGCACATTGTTAACATAAGCTCTTCCATTCTTCACCTCTTGGTAGGCTAGGCTTCATTTATGACAAATCAACATCCACTAACAACCTAATATCATTTAGAATCTTCCTAAAATATGAGAATTACGAGTCATTTAACGAGGAGATAAAAATAAGGGAAGGGGCACTGGAGTATGTTACGGTGGGGATTGAATGTGAACTAATAAAAGTTAGGGTGGGGATTGTGCAATTTCGTTTGCATGTTTTAGATAACTTAGTGTAAAATTGCAGTCAGACACATATTACTGTGGGGCAGGGATAGCAGATTTTTTTTCCATTAAGTCATACTATCGGGCCGGGGTTGAGTATACCCACGGGTGCAAAATTATATCCATGCCCTACCCATGAGCAATCGGGTCGGGTTTGGGCGCCGCCCACGGGCACAAAAGCATATCCAAACCCTATCCATTCGGTTCGGATATCCATGGGTATCCATGTCCATGGATAAAATTACCATCCTTATGGAGAGCCCACTTCCTTCACTCCCTTGTTGATCGCTCCCGGAGGGGCGCACCATAAGCCGAAATCCCTCGAGATCGTGCGAGGCAACGGTGGCTTCAACCAAGTACTTGTCCAACGCGATCCTCACTATGGTTGCTACGGTATTTTTCTAGTGATATGAACAACTATGATTAGTAGTGGTAGCTTCCAGCATGTGCCTTTTACACCACCAAAGTAAGTGTGATTCATTCCCCCCTTCAAGTGGATAAGAAAAACAGTTTGAGTATTTCGATATGATATTCCAGGGCTGACATACGACATCCCTCCTGCCCGTAAGCAGCAGCAAGCATGAAAGAAAAGAACAAGAGCTAAGCCGTGCAACTCACGCTCACACTTATGTGTGCTCACGCTCATGTTCCCATCGTGGTCACCATGGTAGGATCTAGTGATGTGCCGTTATGCCAGCCAGAGTCAGACGCGTCACAGTCACCATGGCAGGCAGGCTCACGTGATGTGTCGTTGCGCCAATCGGAGTCAAACGCGGTAGTATCAAATCAGGGAGACTGCTGTCCGTGGAGAAAGACCGACGGGTTTTGGCTGTACCAACAAAATGTCCCTTTCGGGGGGAATCAGAGAGAATGTCCCTAACTTGTGAGGATTTTGGCTCTTTTTTTTGTCTTAAAAAAAATACTTTTTTTCCCTCGGCCCTGTTTCGGACAAAGCAAAAATAGAGCCCCTAAAATGTCACTACTGTATTACCAAAACTTTATTACAAACAGTCCCTTCGGGAATATTTGATAAAACTTTATTACAAACAAACAGACGAAATGTCCAACTTAACACACAATATTTGAGACAAAACACCCCATCCACACAAAACATAACTAAGATAAAGCCTGATGTTTCTCATAACATTTATCAACTAACCATCGATGGCGCATGCTAACAACTTTAAGGCCAACTCCAGCGCGCGACCTTATCCTGTCCGGGTGCGTCCATTTGGATCAAAACAAACATACCAGACGGCCCAGCGCGAGCGCAGGCGGACTTTTATCTGTTTTATGTCCGCTTTTGACCCATCCCGGCCCAAGTTTGGGCCGCTTTTCAGGTGAAAGGAACATCGCGCGGACGGGCGAAACGCGCGCGCTTGTCCTCCCTTGGCCTGCCCGTCGGTGGCACAAAGCACCCGCCCGGCGCCCCATTTCGCGCCATTTCCCCCAAACCCTCGCATGTCCCGACCTCCCCTCCGCCCACCACCTCCCGCCATGGCCGATGCCCCGCCGAATTCCGGCGGCCAGGCCGTCGACCCGCCCGAAAAGGTGAAGAAGAAGACGGCCAAGGGTCCGAGGAAGCCGCGGTTGGAACTCACGCCGGCGGAGCTCGCAAAGCTGGACGCGGAATCGCCAAAGAGGAGGAACCGAAGGGCGGCAGCCAATGGCAAGAACATAACGGTGAGCGGGACGCCGGTGGCCATGAGCAGCACGGTGCAGCGTTGCATGTCGATGCTCAGCATATCGAACTTGTTCGCGCCGTAGGCCTGCCCGCTGAGCGTCTCCATCGCGCTCCCCATGCCAAGCTGCAAAGCATCGCAAAGTTCACTCTGTTTTGTTGGATTTAGATGGCAACTACGTGGCTTACTTTCGTACCGCCACGTAGGTGAGGACTATCCACATAAATTAGAATCTACTCCGTCCCATAATGTAAGACACGAAAGAAGTAGTAGTAATCAATTACACAAGTTGGAATCGAAGACTTGATTGGTAAGCTACGAAGTCAAAACAAACTGTGCCCATTTCTGGACCAAGCAAGCAAACGCTACAACCAGGTGCACTAGGATGGATATGCCGCACCATGAGGCCGTATGCGAAGACCTGGATGCCGGTGTTGCCGAGGGAGGCGGCGGCGAGCTCCAGCGTGCCGAGGTGGCCAGAGAAGATCTGCGTGGACATGGACATGAGGTAGTTGATCATGTACACCAGCACGGCCGGCGCCACTGCCGCACCAGCATCCGCATCTCCACCGCCTCATCCGCCGCGCGCCCGCGCCCACGCCACCGACTCGTCGCTCAGGATGCTCTCCAGCTGCTTGCCCGCCCCGTGCTGCAGCAGCGGGCTCTGTAGCTTGCTTTTGTTGCTCTCCGCGGCCTCGCTGGCGGCATCCATGGCGCGCTCTATGCGTGCGTGCGTTCGCGTGTGCCTCCGGAGTCTGAGGACGAAGATACGGGGAGCTCGGCGCTGCTATATAAAGTTGCGGGGCTCAATATCCTTTTCGAAAAGGAAAGCAGGGGGAAATGGTAATTGGTTGTGGTTGCTAGCTTCGGTGACATGCACTCCATATATATTTCCTGCTCCAACTCCGAGCGTGTGGATTTCGGTTTGGTTAGCGGTTGGGATGCGAAGCTTGTTTCTTGGGTTGTTTCTTGTGTCTGGCGGCACCAGAATAATAACACATGCACACGACAATAACCTGTTGGAAATGGATGTGCAAAGCATCCGATTTAAAAGAGATGCGTCTTTACACTTCACATGCACCGATTCTTTCTTAAATTGTGTGACATCCTAAATTTCTTCCAAAATCTAATTCACTGACACGGAAAATACATACATAACTAAAGACATCTTTTTGTACTTTGGTACGGCTAGTTATTTAACAAGTTTGTTAATTATAACAGTACTAGGAGAATGCTCGTGCGTTGCTACGGGCAACATTTAGCAATTTCGTCGGCGGATCAACGAGGAATTACTTGATATAATAGTTGAATATCCATGCATTACAACAAAATATATATTACCATGATGACCAAAGGCGTAAGAAAGACCAAAATCGAGCATAACCAAATATTTCCTCAACAATTTCCAAAAAATGCTCGCAACTTAGAAATTAAAGAAACAGACAGTATGATTCTAAACTTAGTTGGTGAACACATCAATGATTTAACTTTTTGTTGTCAGTATGCCAAGTATAATGTTGTAAAATTTATTACCTCGTGAGATCAACATATTCGGAGACATCAGACAACTCCAGGTATATGCAATTTAGGCAACCCCAAAATGACATAGAACTTTGCAATGTTCAGATTGCTCAACCAGTTCGAGATCAATCTTAACTGTAAGTCTGCCATTGACTAATTCTCAACAAACAGACAAATATCGAGAGAAATCAGTGCGACTTCTCTGAAACAAACTACACAAAAATAGACACAACAACATCACCTCACTGGTTTGAGCCCAACCACCCGTGAAGCTGCCCTCCTATCTTGAAATCCATAGAAAAAAACATATCAAAATCAGATATTATCTCACGATATGCACCTAATTAAATATGAAGCAAAGATGAAAAGATACATCACACCCATACTATTCCATGGAACCATCCAGGATAATGGTTTCAAAAGATTGTCGTCATTGTAGACCATCCATCGGCACAAGCATAAGACATAGTATGCTATCCCATCCTAGATGCAAGTATTGCTTTCACTAATTCACTCTCGATCGGTGGCTGCATAACCGTCGTCGTTCTGCTCACAATTCAAGTCGCCTTCGTTGTGGCCGAGCTACCTTGTAGATCTCATCCCGGTTCTCCCCCTGCCATCGTAGAGGAAAATAGTTGCGTGGGCGCTCTCAGTTCTCATGACGCTGTTGTCATCGTTCTATCTACATTGCACCACCGGCTTGTTGCTCGGCGCTGGAGCACATCATGGCGGTTTCTCAAGCATATTATTGGTTGTGGTTGTGGCTCTGGCCCACGTGATAAGGCCACCCGCCGCCGCCCTTGATGGTGCATCTCTTGCCACCACTGTCCGTACCCATGCATTGCGACGGATCTAAAAAAATACTAATACATGTTCACTAACCCGAAAAAACATTATCTTATTTGTAAAATCCGGAGCAAACTTGTAAGATTATTTTCGTAAAAATATCACAACTTACCTCAGACACGTCACATGTCGATCATATTGTCAGAAATGACATATGGCACTAGTAGAAAAGGGGGCAATGGTCCAGGCCGGTCCAGCCCATTAGTCCCGGTTCAATCCAGAACCGGGACCAATGGGAGCATTTGACCCGTTAAATGAGCCCCGGGCCGGCCCACACGTGGGCCATTGGTCCCGGTTTGTCGACCTTTTGGTCCCGGTTGGTGGGGCGAACCGGGACCAATGGGCCGCACTCTTGGCCCACCACAATTGGTCCCGGTTGGTGGCATGAACCGGGACCGAAGGCAAACCTTTAGTCTCGGTTCGCGCGACTAACCGGGACCAATGGTGGTGCCTATATATACCCCCCTCGCGCAAGAGCAGAGCACACTGCTCTGTTTTTTCTGGCCGAGGAGGAGAGGGCTTGGTGGTGCTCTAGCTCACCTCCTATGCACACAAGGTGTTTGATGGAATGCCCGAGCCACACTACTTAAGGTTTCTCCTCTCCAAGCTCGACAGCCAAGCTCCATTTTCCTCCATATTTGTTTAGGTTTAGCGGTCCGTCACGCCCCGTCCCCGTCTTCAACTTCGTCGATCACCCGCACCGATCTCATCGCCGGCACCACCGTGGTGAGCCTCTTGTTCTTATCTTCTTTCTGAAAGGAAAAATATTCTTATTTGTATGTTTAGATAGATATATACTTGTATAATTTTCTTACTTTTATTATTGCATCTTATATAGTGCGATGGTTTTGGTATCCGCCTCGTCGGCCCTCGCCCCATCTATGATTCGGATGTGGTATATATTATCTTTCCATAACTATTGGTTCATTTATTGTTTATGACAATTATGCCGACCAACGTGACATAGATTTTATTCATCTAGGAGGTTGTTGAACCGAAATTCCAACCGACCCTATTGTCGAGAGGTTAAATTTAGTTGAAAAAAAAACAATTTGTTAAAGGAAAAATTAGAAAAATTGAGGAGGAGAAGATGATATTGGAGTTGCATGTTGCGGATGTCGCCGATGATCACAAGATCAAGATGGATGCAATGCGCTTGAAGATTAGAAAGATTAGAAAATATGCCATTCATACCGAGGCTTGGTATCATTATGCCGTTGGATCGGTTGTTACATTGGTTGCGATTATGATCGCATTTGTTTCGCATTGAAATGTTTTACATAGTTTCAGTGTATGGTTTAATTAATTTAGATGCTCTGCAGAGCTTTATGTTGTTAGATGAGAATTATGTATGTACTTTGGTTTTAATGTGATGATGAACTTCTATTAATTTGGTCACTTAATTATCTATTTATGATGTTCTGTAATGATTTTTGACACACTTAATTATATATAATGCACAGAGATAAACCGGCAATGGATGTACGGTTCAAGACACACCTCCGAGTACATTAAGGGCGTGCATAATTTTCTCGAAGTGGCTGAGGCAAACAAGCAGAATGGTTTTATGTGTTGTCCATGCCATATATGTGGGAATATGAAGTCTTACTCTGACCGGAAAATCCTCCACACCCACCTGCTTTACAAGGGTTTCATGCCACACTATAATGTTTGGACGAGGCACGGAGAAATATGGGTTATGATGGAAGACGGCGAAGAAGAAGAGTACGATGACAACTATGTGCCCCCTGAATACGGTGATGCTCCAGAAGATCAAGAGGAACCAGACGATGTGCACGATGATGCTGCAACGGGCGAAGCTGCTGAAGATCAAGAGGAACCAAACGATGTGCCCGATGATGATGATCTCTGCCGGGTCATTGTCGATGCAAGGACGCAATGCGAAAGTCAAAAGGAGAAGCTGAAGTTCGATCGCATGCTAGAGGACCACAAAAAAGGGTTGTACCCCAATTGCGAAGATGGCAACACAAAGCTCATGCCGTCATCGGAATTGCTGTAGTGGAAGGCGAGAATGTTGTGCTGACAAAGGATTTGAGAAGCTACTTAAAATATTGAAGAAGAAGCTTCCAAAGGATAACGAATTGCCCGACAAGACATACGCAGCAAAGAAGGTCGTATGCCCTCTAGGATTGAGGTGCGAAGATACATGCATGCCCTAATGATTGCATCCTCTACCGCGATGTGTACAAGGATCTGAACGCATGCCCGGTATGCGTGCATTACGGTATAAGATCGGACGAGATGACCTGGTGATGTTGACGGCGAGCCCCCAGAAAAGGGTTCTGCGAAGGTGATGTGGTATGCTCCTATAATACCACGGTTGAAATGTCTGTCGTAAACGGAGAGCATGCCAAGTTGATGCGATGGCACGTTGAGGACCGTAAGAAAGACGGGAAGTTGAGAGCACCCGTGACGGGTCGCAGTGGAGAAAAATCGAGAGAAATATCGGGATGAGTTTGCAAGTGAGCCAAGGAACGTATGGTTTGCTTTAAGCGCGGATGGCATTAATCCTTTCGGGAGCAGAGCAGCAATCACAGCACTGCCCGTGACTCTATGTATGTATAACCTTCCTCCTTGGATGTGCATGAAGCGGAAGTTCATTATGATGTCGGTTCTCATCCAAGGCCCTAAGCAACCCGCAATGACATTGATGTGTACCTAAGGCCATTAGTTGAAGAACTTTTACAGCTGTGGAATGGAAACGGTGTTCGTACGTGGGATGAGCACAAACAGGAGGAATTTAACCTAAAGGCGTTGCTGTTCGTGACCATCAACGATTGGCCCGCTCTCAAGAACCTTCGTGACGCATAAACAAGGGATACCACGCGTGCACGCACTGCTTACTTGACACCGATAGTATATACCGCAAGCTGCGGGAAGAATGTGTACCTGGCCATCGTCGATTTCTTCCGACCAACCATCAATGTCGAAAGAAAGGCAAGCATTTCAAAGGCGAGGCAGATCACCGGAAGAAGCCCGCCATGTGTACCGGTGATCACGTACTTGCTATGGTCAATGATTTACACGTAATCTTTGGAAAGGGTCCCGGCGGACTAGCTGTTCCGAGTGACGCTGGGGACACGCACCCATGTGGAAGAAGAAATCTATATTTTGGGACCTACCCTACTGGAAAGACCTAGAGGTCCGCTCTTCGATCGACGTGATGCACGTGACGAAGAACCTTTGCGTGAACCTGCTAGGCTTCTTGGGCGTGTATGGGAAGACAAAAGATACAACTGAGGCACGGGAGGACCTGCAACGTTTGCACGAAAAAGACGGCATGCCTCCAAAGCAGTATGAAGGTCCCGCCACTATGCTTTTACCAAAGAAGAGAAGGAAATCTTCTTTGAATGTCTGCTTAGTATGAAGGTCCCGACCGCTTCTCGTCGAATATAAAAGGAATAATAAATATGGCAGAGAAAAGTTTCGAACCTAAAGTCTCATGACTGCCACGTGATTACGACGCAATCGCTTCCGGTTGCATTGAGGGGCTTCTACCGAAAACGT